>CM052705.1:68339325-68404215 GCA_028551405.1 Uromys caudimaculatus | reverse complement strand
CTGCATTTTCTATTTAATTGAAGACAACACTTGGATTAATTACTGTAAACTCATTATTTTTTGCTATTCAGAAGCTAGATTTTCCAGCGAGTTTTATGAAGTCACAACAGATTCTAACTTCTCATGAAATGAAGCCTGAGGCCAACATGCAATTGCTTGATATGTAAAGCATTTTACTTAACTGCAATTTCAAAATATACTATGCTTTCTGAAACACTTATTACTTCTCATACATACACTATGAAATAAGATGTTTAACATTTTCACTGCTTTACAAAAAAGCCTCGTGTATGTTCTTATCATTAGTCTGTTGTACTTACAGATGTAAACAACCTTGTTTTGTAGACTGAGTTTTATAATGTGAAGCTCTTCTGTATGGGATCTTCAAAATTAATAGTTACAATACAAATTTATAGGGTATACTTCACATATCATGGAAAAGTTAAGTTCATAAATTAAATTGTACATAGTAAATAATAGTACATGAATAGTAATAGTATATGAAAACATATTTTGTCAAGGACAGAGCAATATGTTAAGTGCCTGGTTGTTTTTGCAGAGGATATAATCTTAATTCCCAACACACACACATAGTGGCTAACAGCTGCCTATAATTCCTGTTCGAGGGGATCTGATACCTTCTTCTGACCTCCACAGGGCTAGGCACATATGTGATGAGAAGATATAAATGCAATACGAATCTTTCATCTACTTAAAGTAAATATGGATATAAAATTAAAAGAAAAAGAAAATATATTTTGTCTAAAACTGTGTGAAGTTCTGTACAAAGATGTAGTGTTATTTGCCATCTTAATTGAGACCATCACAGAATAAAATAATTGAGTAGTTTTTGTATTAAAAGAAGTCCACAAGAACAAAGGAAGGTTAGAAGTTATTATTATGTAGTACACTGGATAGGCATTTGTGTTGCTTTTTTTTTTTTTTATCAACACTTGGTCTATACTTACCTTGGAATTACTCAAAAGAACCATTAGGCATATGAGTTAATAACCATAGGTTTCAACAAGAAAACAGTTACTATGTAGTAGCAGTCATAGACAGGAGCCTCTTCACTGGAGGATCCTACATGTTTGATTGGACTAGTTACCCCAAAGAAATACCAACTAAAGCAAAGATTAAAAGTTAGGATTTTTTTTTTAATCTAGGTGGTCATTTGGAGAATATGTATATGAATTATTTCAGCTCAACATTGGGGGCTAAATTGAATGTACAGACTATATAAATGAAGAACTTGGGCATGGGATAATTGTTATACATAATTAAACAATGTTGATCAGACTAGAATCTTCTTGATTATTATATCACTTCTGGTTCTGCCCCAAGGAAGAAGCTACATCCGGCTGGAAACTTTCCTCAGGCTTGAGATGATTCACATCTCTGTTATGAGTTGAGCTTTTTACTATCCAAGGAATCCCGTGTGATGATGAGATAGTACAATGGCAGGAGACTTTTTGTTGCTTCAAGGGGGATCTAGTAGGACACTGTAAATGCTGACAGTAGAATGCCTTAGTTACTGTCTTTCTTCCAAGAGCCTTGAAGGGAAATCAGATGCATTAAGTATCACCTTTGTAAAAGACATTGCCTGAATGATTAGTATGCCTGTGTGAATAGGTCTGATCAAAGTGTGAAAGAGACAGATCCAAGTGCGAGGCTCTAGTCAACTTGAGGACCAAGAGAGGAGGCCATAGGTTTTAGAAAAAGTACTACTAGCTACATGGGAGAGTACCACAAATACTTTCTTAGCAATTAAGAATTAAGGAATTATTGAGAGATATCCTCGGTTTTGATCTGCTTTTCAAAAAGAGTGAGCATAAGTATCGTCCTTCAATTTTTTCTGTAAGTTTAAAGTAATTGTTTGACCTAAAATGTCATTGTGAAGTGCAATGACACTGTAAGGGAATGTCCTTTCTTGCTATTATGTCCTTTTGATGTTATTTGAATAGGATCCAACATTTATATCACTCTCTCACTAAATAGATTTATATAATGAATAAAAGTATTTACTATCATGAGCAGGTTGCTCATTAGGACAAAATCTGTCATTCTGGTTTTCATGTGAGTTAAGAAATGAATTTTGAAAAGCAGAAGGGTCACAGGCCAGGAGAATACTATGAATATTCTCAATTGCTCTGTCATTTCTGTGAAAGGGTGTCCAGCCTCTGGTCAGTTTGACCATGTGTAGGTATTGATCTTTGGAAAGACCCTCTCTCTCTCTCTGAGATCTCTTGTTCCTCATGGATATGTCAGCAAAGGAAATTTACCAAGTGCAGAAAATGCTGCTTTCGGGAAATTGACTGCCTTGTTTTGGCTTGCTGCTGTTTATAACAGTTGTTTATACAGCCAGCTCATGTACATCTGGGAACTCAGTAGCAGTCAAGCCATTAGAACCTTAGGTGATTACATGTCCACCTGCAGGACGAAAAGGCCAAGAATGTTGGGAAAACTCAGTTTTTGTACCCCGTCTTGGTTTTGAGAAGTGGGACCCACCCCTCATCAATGATTTGTCTAGGCATTTGGGGCAATTTTACTTAAAATCACTCTTCAGATATTCCTTCTTGTATAGCATATTTTAATACTTGATAAGCATGTATTTTAAAACTGAAAGTATAAAGCTAAAATCATGGGCAGGAGCAATTGTAATAAGTACAATTTAATTTGTTTATTTTTACATTGACATTACAAAATAGCTAAAGATTCAAAATAAAATGAAAAAAGGACACACTCCATTTGAAGTGTTTTAAACTTAGTTTTATCATCATTCTAGAAGTAATGAATAACTATGAATAATATAGGAAGAATGCACTTAGTCTGTAAACATTATGATGTGTGAAACCACAGTGCAAAAAGACTTTTATAAATAAATCAAAACATTTATAAAAACTAAAGGGTTTTATATACAATATAGATATTTACAAAAAATGTTACCAGTTACTAGAACTTCAGATTTAAAATAAGGAAGAATAAGAATATGATATAAAATGCCATTATTAAATCAGGGTGTATCTTTGCCACATCCTACTCAAAGTAAAATAGGCAGAATCCATTGTACAGTTAAATGTGAGGAGATTGTGCCAATTTAAGTAAATAAAACCTTCCTTAGCATTCATCCCCAATGCCCAGCTCTCTTCACAAATATGTGGTTTCCATATAAGACAGAGAAAATGTCTGCTATCTTTGAATATCAAAGTTCAAGTATTTTATTATGTTTAGATTATTATATTTGTGCATGTGTATGTGCATGTGTGTGTGTTTGTGTGTGTGTGTGTGTGTGTGTGTGTATGTGTGTGTGTGTGTGTATGTGTACATGTATCTGCTACAGAGCATACAAGAAAGTCTGAGGACAGCTCAAGGCAATTGATTCTCTCCACCATGTGGACCATGGAAACAAATTCAAGTGCTCAGGCTCGGCCGCAAGTGCATTTACCAGATAAGCCATCTCACTGGACTTTTTCTTATTTCATAATTTAAATACTTGTCACTAAATACTGGTTCAAAAAATTTGAGAGGTGTTTAAAATGTTTACACTATTTTATTTTCATTTTGAAATTGAAACTAAGTGTTAGGTTTTTTTATATGTGTAAGCATTTCAACTATCATCAAAATGAACACAAAATAATTGTCACATTGTAATTTTCTAGTCCTTTCCATGGTGAATTACTAATTATTTATGTATTTTAATTTAGTGAAATCAAAACATTTGATTTATAAATGTAGTGAATGATGATAGACATTCCTTTTTAAATAGTTTTTGCTTTGTTTGCTTTTGAAATGTCACACGCCTCAAGCTATGTACCACTTCCTGCAAAACAACAGCTGTTTCACTCATGGCTTCTATATAAAATCTGTGAAGGATGAGAGTTTTCATATTTGGGGAGAGTTCAGAGCAAATATATTTACATGACAAGGTTCCTTACTTTCTGTTCCTGTTGACACCAATTGTAGAGACCTTCAATTCACTAAAATAGAAAATTCATGCTCACAGAATGCCTTGGTCTACATGAAGTTGGACCATTTCCATGACTCCAAGCCACATGCCCCACATCCTGCTGCATCAGCGGCTTCCAACACTGCTGTGAGAACCAAGTTCCAGAAGCAGCAACAGCACACTGCTGCTTCTGTGTCAACCAGATGGGGAAAAATAAAGGAAACTCTCTGTTATCTTCCTTCTTTACAGAAAGTATGACAATATCCTGCGTAACCAAATTTGCATTTACACACACACACACACACACACACACACACACACAGAGAGAGAGAGAGAGAGAGAGAGAGAGAGAGAGACTTGAAATATTTTAAATTAGCATATGGAATCTATTTTGAGTGATAAAAATAATAACCACGGGATTACAAACATAGACTTTTGGTACGTGGATCTATCCCAAAAATTCTACTTTCTATTCACAGGAAAAAATATATCTTCTATAAAACAATCATATTTTAGGCTGGCATTAGCATATTTTCTTTATTACTTTAAGTGTGTTGAGTCTGACAGAGATAAAATAATTTCAACACATTACCCCCTGGGAAGTTCTTGTCTGTGGCCTGAAAATCAGTCATTTAAAATATCCTAGGTAAGTGGGACATGTTGATGCTTGGCTGTATTCTCAACGTTCCAGAGGCTGAGGTGTGGTAAGAGTTGGAAGTCACCTACGTTGTGAATTTAAGGCTAGAGTAATCTATATAACCAATCCCATTTGTAAAAATGAAACAAACTAAATAACTGATTAAGTAGACATTAAAATGAAATAAAATGGAATAGCGTAAAAGTCTAGTTAGAGATCAACAATGATACCTAAGTGCCTTCTAGCTAATTTAAATGCATAATTAAAATGTCAAACCAATCATATAAAATACAATTTCTGTGGTATTAATAGAAAACTGTTTAATTAAACCAAAATAAAGTGGAGAATTATATCTTCATAATAGCTTATCTTTTAAGATTCAGGGCCAATTAGTAATATGTTATATAAGAAATATAGCTCCTTAGTACAAAGCCCATTTCTCTCCTGTTTCTTTTCTTTCTTAGTTTGCAGCCTTTCATTTTGAACATGTTTGGGGAAAGATCCAAGTCAGTTTATTTAATTCATCAAAAAACTTATTGGTCTTGATAGATTTTTAAGTAAGTAACTATTTTATGGGTTTTTCTACATTTTTAACTTTTTTTTTCCATTGGATATTTTATTTACATTTCAAATGTTATCCTCTTTCCTGGTTCCCCCCTCAAATCCCCTGTCCCATCCTCCCTCTCCCTGTTTCTATGAAGGTGTTCTCCCACCCACCCACCCACTCCTGCCACCTTGCCCTGGCATTTCCCTACAATGGGGACCAAGGGCCTCTCCTCCCATTGATGCCTGACAAGTCCATCCTCTGCTACATATGCTGTTGAAGTCATGGGGCCCTCCATGTGTATTCTTTGGTTGGTGGTTTAGTCCCTGGGAGCTCTGGGTTTTTCTTCTTAAATTAAAATGTAACTTACTATTTTGTATTTTTAAGAACTAAATTCAATTATACAAACAATTCCAGGGCCCATGTGCCAGCATATCATTATTGAAGTATTCACTAAATCTCCTCTTTTGGGTTACTTGAGCAATATGAAAAGGGGTAAATAATTATTAAAAATATATTTTAAAATATTAATAGCATTTGATTTTTCTATACAATATGTTTTTATCATATTCAACCAAACTCACCCAATTCTGTCCATACTCATTCTCCCTTCCCTACCCATCAAATGTTGTATCCAAACAAGAAACAAATAAACAAAGAATAGCAAAACAGAACATACAGACAACTGTGAGGAACCAAAATGCTCTTAAATGTGTGACTTTCCACTGTAGTATGTTTCCTTACCAGGGGCTGTGCTTTTAGATAAAACTGTCTCTCTCTAAGCAGCTAACAATAGTAATGAGGTTAGGTGAGGGATTGCCTGCCCACCACTGCTTTCAATATTGGAGTTTTGTCTGCCGTGGGCTTGCACAGATTTGTCCACACTGTTTCAACTGATGTGAATTCATAGATGCAGGTGTCCTGCTGTGACCAAAAGGCACCATAGCATTTCTTTATAGCCATCCATTACCTCTAGCTTCTACACTAATTCTGTATCCTCTTCCACACGGATCCCTGAGCCTTGAAGGAAAAGGGTGCAGTATGAACGTTCAATTAAGCTAAGAATTCTGCGGACTCTTGTTTTCTGAATTTTTCCCATTGAATATCTCTATTTTAATTTCAATTTCTATGAAGTACCAGTTCCACTGGTAAGTATTAAGAGATGTACTAATCTATCGTAAATGATGCTATCAGGAATTTGTTTAATAATATGTCTGTTTATAAAAATTATAGTAGTAGGGTCTCCTTTAGGGCCTGTGACCTGTCTAGCCACAAGTTCTTAGACTCATGATAGTATATGTATAGGTTTTGTCTTTTGTGATGGAACTCAAATTTAATCAGAAAGTGTATTCTTATGTTCATGATGTTTATGCCACTATTGCACAGATGTGTATATCTTGTCAGGACAGGCATTATTATAGCTCAAAAATTCAAAGTGAGTATGACTGATACTCATTTTTCTCTTCATGTAGCATGCATAAAAATTTGCTATACAACATAGAAGTTATTATATTATATTTATTTCATTGTTTTTAAATAAAGTTGTATTTTATTTTTATTATATTATATAGTTTATATTTACTTAAATTTAATAATAAACAAATATTAGGTTTATGTTAATTGACAAATTCATAAACAATTCTATATTTATCTTACAAAGCTTTTTATAACTGCTAATTCTGATTAGACATCAACCAATTTACAAAGTTTAGACAGATTGGAAGAAAGCAATTTTCAAAACGTAGAAAAACTTCTTTATATTACTTTTACAAATAAATCACTGTGAATAGCTCACATATGAATATATCGTACTTGATGTAGAAACCATTGTATAATTTAATAAGTATGTTGTTCTCGCTTGGATATTGGTTTCAAAGCATAAATCAAAATGTTACTTTTTATGTAAGAGCCTCTGAGAGTAAATTCACTTCCTGTTCACCACAGCCCAGATCAATTGTTCTAAGTCCAGATTGCTTTAAAAACAAAAACAAAACAAAAACAAAAGAACAACAAACAAACAAAAAAATCAGCTTTTAAGTTTCACTTCACAGAAGCCCAAAATATGGTTTTTCTTTTGAAATTAATTGACTTTTGTCACTGCAGAAATTGTGAATTTTTGGTTTCATTTTTCTTCACATGTATATATGGAACACATTTTCAAGCTTAAATTAGTGATGGTCAACTTTTATGTCCCTAATTTCCTCCATACCTCACTCCCACACTCACTCTTCCTCTAAATAAGAAATAAAGTTTATAATTGTGGCTATACTATCTTCAGCAAAACTGTTTACCCTCCAGATCTCACATTTTCTTTAAACGTGAAATGACATTTTATTTTTAAATTATTTGAAAATAGCAACTAAGATTATGACATGTTTTGAAATGTGAGAAAATTTGTAAAAAATAATTATGCATATAAACTTTGATTCAAACTTTTATTTCTAGAAAGGAAAGCTTAGAGATTATGTAAAGTCATCTCATGCATGTGACTCATCCTGAGAGTCACACTTAGGGACAAGCACAGTCTCAAGGTATTCATAAGGAATAATAACATTTCTCCTCCTTGGTGTTCATGTTTCTGCTTTGAAATGAATGTGAATCCAATCTTTGTAATTGAACTCTTTCAAATTCCACTAAATCCCTTTTTGATTTTTGGAGAAGTGACTTCTTTCTAATTGTTATACTTTCTGTCAATTTAGAACAAAAAAAAATCCTAGATATGACAGCAATATGCAAATCATTTCTGACTATAATACTTACTTAATAACATAGAAAATTAAAATCTGTTTTATTTTATAAATAATTATTTTCTATTTTGAATAAAAATACTATTAAACTAACAATTGAAATAATTGTTGTACATAGATATCATTTATAGACATGAAGAATATAGTTTATTTTTAAATTAGATCTATCTGTATTCAAAAGAAATACTTTTAATGGAAATTAATTCATAGTTTCCAGTTGTGCTATGCAAGTCTCAGAGAAGAAGCAGATGGCTAACAAATATAAACGGTCTCAGATAACTACCTAAGTATGAGCTAATTCATAATTCTGACAAAAAAGTCACAATTTAACTATTGAAAATGTTAAATACCAAATAGCATTCACCTAAGTATATTCACTGATAAGATATATTGACATACGGATGCTTTTACCTCTGAATATTGCAAGCATGTAGACATTTATGTTTAAATCTTAACATGGAAATATAATGATAATTATCTATAAAATATGATACAAATATATAGATATCTAATGTCAGTTTGAAAAATGTTAAAAAGTATGACTATGTACATTTTTATATGCTAGAATAATACTCAAATATTTACACCTTTTTCAATTGCATCTTCAGAAGATTTATTTTGTGGTAAGGAAGTGGAGGTAGAAGTGAGGGAGCATAACCTCCAGGTTCCTCTCTTCCTTTCATTGTCCCTAAGCTTTGCTTGAATATCCTCTGTGACTATGCTCCTTTTATCCTGGACTGCTTACAGAAGCTCTGCCCAAAACCAGAGTAGGTCTTCTCACAGCAAATAAGGCAATCAGGACAGTTCTTAAGGAGCGCAGCCTTCTAAGATTACTCGAATGTGTGGCAAGTTGATATTAAAAAAAAACACATACACACAATAAGTGGGAGGGGAAAGCTAGGATTCACAATCTCCTTCCAATAAATGAGATTACAAGCCAATGCTTTAGGTAATATTAAAACTTGAAGACTATAAGGAAGAAGGCACATCTTGACTAGAGTTCCAGGAAAGATCAATGTGCTGATCTCTATAGGTACTTATAATGAGATGACACGAGAGTCAAGGCTTCGATCATCAGGGAAGTCTTGTCAGGGTCTACTTCAGACTTCTTCATGCAGATGTAATAAAAATGCAAGACATTGTTTCTGGGGGAAAATGACAGACTGCTTCCAGATAATCTGATTTGAATTTTAACAAGAATGTAAAGTCTGCAGCTATTTCTCATGTAATCGATTTTGGCAATATTTTTCAATAATAACGTTATGCATATTAACATCAACAACAATGCAGAGGGTGGAGAGAGAAAAGCAATTTTAATATTGACTCAATTACCTGCCAATGTAATGACTGAACTTTTGGTAATACATTCTAATGAAAATGACTCTCCTCGCTGGGCAGTGGTGGCGCACACCTTTGATCCCAGCACTTGGGAGGCAGAGGCAGGTGGATTTTTGAGTTCGAGGCCAGCCTGGTCTACAGAGTGAGTTCCAGGACAGCGAGAAACCCTGTCTCGAAAAAACAAAGCAAAACAAAACAAAACAAAAAGAAAGAAAGAAAATGACTCTCCTCATTTTATATATAAAAAAGTAGGTTTTACTTGAACTAGTTAAGTGGAAAACAGCATCCAGATGATAGTGTTTCTTATTCTTATGTGTGTGATAGATTTCTGACTCAGATATATGAAATAAATCCTAAACACCGGTCCTCGGTTGCTTCTATTTTAAAGAGTAGGACTACTTTTTTTTCTTTTTTTTTTTTTTTTCTTTTTTTTTTGAGAAAACTGTCTATCTGCTTTTCTTTAAGAACATAATATACTATAAAACAAAACCTTTTGGTCCATTGTTTTTTTCCTTAATATATGCGAACTGAATGAGCATTTTTCTATTTTACACTGATTTTAAAATGCTCCTAAAATTCAGCATATAGATTCGGAGTGTATCTTTACTTCCAACCATCTTACCCATATCCTGTTTTCCCATGATTGATTAGTTTTTCTGACTTCTGGAAACACTGATATAAGCATTGTGAAATCTTCACTAAGTCTATAGATTATTTTGAGTGGCTCATTTTCACAAAATTAAATCTTCCAATCATATGAAACCATTTTTTAAAATCTGTTTAATATTATTCATCAATGTTATGATGAATTTTTTTCATCAAAATGTTATACATTTTGGTATACAGAAATTTGTATCTTTGAATATATTTAAATCTGATAATTTTATTGCTATGTAGGCAAGATTTTTTCTTAATTTCCCTTTTATTCAATGGTTTGAATTTATAAGAAAACATTAATTACATATATTGATATTATTCTCCTATGAACTATTGAATTCACCTATTCTAAAAGTTTTTTTTTATGCTTTCTTACCTTTATATACAAACCATCTGCAGATTTTCTGTTAATGTTTGATTCGATTAATTTTTAATGTATAACTGTTCTGGTTAGAACTTCTAAATCTACAAGATGCTCAGGTGGTTAAACAGGTCTCTGAATGCCTGGCTAGTGCTGGAACTGGGTTAAGGAAAGGAGAACAGTATTTGTGCAGGTTGGTTTATGCCAGGCCTGACCTTAAAGAAGTTGCCCTGTCTTCTGAGTAGACTTCACACGGGCATAGTGTTTATGAGTACATCTTTTAAATGAACTCTGAGGCAGATGGTCAGAGAGTACATGGAAAGGAAAGTCTTTTGTAAAAGCAGTACACAATAATCTCACTGTTGGTCACTTCAGTAGAAGCAATAATACATTTTCCAGTATAAACATCTGGTATTTGTTCTTTGGTTATTATATTTGTTCAATAATTTTTGTGATTACCAGACATTTTTATTTCCTTTTCTATGATTTTTGCGTATTCAATGCTTGGTTTATATATCATTTTCTCTTTTTTTACTGCCTTATCAATATTTTAAATAATGCTTTTCTTTTCTTTTATAATGTTTTTACTTTGGTTTTTATATAAAATTTAAAATTTTTACTGTCTTTTCTCCTTTTCTATTTGTCTTAATAAATTTTATCCTTAGAATTATTACTTTGTTTCATTTTCTGCTGTTGCTGGTACAAGAAATGTAATATTAACTTTCTTTCACTTTATTTGTATGTGTAATTTGTCTTCTTTGGTGGTTATCATGGTCATTGGTTCTCTCCTATCTGAACTGTACCAACATGTCAGCCATGTTTGCTATACGTGATAATCTATATTCAAAGCCCAGCTGGAAAAAAATCCCACCTCATTTCACCAATACTTGCTAAAACATTGATAAAATGAATATCAAAGAATGAGGAAGACTGTTTTTAAAAGTAGCCAATTTCCATCATCATGTCTAGGGCCAAGAAAAGTGCTGGAAACTGCCTTCAAATATTATTATTATAGTGAAGTAACTTAAAGATTGTGATCCCCACACAGTTTTTTGGTGCTTTTGTGTACGTCAGTTCCATTTCCTTTGAAAACTTACCTTACTATCTAGACTGGAGAAAATCTACAGAGGGAATGTATTTGTTTTACTTCTTGTCTATGACAAAAATTTATGCATTGTTCCTGACAAAAAACTTACAAAAATAAGTGAGTGCTTAATGCTCACATACAGTATCCTCTTAACCAAAACCCCTAATATCATAAAAGTGAGCTATATACTACATTATGGAGTAAAAGTACTATTAAACACAGTACAACCAACAACCTGATATCTATGATTTGGTATGATTATTCTCCTGAGCTCCCCCCCCCCGTGCTTTTCCACTTATCATTTCTATTTGTGTCATACTTGTTCCACTCATTCTCAGACAACCATGTTAATGAGACTTCATGGGCAATGTAGTAAAAACTACAGGAAACTCTGGAATACCTAGAGGGGATAAAATAGTTTTCATCCGGAAAGAGGACATTAATTGATCATCTAATATCAAATGGTCAGCTCTGAACACAAACAGTTTGAATATTGTAAGTAGAACTTAATGGGCCATTCTTGGATTGTGAAGTTGTAAGAGGTTTCAAATAAAACATATCAGCATCTGGGCTAGAAACTTCTGTAATATTTTGACATAATCTGGCTGTTTTCTGCTCATGTCCTGAGATTTACCTGTGGGTGAAATGAAACGTACTGGAGTGATTAGTTTGGTGGAGACAGACTAATTTTAACTCTGTCATATGGTTAACAATAGTCACACTTCTGCAAGGCTACATTGATAAAGAGCAGAAAGAAACACAAAATGTGTAGTTTAGAGAGTGTCTTAGTCAGGGTCCTCTAGAGTCACAGAACTAACAGAATGACTCTCTATATTGAGAGAACTTATTGTGATGACTTACAGTATGTAGTCCAAATAACCCAACAATGGTGAGCTGTGAATGGGAAGTCCAAAAATTTAGTAGTTCCTTAGTCCCATGAGGCTAGTTGTTTCAGCTGGTCTTTTGGAGAAGTAGGTTTCAACAGATATGCTGGCAAGTAAATGCAAGCAGGTGAAGAAGAATAAATCTTCCTTCTTCCATCATCCTTATGTATGTCTCCAGCAGAAGGTGTGGCCTTGATTAAAGATGTGTAATACCACACCTGCATCTGGGTCTTGCTGTGTCCCAATCTGACCTTGAACTCAGAGATCTTGCCTCAGTCTCCTGGGATTAAAGTCCTATACCAACTTTCCTGGTCCTAAGCTTTTCATGGCCACTATGCCTCAAGATCTCCATGCCAAGATCCAGGGAAGAAGTTTGTGTCTCCCAGCCTCAATATCTGGATCACAGGTGAGCCTTCCAATTCTGGATTGTAGTTCATTCCAAATATAGTGAAGTTGACAACCAGGAATAACCAATATAATCCATACCTCGTCACCTTGACACAAATAATATCTCATGCGCAAATGAAATAATAACAAGGTCATAAATACACCTAACATAATATTACTACTCCTTATACAATCGGAAACACATTTGTAAATTTGCAAAAGGTCAATATCACTTGGGAACATTCTTTTAGTATCTCAACTTAAGTACTGATTTTAAAGAAATTGTAAGAAAGCAAGAATATCTATTCAAATGTGTTCCTAACAAAATAAAATGGAAGCATTCATATTACTTTATAATCCTCATTTCTGTAACTGGTTACGTGGCCTTAGTTGGTATTTATATATATTCCTCTACTACCCATTCTGTATTTCCTCCACCCTCTGCAAGAACCTCAGCAGGTCCTGACTCTTTTCCTGGAGGAGTGACTCATACCTTCATTCTTGATTTGTCTGTCCCCTTTGTCATCCTGCTTGGATTAGTCTGTTGTAGTTTCCCATTGACTTTAATCATAGGACATGGTGGTACTAAGAGAGGCCATAAGAAATCTTCTGAACTCCAGACATAATCCTTCTTACCTCCATTATGGAGAGGCAATCCAATTTCCCCATGCAAATCTGGATCTATGACCTCTCCTAACACTGTTATTCCTTTCTTAGCCTGTTGGTTTCAGAGCATTAGAAGCCCAAAATGACCAGGGGGAACCCTGAGACTCCAGTTCAATGGAATGTTTGCTGTGGGTCCTGGTAGGAGCACCCCCCCCCCCCCGGAACCAAAACTTCTAGGCCAGCAGAACCTAGGTTTGTGGGGAAAGGAAGCAAAAATTCTCTTAGAGGATCACTAGAAGTGATAGTGAATAGGAGTATCTCCTTTTCCACCCTTTGATTCCTGGACTCGTGGATCCTGGCTATGGGAGAAACTGTACCATATATGGGGTGCTGATTCAAAGCATATACTACCTTCTGAAGAACTCTGCTGCCACCTAATTGGCACTGTAACTATGTCTTCAAAAGGTCATTCCAGCTTGTTAGCCTACCAGATGCTTCAGGATGGTGAGGAACATTGTAAGATTCCATGATTGTAGGCCCATTCTTGCACATCTCTGACTGTGAAATAAGTTCCTTGGTCATAAGCTATTGCAGTATTCTGTGTGGGAATCCATGATGATGGATAAGGCATTCTGTAAGTCAAAGGATAGTGGTTTTGGCAGAATCATTAGGTTCAGGAAAGGCAAATTTACAACCAGAATAACTACCTACTCCAGTAAGAACAAAACATTGTCCTTTCCATGGATGAAGTGGTCCAAAGTAGTCAACCTGCCACCAGGTTGCTGGCTGGTCACCTCGAGGAATGGTGCCATTTCTGTGTTTCAGTGTTGTTCTCTGCTGTTGGCAGATCTGACATTCTACTGCTGCTGTAGCCAGGTCAGCCTTGGAGAGTTGAAATCTGTGTTGTTGAGCCCAAGCATAACCCCTATCTCGATCACCATGGCCACTTTGATCATGTGCCCACTGAGCAATGACAGCGATGGCTGGACAAAGAAGCTGACTGTCCACAGAACAGGATATCTTATCCACTTTATTACTGAACTCCTCCTCAGCTGAAGTCATATTTTGGTGAGCATTTATATGGGACACAAATATCTTCACACCCTTTGTGCATTTGGAGAGATCTATCCACATACTTCTTCCCCAGATGGTTTTCTCACCAATTTTCCAATTGTGATCTTTCCAAGTCTCTGATCATCCAGCCAATCTATTGGCTATAACTCATGAGTCAGTGAACAATCGTATATGTGACCATTTCTTCTTCCAAACAAACTTTAATACCATGTGGACTGTCTGAAGTTCTGCTCACAGTGAAGTTTTCCTTCACCTGAATCTTTCAGGGTTGTCCCAGCAAGGGGTTGTAATGCTGCAGCTGTCCTCTTCTGGGTGGTGCCTGCATAACGTGCAGAACTGTCAGTAAATCAGGTCCTAGTCTTCTCTCCTTCAGTCAGCCAATCATAGGAAACACCCCATGAGGCTATAGGTGCTTGCAGATGTCATTGTAACAGGAGTAGAAATCATGGGCCTTTGAGCAATTTCTCCATTTAACTAGCCTTCAGGAACTGCTTGGGCCCAATCACATATATACCACTTCAATTTGATAATAGACTGATGCTCTGCACGTCCTACTTCATGACTTGGAGGCTCTGATAACACCCAGCTCATGATGGGCAGTTTAGGTCGAATGGTAACTTGATGTCCTGTTGTCAACGATTTAGTTTCCACTAAGGCCCACCATCATGCCAAGAGCTGATTTTCAAAGGGAGAATAGTCTGCAGTTGAGAGTAGATCTTTGCTCCAAATCCCAAAGGTCTCTTCTGTGATTCACCTACAGAGGCCTGCCAGAGGCTCCAAACAGCATCTCTATTTACCACCAACACCTCAAGTACCATTGGATCATATGGTCCAAGTGGTAGAGCAGCTTGCCCAGTAGACTGAACCTGTTGAAGAGCCTTCTCCAGTTCCAGGCCCCACACAAAACTAGCAACTTTCTGAGTTACTTGGTAAATGGGCCTGAGTAACACACCTAAGTGAGGAATATGCTGTCTCCAGAATTCAAATAGAACCACTTAAATATTGTGTTTCTTTCTGGGTGGTGGGAGGGGAGAGTTGCAATAACTTATTTTTCTCCTTAGAAGGAATATCTACCTGTCCCACACCACTGCACTCCTAAGAATTTCATTGATGTGGATGGTCCTTGAATTTTGGTTGGATTTATTTCCCATCCTCTGATATGCTTATTATTACCAATGAGTCCAAAGTGGTTGCTCACTTCCTGCTCACTTGGTCTAATTAGCATAATGTCATCAATATAGTAACCAATGTTATATTTTGTGGAAGAGACAGATGATAAAGATCCCTTCTAAGTTATGACACAGGGTAGGAGAATTAATATATCCTTGAGGCAAAACTGTAAAGCAGATTGCCAACTGAAAACAAATTGCTTCTGGTGATCTTTATGGACAGGTACTGAGAAGAAACCTTTTGCTAGATCAATAGCTGCATACTAGGTACCAAGAGATGTGTTAATTTGCTCAAATAACAAAACTACATCTGGTACAGCAGCTGGAATCAGAGTTACTACATGATTTAGTTTACAATAGTCAACTGTCATTCGCCATGATCCATCTGTCTTCTACACTGGCCAGATAGAAGATGTAAAGAGAGATTCGCTGGGAATCACCATATCTGCATCTCTCAAGGCCTTTATGGTGATAATAATTTCTGCAATTCCTCCAGGAATACAATATTGTTTTTGATTCACTATTTTCTTTGACAGAGGCAACTCTATAGACTTCCTTTTAGATTTTCCAACCATAATAGCTCTCACTCCACAGGTTAGGGAACCAATGTGAGAATTCTGCCAACTTCTAAGTATATCTATCCCAATGATACATTCTGGAACTGGGAAAATGACCACAGGATATGTTTGAGGACCTACTGGACCTACTGTGAAACATCAGTCAAAACTCCATTAATCACCTGTTCTCCATAAACCCCTACTTTAACTGGAGGGTCACACTGTTTCTTGGGATCTCCTGGGATCAGTGTCGATTCAGAACCAATATCCAATAGACCCCAGAAGGTCTGATTATTTCCTTGCCCCTGGTATACAGTTACACTCATAAAAGGCTATATATGGCTCTCAGGAAGAATTGGAGAAGGGGAACCTTGTCACCCCTTCATTTAAGGGGTTCTGAATCTGCAAACTGGCTCAAGTATGGAAATTGATTCACTGGCTGAGATTGCCTTTTGCCATGATCCAATGTAGCCTTTCTTTCATTTGCCTTTGAGAATTTTTCTGCTTACACAGATCAAGCAGATATGCAGTAAGCTTCCTATTTCATACCTGGAAACAGCATGACTGATTATGACTCCATATGAATCATATCATTATAAATTTTACCTCTTCTGTGCTGATCATTACAGGCTAAGGTATTATAAACGTTGTTTTGTCTACACTACCCATTATAATAACTACAATCACCTTGTCTCTGGCAATTCAGTGCTGCTATCCCGCCCTTGCTACCACACCTGCAATTAAACCCATTGGATTTAATTCATCCAATTGAGCAGCAGCATCTCCAACCTTAAGGTCTGACACAAGGAAAAAGGCAAGAACAATACTCTTCAAATGTGCTGATTTCCCTCTCACCAGTTTGCTTCCTGTCAGATTCCTGAAGGGCCTATCTTCTAGGCCTTCCCATAGTGAAGGATTAGGATTTACACAATGTATCCACTCTGGCATTGCAATTTCCCTGAGCCTTATCCCTTCATCAGCACTAAGCCAAGGGATATCAGGTATCTCCAACTTCTTTTCAGTAGGTCTTCTTTTGATAAAAACTTCAGCCAACCATTCAAACTTACTTCTGACACTGTTTTTTAACTGTGTGAGTTTCCATATTAAACCTAGAATCTCCACTCAGAGGGCCCATGTCAATAAACTCAGCTTGTTCTAGTTTTATATTCCTTCCACCATTATCCCACACCCTTAAAATCTATTCCTACACATATTCCTTAGACTTCTGCTCGAATGAATTAGGAGACTCACTAAGCTCCTTAGTAGTATAGTGTGTTTCCTTATGAACTACACTTTCTACCTCTCCTCTAGGGGCATGCTTTGCTGTGAGTCTGGTTATAGATCCAGAAGAAACTATTGGTGGGCCTTGAGGAATATCAATGTTGTCTTGCCAAGCATTTTCTTCAGAGAAAGTCACTGCTGATTTCATCAGGCTCTGAGGGATGAATTTCCTCACTTGAAAGAGGCATTATTTCAAGGGGTGTGGCTGAGGGAACTACTTCCTCAGGTGAGGTAAACACTTGAGAATCTGAAGATTCAAAGTTCTCAGCTTCAACAGGGCCCTACCACACATCCCCATCTCAAGTTACAGGATCCCACTTTTTGCCAATTAATTCCCTTACTTTAACTGCTGACATCTTCTGAGGCTGAGACTTGAAGTTTCATTGTAATTCAGCCAACCTTATAATGAGGGCTTCAGTTTGATTTTCTGCAACTCGAGCTCTATGGCTGCTGGAGAGAAGATTCTCTTTAAGGGCACACTTAGAAACCTTTAGATGTTTCTTTACATCTGGAACCGTTCAATTTATTAGATACCATATTCTTTTCCTTCATCAATTTGTCCAGAGATACTAAGAGCAACAAGCCAGCAAAATCATTTCCCTTGTTTTCCCCCAAATTGTAGAAACTTTTGTACACCAGGTTACCTACTACATTGCCAGCTACAATTGATGGGTCAAGATAATCAAAGGCATTAGCTTCATTAAATTTGAAATATAGTTTCCATGATGGGCCTTCAATATTCTCTGAGCTCCCAGAAGAGAGAGCATCTATAGAGGTTTCAGTAGCTGAAGGTGCTGGTAAAATAGAAGCTGTTGGCAAATGATTAAGCCAACTCCACATTCTCAAAATATTCCTTATACTTCTGCTCCTATAGAACTACTTCTGGTACCAAGTTCTGTCTTAGTTAGGGCTTTACTGCTTTGAACAGACACAATGACCAAGTCAACTCTTATAAGGACAGCATTGAATTGGGGCTGGCTTACAGGTTCAGAGGTTCAGGACATTATCACATGGCAACGTCCAGGTTGGTATGGTGTAGGAGGAGCTGAGAGTTCTATATCTTCATCTGAAGACTGCTAGCAGAGTACTGATATCCAGGCAACTAAAACTAGGGTATTAAATCCCATACCCACAGTGACACACCTACTCCAAGAAGGCCATACCTCCTACTAATGCCACTCCCAGCCCCAAGTGTATACAAACCATCACAGAGAAGAAAAGAACACTAAACATACCATGTCAACCAAGTTCTATACTGAAAGAGATACAAAGGTTAAGGAGATGCCTGATATTCACCATAATGGGTTTCTAGGGTAGACACACCAGCCCTGCTAAGGTTCCAAATTTTGAATGGAAAAACACTAAGGAAATGCCTGATCCTTGAAAGCAACAACAAAGACTGCTATAAATGTGATTCAATCAACCAAATTCCATCCGAAGCTAGTAGGCAAACTTAGCAGCATAGTTCATAAGGATTTAAATTTGGAGCCATGAAAGGTACAAGAAATAATGGGTCATATAATCTTCCTTTGTCATTTCAGAAAGCCTATAAAAACAAATGTTGGGTGGCAAGAACTTCTCCTGAATTTCCAGAAAGCACAAGAGATTCTGACCAATTGTTGACTAATATACTATGATGTCAGACACTACATGATGTGAGACCCTAACATGATAGAGAGGCCAGAGCTATAAGAGGTACATAAATGTAATGGACCCTGCCAAAGAAAGAGAAATGTTGCAATCAACAAAGCTTAAGGCCCTTTGGAATTAAATTTCTAAATATCGAACACAGAGCTACACAGTTTCATGTTTTCCTGATTTTCAAACTTGCTTTACTCCAGTATTTCTTTACTCTAACTCTAACCTCTCTTTTGGTATATATATATATACGTATGTATATTTATATACATACATATATGTACATACACACACACACACATATATATATACATATATATGTATGTATATATGTGTGTATATATACATATACATATATATATGTATACATACACACACATATATATGTATTCAAAGTATATGATTTGCTTTTTGATTGTATAGTGGATTTTAATTAAGAGATTGCCTTGAGTCTTAGAAGAGATTTTGGTCTTCAAACAGTATTGCAATTGTTAAAGGCCATTAAGAATTATGGAGCTAAAATAATGCATTTTATATTATGCTACGCTACGAACCTATAGGATTTGGAGTATGAAATGTGGTTTTTTGAAGGATACATGTCCCTCACTCTGTTAGAAATTTGAATGCATCCCCCCATTGTTGGCATTGTTTAGGTATCTTTGAATGTAAAGCTTAACTAGAGAATGTATGGCATTGGGCTAGGCTTTAATAATAAAATTCAAAGCCAGGAAGTATTGGTACAAGCCTTCAATCCCAGCACTACCGAGGCAGAGTCAGGCAGATCTCTGTGAGTTTGAGTTCAGCCTGGCCTACTGAGTTCCAGGACAGTCAGGGTTACACAGTGAAACTCTGGCTCAAAAACAATGAAGCAAATAAGCAAACAAAAAGAGTAAGTCCCTCATCTACTCTAGTTCAGTTTCTCTGCTGTATGTAAGCTCTCAGCTTGCTGCTATGCCTGTGCTCCACCATCATAGACTCACTCTTATACCACTGGAAACATAAACCAAAAAAACAAAAACAAAACAAAAAAAATCATCAAAACATTCTTCCTTAAATTGCCTTTGTCATGGTATTTTATCACAGAAATAGAAAAGCAATTAATACAAATAAAACAACTAAAGAATACTGAAAGCTGCAAGAGAAGTGAAACGAGTCACATATGAAGCAGATCGATTCAACAACAGGCTCCTAAGCAAGAACTCTTCAAACTACATGGAAATAGGATGATATATTTTAAGTCATGAAAGAAAATACCTGCCTAACTAGATTAGTTTATCAAGAATAACAGCTTTTATAGCCTGTAGGAAAATCACTTACCTAAATTAAAATGTAAAGGATAAATATTAAATGAATGAATGACAGCTGAATAAATATAAAAGAAGATAGCTAAGATAATCCCAAGCAGAGAAGAGAAAATGAGACAGAGGTGGGAAGAGAATGAGGAATAAATAGTAAGTCTTACCTTAAGAGTGTGTAAGTATTGGGAATTAGGGAAGAATTAAATAAGATTAATTTAGTACCCATCAAACCTCCAAGCTGATAAAAGAGAAGAATAAATATAGATAATTTAAATTTGTCAGAATAAATAAATAACAGGAATGCGCTGATCTATTTTAACAAAGAAAATCTTGAATGTTAACAGATTTAATTATTTAAACAGAACAGACTGGCTGCTTGAGTTAAAAGTTAATGCCAAACTATTAGCCTTAAAGTTAATGGTATTCATATGCACAGACACAAAAAGAGTGATAAACTATATAAATGACTTTTCAGAGTGTTGGCAAGTACTCTGCAGTCTACCTGGTAGGAAAGACACCAATGGACTTGCCCTTCTGTAAACTTTCCAACCTGTAACAACAACACATCAGCCAAAATGTGTCAAACTCTGTGATAGTGATTGTACTTGAGGTGCACTCCATAAGAGCAAATCTATTTCAGATACTGTAAATTTTGGTCAAAATCCCATTCCTGGAAAAATTTAAGCCTTCAAGAGAAACACAGCAATTATTTTTATGAGTTGACATCCAGGAAAGCTACTGTCAAATAATTTATACTTATACCCTCAGATAATTGCTATTCACAGCCTCTCTTGGAGAAGCCTCTCTTGGGTGACAGGGGACACCAATGCACAGACAAGTGATGAGAATAAGTGAATGTTGAGTGCTCAGCCATAAATAAGTCATTGATACCACGCTTTCTAAAGCATAAGAAACATTGTGTAACAGGGGTAGAAAGAAGATGAGATCCCAAAACTATGAGAAGAGTTATTAATATCATATTCTTGTCACAATATAGTCATTTGATCTATAAACTCAGGGTAATTTCACTTTTTTATATTGAACCTATATAAGATATTGCCTGTTAACAATCAATCATGTATTTGGGGGAGACCAAGGCTCATCTATATGCTGAACTAACTAATGGTCATAGATAGATTCTGGGAATTAAGGAAGAACCGTCATAAGTTAGTAAGTGCTAATGAGCGCACAAATCTCCAAAGGAGAATTTCAAGCTTACAATTGAACAAATGTCCCATATTAAACTCACTTGGTTTCAAAATAAGACAAACACACATGAATACAGAAAATAGACTTGTAGAGAAGAACAAGCTTTAATAGGAATAGAAATGATGAAAGAACTTGTGGGTTAAGTTAGGAGGAGTTAGAGTAGCCAGATGTATTGGATAAACATATGAAAACGTGAAAGCAAAATTTTCACAAATATCACACTAAAATTTAAAAAGAAGGTATTCTAAACTAATACTATCTGAATTGATAAGCTGAAAAATATCCATATTCATAGAATAGACAACAGAGTAAATTTCTAGGGAAATTTACTGCTATGGAATTCTGTAAATTTCAAATTATGACAGGGTAGGGATTAAATCAATGCAGGTAAAATGTTTTTGGACTAGTTTATTTTCTATTGCTGCGATAAATACATGGAAAGGCAAGGGGATTATTTGCCTCCCATGTCCACATCTTATTTCATGGAGGAAAGTCAGGGTAGGAATTCAAGGCAGGAACCTGGATGGCAGAAACCAAAACAAGTCATGGAAGAACACTGCTTACTGCCTTGCTCCTAATGGCTTACTCAGCTTAATTTCTTATACCACCTAGGACTACCAGCATATAGGTGGCATTATCTTTGACCCTCTCACACCTATTAATATTAAGAAAATGAACTTTTAGTCTTGTATATAGGTAATCTATTGGAGGTAGTTTTTAAATTGATGTTCCTCTTCCCAGATAAATCTAGCTTGCTTCCCATTGAAAGCAAACTAGCCAGGACAGTTTTTAATACCTTTTATTAAGACCATCTTTTGTTTATTAGCTATTCGATTGCTGTAGCTTATTATTTCTAGGATCATTTTTAACCTGTAAGTGTTGAATTATTGTTATTTTACAGGAAGATGAAAAAAGAAATATCTTAATATTCAATGATTCTGATATTATAATCTAAGTACTTAATAACTATCATTTGCTGGAAAAATTTATAATAGAAGTCTTAATAACATTTTTGGCAAACAATAGCTACCCATATCCCTCAATTTTCACTGGAAATTAACTTTTTAATTTTTATTAGACTACCACTGAACCACCTCTAGTTTAAATTTCTCAATTTTATTTTAGGCTTCCTCTCCTTTTTGTTTTGTTTTTATTTTTGTTTTTTGTTTTGTTTTTATTTTTGTTTTTTGTTTTCTTTTGTGTTTGTTTGTGTTTGTTTGTTACTTATACAACTTGGCTCTCCATTTATTCACAACATATATTTAACTAATGCTTCAATTTAGTCATATGAATTTATGTAGGTAGAAATTGAAATAGATAACTATGGAGTTTTTATATATAAGGATATTAAGTAACTAGAAATATAATTATAATTCAATTTTCTCTAATATAATTTCAAAAATTGGGGACATCAAGCGTAGATACTGAATTTTAGATGTTGAGTGCTAAATACTAAAAGTTATGTTATAGAGTGTACTCAATTGACCTTTGTGTTTTCTAAGCTTATTTTGATAACAGCTCCTTTCTATGTCTTTGGGTTCTATTCCTGTTGTTTAGCTTTTGAATGAAGTGTCTCTTCCATAAAGGGAAGTTCCTTAGGACTAGAAATTCCTAACTTGATACCTTTCACCCTACAGAACAGCTCATTCAAACACAAGTGGTATTAGAGATATTCTTCAGTGGCTAAAAGTAATTGCTGCTCCTTCAGAAGGATAGAGTTTGAGTTCCAGTATCTATGTTGGACACCTCACAGCTAAATGCCTGTAACTGCAGCTTGAGAAAATCTGGTTGAGTTATTTTACAAATGATGTGAAAAAATACCAGAGCCAAGATACTTTATAAAGGAAAGTGTTAAGTTGCACGTAGACTTAACAATTTATAGGGTTTGAGTCAATGTTGACAGAGGAAACTAATGGTGGCCAGTAGAGCAGAAACCACACATCTTGCTTCAAACTATAAGGCAGAAAGACACATAAAGCACTGGGAACTCTGTAAATCTTTTTTTTTCCCCACAGTCCACCACTCATTATATAGCTCCTCCATTAAGCCACACCTCCTAATCCTTCCCAAACAGTTCTGCCAACTCAGGACCAAGTGCTCAAGCATATGATCTTATGGAAACCATTCTCATCCCAACTGCAACAGGTTCTAAAAAATCTCTTCTGTCTTCCAAGGGCATCTAAACACATGTGCCTATACATACACAGCTATAAACATGTGTACATAAAGTTTTATCTCTAAATAAAGGAATCTAACAACTTACAAGTCTAAAATGTCTGTGAAACTTTCAATATATGCAAGATCTATCCCCAAGGTTGTATAGAGAGTGAGCACTCCTGGGGTAAGGAAAGATTTTCTGATTAGCCAAGCTACCTGAAAGGCATACTGTAAGTCATGCAGAGATCTGCATGGCTACAGCTTTTTTGAGGTATTCCTATGCCAGGGTGTACTTTTAGGTGTTGAAGCTACCTTTGTATAATCCATGCTCCAATATGAAATTCTTCACCCATCCTCTTGAAAGAAATCCTAATAAACTAATTGGCCTATCAAGTTGGACTTTGGTGAAATGATTTCTTTTCATTTGTTGCTATTTGCCTATATGGGCTGAGTAGATATTGATTTGTGTTTCCAGAAGAAAAATAAGACAGAATATTTTTATAATTTATTAGCTTTTTATAAACATACTCATACCTCATCTCTCAAATCTCATGTCAAACAGTACAAAATAAAACTTCTGTCTTTGCTTTGCTCACTAAATTACCATGCATTCTCTGTTTCATTCTTTTTATTATTCTGCATTAAAGCCAAATTATAAGAAAGTTCAGATATTAAGTTCTTGGTGTGCTTTTTTTCCTACAGAATGTACAACTTCAAAGAAAAACCCTGTAAATTATTTACATCTCCTCAGTACCTGTATGCTTGCATAAAGAAATGTGCAGTGTGCTGCAGAAGCAATGAGTTCTTCATTAGGAAAGAACTTTTCTAATAATTTCATTAACTTAGGTAGGTATCAACCCATGTTGGAAACTATTAAAGTATGCATCTGCTCAGAGTTTGTGCTAGAACCGTGAAGTTGTCAACAACATATTTTCAATAATGTATGTTACTTGCCTAAAATTGTTCAGTATTCATAAAAGAAACTCAACAGTTAACGCTATGTAGACTCCTAAACCGATTTCACACAGAAGACTTCCTAGTAATACATTTCTCCATCACTAAAGACAATTTTGTGCCCTTCTGTTTCCATTTCTGATAAAATTAGTGGGTTTAGGTAGCTAATCTGGACTCCTAACATAAACAACAGAAATTTCCCTGGTAAAATTGAGGAGCAGCATCTTATACAGTTTCATAGATGTGCTTTGCCATTTAGCTCTACATGCCATGTGGAGTGATGGGAATTGTTTCGTTGTATTGGAGATGAAGCTAATTATGTTATGGCTGTGGATTTGCATAACAGAAATACTGTCAGTATTTGAATAGTTGGATATGGTCTGACTACTGTAATTGCCATGCGACTAGCATATTGAAATGGTTATCAGACAGTCAAATTGTTTCATGTGTTTCTGCTATGCTCCATTTCGTATCTTGCTACAAGGTTACATATTTTTCAACTTGTAAATATGCCATGTGCTTCCTCGAAAGACAAAAAGATGACCTTTTTCTGAAGGTTGTCTCCAGGGAGAGAACAAAGAAGGCAGCACATGTCAACAAATGCAGAACCTCTAAAATAGAATACCAATTATATTACAACTTGAAGATATTAATTTTTCATAGTAGGTAATACTTCAGCTTACCTAGTAATTTTTTTTGTTTCCTAGTACGTGCATAAGTCATCTTTATATTTAAGTACAGTTTATTAGGTAGATAACACCTATGGTCTAAAAAATGATCATACATACTTTAATTAAAATATTTTGCCATAAATTCAAACAAGCACTTGAGATGTTGTAAAGATGGTAGTAATATAGTAGCTTCGGTACACTATTGGAACAAGTATTTAGTTTATAAAAATAACAATATCTGAAAGCTGAGAGTAATGAGAACACAAGAAAAGAAAAGGTAACTGTATTTGCCACAAAAAAAAGCCAAAACCAAAAATAACCAAAAAACCAAAAGCAAAACCAGAAAAATGAAAAGATCTAAGTCTTTTGTATTGGCACTTATTTGCAAATGTTAAAACTAGATATCTTTAATGTGGAATACTTTATTTGATAAAATGTAGACATGCACACCAATGACAGTATTTCATTTTTTTTTAAGAAATAACCTCACATTTTTGTTCATGATAATAATAAATGCCATTCTGAACACTATGCATGTCAGTATGCATTTTTGAATATTAAACATGGTGAGAATTTTGCCATAAAATTGGAATTCTAAAGATAAGTCTTCATTTAAAAATCTCAATTTTGGGGAAACTTGAAAATAGCAAACAGATTAAATTAAAAGAAAAGGCATTGTCAGTGAATGTGATTTCATGTTCTGACTTTGAATGTTTTAGGCAGTAAGTAATTTTTTGTTGCTGTGATAAAATACTATGAACAAGAATTATGTATTTATGCAATAAAGTACCGTAAAGAAGACAACTTATAGAAGGTGTACTTTATTTAGGCTTACGTGAGCACTCTCATCCTTGAGTTGGCAAATGATGCACAAAGAACTGAAGGGAGGTAGAACATTTAAACTCTGAAATTCAACCCATTAATTTGATGTCTCCAACGCAATAGTGTTACTAATTGTGGACTAAATTTTTAAATGCCTAAAACTATGGGGGACAGCATTTCACATTGTGCAATTGTTTAATATCCATAAATATGTAATATTTTGTTGTTAACACTGAAGAATGTTAGCCTCATCTGAATATGTAAAATATATTATTTCATACAACTAAATACATATCATTCATATATCATTGATTGTTACAGTAATTTTTATTTGCCAGAGGTAACTGCCTTCTCAGAAGTTTACTGTAGCCATCTGCTAAACTAGTTCTAGTCCTAAAAGCTTCTAAACTCTGTACAATCTAATCTAGATCTAGAATGTTTTCAGGCTCTGAGACTTACTGCTTAAAAACTCACCCTTTCTAGTTCTTTCTGAACTCTGGCTGGCTGTTTCATCTAAGCTGTTCTAGATCAAACTTTTACCCAATCTGACAAATTCAAACTGGCTTCTTTCTTGACCTCTGACTGAATTGCTCTGCTTGGCCTCAAACTAACTCTAGCAATCTGTTCTAATCCTGACTCTTCCTCATTTTCTGGCTCATTCTGTCTTTACTTGTGTCTCGCTTATTCTCTCTTCAACCTGTCTCTGTAAAACTCTCCCAGGAATACTTCCTTCTTTTCCCCCTCTGTACAGTTCATTCTTTGTTGCCTTTCTTTCCTCTCTCTTCTCCTCAGAGTTGGGCATGTCCTATTCTGTACGATCTTTCTCTGACTCACCACTTTGTCTGCCATTCAGTTAGATAGATATCATGTTCAAACATGGGTGCTTCCTTCCACAAATTCTGCCTTTATTGTTTGGGATTAAAGGTGTGTACAAAGGGCATGTATGTATTCCTGTCAAAGGAACTAAAAAAGGGGAGCACAAACATCTGAGCCACACCACAACTGGAAATGGTTTCTTTCAATAAATGGCGCGATTTTGGGATATACATGATCAAATATCCTGAAACAATTAATATTTTATAAGTTTTCAGTAAGATTTGATGTTATCATTTTATTCATTAAATTCTGTATCTCCTTCATAAAGCTAGATAAAACTACAGATACATGAAAGCTTTGTTTTTGTTTAAATCGCCATAACAATGCCGGGAATATATCTTCTTTGAGAACTAATGCATTTGTTACTTATCTATCGAAAAGTGAGGCTTTATACTTTAAAAAAATGCTAAATGTTTCTCCTAAAATTAGAAATCATACTGCCATATGAACCAGATGTACCACTCCTATGTATATAGCCAAAAAAACCCTATATTCCATTATAAAGATGCTTGTACCTGTGTTCTTTGCTGCATTATGTACAATAGCTAGTAAATGGAAGCAGTTTAGATATCTATGAAATAGTGAATGGATGTGAAAATGTGTTATTTCTATGCAAATGAGCTTTATTTGTGTTTTCTTAATTAGAGAAAAAATCAGGCAAATGATGAGAGCTATAAAAGAATTATAATACGTGAATTAACACAGATAATGTAAGACAAATGGTGCATGTTCTTCCTATAAAAAAAAAATCAAAGATGTCTTTCTTTGTATTGAATAGCAAGCAGTGCATTCAAAGACTCAGATACCCAACATACTGAGAAAAAATTATGATTGATGGCAAAGTTATAAATAAGGTATTTCTACCATCTTCTCTAACATTCAGAGACCATTGAAATTAAAAAGTAAGAAATATGAAAAATATAAAGGACTTGTGAAGGGCTGAAAGTATGATTGTCTGACTTCCCTGAAACTATTGGAATCATGAACAATGCAATCAGTTACACAAGGAAGAAGGACTCAATGTTCTCAATATCTTCCTGCTGACATATTAGCTATTAATAGATGCTGTAAGAAAAGGTCATTGTCTTTTGTTGCATATATAACGATGAGCCCACTAGTCTGCAACTGATTGTTCCAACAAATGATTGTACAGATTGTCTTGATTAAAATTAGTGGGTTACAAACATAAAATAAGTAAACATGAATGTGAGAAGAGATTTATAGTGAAGATACAGGGGCAGATAAGAAAGGATGTGAAAATAGTGAGCAGTCTATATTGTATACATGTGTATTTTATATTATACATGCATATAATTGACAAAGAATAAGTTTAATTAATAACAAGGCAAAAATATCCATCACTGAGAACATACATGTGAATAACTGTCTTTGCTCTAGAGTCAGTGGGACCTGGGAGAATGAAGCAGAAAAATGAGACAGACTAATGTATCATACAATACTCAACTTTATTCAGAGCATCAGGCAGAAAAACACATTCCCAAAGCAGTTTTGTGGTTTTGAAGAAACTGATATCACAAGAATCTTGCCTGATTTTCTTGGAGTTTTTTCTCAAGTATTTTGAGTTCTCCTCACATGACTTCCTTCTTGGGCCATGTTTCAACAACTCCCCTATTTTTATCATTATTACTAGTTTTCTTTTTTCACACTCCATATTTTATTCCTCTCCTGGTCCACCCTCTGTTCCACATACTGTACCTCCTTTCTGCCTCCTGTCTCCACGATGTTGTCCCCACTCCCCATACCATAACTCTAAACTCCCTGAGGTCTCCAGTCTCTTAAAGGTTAGGTGCATCTTCTCTGAACCCAGACCCAGCAGTCCTCTGCTGTATATGTGTTGGGGTCCTCATATCAGCTGGTGTATGCTGCCTGGTTGGTGATCCAGTGTCTGAGAGATCTTGGGGGTCCAGGCTAATTGAAACTGCTTGTCCTCCTATAGGTCACCCTCCTCTTCAGCTTCTTCCAGGTTGGAAGAAACATATTATATTAAAACATTTTATATTATTTTTATAGCAGAATACGCAGAATGATTTTGATTGAGATGATGCAGATAAATCTAAATTTCATCTGATGCATGGGTGTTGGCCTGCATGCTGGGAGCCTTCCTCAGGGATTTCTGGCTGACCAAAGGCGAACGTTCAGGCAATGGGGTTGCAAACCCCTTCAGCTCCTTCAGTCCTTTCTCTAACTCCTTCAATGGGGACCCAGTGCTCAGTACAATATTTGGCTGCAAGCATCTGCCTCTGTACTTGTCAGGATATGGCAGAGCCTCTCAGGAGACAGCTATATCAGGCTCCTATCAGCAAGCACTTCTTGGCATTCACACTAGTGTCTGGGTTTGGTGACTATATGGGATAGTTCCCCAGGTTGAGCACTCTCTGGATGACCTTTCCTTCAGTCTCTGCTCCATACTTTGTCTCCGTATTTCCTCTGGCTAGTATTCTGTTCCACCTTCAGGCAGGTAGACCAGTGGAATAGAATAGAAGACCCAGAAATGAACCCACACACCTATGATCACCTAAACTTTGACACAGGATCTAATACCATTCAGTGGTAAAAGACAGCATTTTCAAAAAATGGTGCTGGTTCAACTGGCATTCAGCATGTAGAAGAATGCAAATCAATCCATTCTTATCTCCTTGTACAAAGGTGAAGTTCAAGTGGATCAAAGACCTCCACATAAAACCAGATACACTGAAACCAATAGAAGGGAAAGTGGAGAAGAGCCTCAAACACATGGACACAGGGGAAAAGTTCCTAAAGATGACACCAATGGCTTATGCTCTAAGATCAAAACAGACAAATAGACCTCATAAAATTGCAAAGCTTCTATAAGGCGAAGGACACTGTCAATAGGACAAAATAGCAACAACAGATTGGGAAAAGATCTTTTCCAACCCCACATCTGATAGAGGGCTAATATCCAATATATACAAAGAACTCAAGAAGTTAGACTCCAGAGAACCAAATAACCCTATTTTAAAAATGAGCTTTCTTATCTCATAGCCAACCAACTTTAGGTATCTGTTCTAAGCAACATTTGATTACTACCCTAGGTCATGGTAGGATCTGGGGGAATGGAGCCAATAAATGATCAGAACATATGGGAAGGTTTGGATGGAGAATATGAAACAAATGATGCTATTATAGTATAATCTCATAAATAAAAGAAAAATTCTTTAAAATTAAAATATAAAATAAAATAAGACATACATATTAGTAACTGGAGAGATCTTTAGTTTTCAAATCTGCTTTTTTTGTTTTCCTTTTTATTTATTCTTCTCACATATATTATAACTCAATTGCAGTTGCTTGTCCCTCCCTTCTGCCCAGTTCCTCCACACTACCTCTCCTTTTCCTCAAATCCACCCCAACTTCACCTCCCCTTAGAAAAGATCAGGCTTTCCAGGGACATCAACCATCTATGCCATAACAAGGTAAAATAAGACCAGGCACTTATTCTCACAAGTCTGGAAAATACTACCCAGTATGAGTAAAAGGGTCCCAAAGACAGACAAAAGAATCAGACACTGCCTCACTCTGACAGGTAGGAACTTCCCAAGCTTAGCATAATCATAATCATCAGAGAGAGCAGAGAGACTTCAACCAGTACCTGATGGGAGCAGATGCAGAGTCCTACAGCCAAATATTAGGTGCAACTTCTTCGACCTCTGGAGAAAGGGAGGAAGGATGGAGAAACCAGACAGATCAAGGTCACACAAAGAACATAGCCCACAGAATCGAATGCCTGGGACTCAAGTGGGTTCACACAGATGAGGGAGCATGCATAAATCTGACCTAGGTCCTCTGCATATATGTTATAGCTGCCAAGTTGCTCCTATGTAAACTTGTCGAACTAAGTTTAAATCCTTTATGTTTATGCAATAAAGTGAGTACAACATATATGCCTATAATTTCAGTTACATAGCCATGAGGATACAGGAGACGGTTTGATCCCTGAAGCTCAATGTCCAGCCAGCTTAAAGGAATCAATTATCTCATGGTTCAGCAAAACAACCTGTATCAATAAATAGAGATGGAGATATAAGAGAACGACCAAGGAAACATTATATCTACCATTTTGTGTCTCCACATCCCCATGCACACCTGTAGTTACAAGTATATACATCAGACACTATACCACAGACAAACACATTGCATACATGAAATAAGAACACAATGGAGAATTTTTTTTTATTTTACTTTCTCTCCTGTGAGTAGCACTGAAAATACATAGAAACACAAATATGGTTTTGACACATTAATTGCATTATGTTTGGTTATATTCCCAGCAACAGGATTTATGGATCATATATTAACTCCACTTCTAATTATTTGAAGAACCTCTACACTGATTTCATAATGACTATACTAATTTTAAGTTAAAACAAACAAATAAACCAGAAACCCAGAGAGATATTCATTCCATTCATTTACATCTTCACCAGCTTTCCTTAGCCTCTGTCTCTTAATACCCATTCTTATTGGAATGAAATGCTCTCTCACTGCAGTTTTCAATGTCATTTTTGATAATATAATTATATAATTTTCCTCCTCTATTCCCTCCCTTCAAACCCTCTTATATACCTTCTTGCTTGCTTTCAAATTCATAGTCTGTTCAAAAATTGTTGATTGTTTATTCTTAAATACACAAATACCACCTTCTAAATTTGAATAATGTTACTTATATGTATATTTTTTTAGAGCTGACCTGAACAAGGATGGCATCAATAGACATGCTAACAGGAATATGATGTGGGGATGGGGTTATCTCATGACGCCTCAACCCTTCACAAAGAACTGCAGAAAACTAAGGAATGCTTAGAGCAGGAGAAATATTCTACTCCAGGGAAGAGCACAACAACTGCTTATCCAACATTAAATGATCAGCCCTGAGCATCGATTTTTAATGATCAGTGATATTTAGATGAATAATTAAATATGCACAAATATATACCCCACTGTATTCAACTTAGTCATAACATTTGGGCCATCTTCTTATAATTTCCAATAGTGTGAATAGAATGAGATATCATTATGATATGTAAATTTAAAAAATTATGTCATGGAACTGAGAATAGAATGGTGAATAGCAGATTCTGTGGAAAGTAGTGGTTATTTAGCACTTAATCTATGCATTAAACAGGACTAAGAAGTTCTAGCATTCTTACAAACAGTCTCTTCACAGCCTTAAAATATTATATATATATTTTTCATAATAAATATAGGGTGAACTGGTTTTACTGCTTCTTAAAGATATTTTATATAGCAAGATTAGAAAAAATTTTGTTGTTTAAACTAATTATGTGAAAATACTTTTTGATATTATAATGTAAATAAGGCACTATACATCTTTCTAATTAGAAGAAGAACATGAAGTGGGATTGGTTTGTTTCTGTAAGACTGTTTTAGCATTGTAGAAAACATAAATAAAACTGTTTTGATTTTGACTAATAGCATGTTACCAAAAGCAGTAAGTACTCAGAAACACACTTTCATTTGAAAGCAAGGCTCTAGAAAATATAAGTAGATGCAGATCTAACAAACAAAAATGTTAAGTATTTTAAATTTTTAAATAACTTAGGTTTGTGCTAAATATTGGTGTGTTTTATTAAGATGTCAAGATTTATAGGAAAAGGTAAATATGGAATTACAAGATAATAGCATCTTTAAAAAGCTCATAAGACATAAATGCTGCCGGGCAGTGGTGGCGTACACCTTTAATCCCAGCACGTGGGAGGCAGAGACAGACGGATTTCTGAGTTAGAGTCCAGCCTGGTCTACAGAGTGAGTTCCAGGACAGCCAGGGCTATACAGAGAAACCCTGTCTCGAAAAAAAAAAAAAAAAAAAAAAAAAAAAAAAAAAAAACAGCCCCACCCACCCAATAAGACATAAATGCTTACACCAAACAAATATATAAGGTAAACGTACCCCTCCCCCCACACTCTTGTTTAAACCAATGGTTTTAAGATTAAAATTAGCAAAGCAAAACTGTTCCAGCATACCAAAGCAGAAATCATTTTATATAAAAAGAAAGAAAAATTAAAACAATTTAATAGCTACAACATGAAATAAAGCTAGCCACTATTTAGGGAGATTGGGTTCTCTGATGCTATATTTGTCCAATAAGAAGTAGGGAAAGAAGACATCAAAAAGTATACTTGAAACTATCCTCTTTATTCCCTGAAGAAGGTGGAGTCTTGAAATGCAAAAAAATATTGAAAAGTAGCTGGGTAGAACCTTGGCAATGCCTGTTCTTCAGACAGAAAGAGACAAACAGAAAGAGAGATGAGAGCTTTGGAGGGCTTAAAGACATATGAGTAAAATCAGTTGCAACAGGGCAGGGCAGAATACTATGCTGAAAGATGTTCTCAGAATGAAAGACCATTGTGTGATCGTTTTTGTTCCCAGCAAAGGCATGTCAATACTTTATACTGGAGACAACATAGTGTGACTTCTAAGAGTTAATTCTTATGAATTAGTTCGATAAGCAGGTCTGATTAATGAGTGACCACAAGTAGTTGGTGGCCAGTTATTTGTTCTTCCCAACAGAAATAAATTTGATTCAGTTTTTATGGAAATAGAATAAAAATGCAACTCCAAATAATGCTTTTCAAATACTTTGACATTTTAGTATTGGTATCTTTGAGTGGGTCCTGCAAATAATACCATTCTGAAACCTTAAATAGTTTTAAAATTGCTTCTCTCTGTCCTGCTTTCCTTTCGACTCTAAGTATTTCATCCTCATATAATGTATTTGCTCTTGTACTTTGATGTCATAGAGTTTATATATCTTTCTTTAATAATAGAATATTGAATGCCTCTTTAGAATAGTGTTAGGTGAATCCTTAGAGCAATAGGCTGCACATCGGTCTCACATAACATAGTGTTAACACTTTGCTGTGATTCCTCTACTGAACAAATGTTGAGAAACTACTTAAGAATTTAGGTTCTAGGAGAAAGAAAGATTAAAACAACATGTATGTGGTGCTGGAAATGTGGCTCAAAGGTTAACAGCCCTTGTTTTTCATTCAGAGGACATGGGTTTTATCCTCAGCACCCACATTGTGCGTTACAATGGTGGTCACTCCAATCCCTCAGAAATCGGATGGCTTATTGTCTTCATGGACATCACACTCACGTTTGGATTCAGGAAAAACACATACGAAACTGTAAAGGTTAAATTTTCGGACAAGCAGTCTCTTCCCGTATTACGTACAGCCTCACAGAGAAGAGGGTTAAATGGCTTCAGAGATGTCAATAGTTCAAGTGTGGTTTGGCCTGGAGACTCCTATGCTCATCTTGATTGTTGGAGACAGGACTAAAACCCGGCCATATACAGCATGTATGTTACTTAGGCCCTGTGCCCATACCCTCATCTAAACCTCATTCTTTAAAATAAATATCGCATAATTTACACAAGCTTCATATTTTAATAATCTTCCCATTTTTTCATCATAGCATCAGTTTTGCTGGATAAATACTAAAGTATATAACACAGTGTCTGTAGTGAATGCACAGTTATATTCTTAATCAGCTGAGAGGATATATCCAATTTTTACTTCATGCAGACATGCTCACACATAGATCCAGATATATAAATAAATGAACACAAAGCCAATTTAGAAAAGGACACACACAAACATGCAACATACACACTGTATTTCTATATTAAAATTCATCTAGTATATAAAATATATAATACATATCACAAATGTTTCATAGATAAATGAAATTCTTCAAACTGCATATATTATGTATGCTGTTTTGAAAATCAATTCTACTTCAATTAATATGTTGAAACATTTACAAAAATAGTTAGCTAAGCCTGAGTCAAAATGATGTAGAAGAGTAGTACTTGTAGGGTACTCTTGCACATTGTGATATAGACGTACTTATATGTAGTTTCATTTACAACAGAGGTTTTTCTTCTGAAAAATACTTTATTTAAAGATTTGAAGGAAGGATTACTGGTTTGTACTACACTGTTACCTACTAGAGCTTGATCTGCAACAATAAACAACATTCAGGCAAGTGCTTTAACTCTATCTTAAGTACTCTGTATGATACATCCCATAAGAACAAACAAAGTCCAAGTTTAGACTAGTACAAACTGGACTGAGGAAATGGCTCAGTCAGTAAACTGGTTGCCTCTCCAGCACAAGGTTATGTAAGGTTTCCATATTCAGTACATAAAAGTCTTATATTTTTTCATAGTCCAGCCTTTCTTTGTCCCCCTCTCAGTCCTCCCTGTCACAGTTCCCCATCCCATTCCTCCTCCCCCTGTCTCAAAGAGGATGCCCCCCACTCCCTGGGGCCTCAATTCTCTCTTGGGTTAGGCTTATCTCCTCTCACTGAAGCCACACCAGGCAGCCTTCTGCTATACATTTGTTGGGGACCTCAGATAGCTTCATGTATAGCACTGAAATGCAATCCTTTGGCTCATTTCATTGATGCTCAAATGTATGTAGAAACAGATCACAACCCCAAACATTGGTCCTCAGGGGTCATTCATTATTTTTCTCCTTGAAATAAAGTGTCTAGCTAGTACCTAGGGCTCACCAAGTATGCTAGATTGACTAGCCAGACAACCCCAGAGATTAACATGTTTCTATGTGATTATTACATGGATAATAAGTGCAGCCCAAGCAGTCTGCCTCTGTATGTGTTGTGGTGGTTTAAATAGGTATAGCCACCATAGACTCCTGTGTTTGGACTATAGGAATTGGTACTACTGTGATGTATGGCCTTGTTGTAGGTGTGGCATTTTTGGAGGAAGAGTGTCACTGTGGGGGTGGACTTTGAGGTCCCTTGCTCAAACTAAACCCAGTGTGGCAGTCTTCTGCAGTCTGTCAATGATGATGTATAATTATCAGCACCTTGATGATAATAGACTAAACCTCTGAAACTATAAGTCTTCCTCAGTTAAATGTTATCCTTTATCAGAGTTGTTATGTTCATGGTGTCTGTTCATAGCAATAAAACATTTGCAGGTAAATGGATGGACCTAGAAAATATCACGCTGAGTGAAGAAGCTCAGACCCAAAAGGACATGCATGGTATGTTCTCACTAATAAGTGGATATTAGCCAAAAGTTATGGAATACCTAGGATAGTATCCACAGAACTCAAGGAGGTTGACAAGCAGTAGGGGCCAAGTGAGACTGCTTCAATCCCACTTTGGAGGGAGAAAACTAATCTCAGGAGGCAGAGGGAAGGAGGGTCCTGGGATCTGGAGGGAAAAAAATAGATGATGATCGCTATACAGGGGGGTGGAGGGAGACAGGAAAGAAGCCCTGAGGGCCAGCAGAATGAATGGAAATATACAACTTCAGGAGGTAGGAGGCGAGGGAATCCTCTAGAAAGTTCTAGAGACCTGAGAGGTGAAAGAATCTCAGGACTCAAAGAGAGGGACCCTAGATGAAATGCCCAACAGTAGTGAGAGTGAACTCATAGAGTCCAACTCCAGTAGAAAAACAGGACATCAAGTGCTGGGATGGGGTTGCCATCCCACAGTCAAAACTTCTGACCCAGAATGGTTTCTGTCTGAAAGAACTGCAGGGACAAAATGGAGAAGAGACTGAGGAAAAGGAGGTGCAGTGACAGGCCCAAATTGGAATCCAGCTCAGAGGGAGGCCTGACACAGTTACTGATGTTATGATGTGCTAACATAGAGGGGCCTATTATGACTGTCATCTGAAAGGCCCAACAAGCATATAAAAGACTCAGATGCAGATATATACACCCAACCAATGGAAAGAAGTTGGTGATCCATGTGGTTGAATTAGCGAAAGGCTGGAAGAAGCTGAGGAGAAGGGTCACCCCATAGGAAGACCAGCAGTCTCAACTCTAACCCTGGCCCCTGATATCTCTAGACACTGAGCCACCATCTGACAATATATACCAACTGATATGAGGTCCCCAACACATATTCAGCAGAGGAGTGCCTGGTCTGGCCTCAGTGGCAGAAGAAGCACCTAACCCTTGAAAGACTTGAGGCCCCAGGGAGTGGAGAGGTCTGGGGTAGGGAGGTAGAGGGGGATCCTCTTGGAGTCAAGGGGGAGAGGAGGAATATGATGAGGAACTATGGGAGGCAGACCAGGAGTGGAACAAAACTGGGCTGTAAAAAGTAAAATAAAAATAAATTAAATACAAATAAAATGAAAAAACTATGTTAATGATATACTATCCAGTAAATCTGAAACAGGTATAGTATGTTAACCTATGCAAAAATGAAGATTGTTGTAATGATTCTGTATTGTTTTACCAAAGTGTTAAAAAGAAATGATAGTTCAAACAGCCAATATTTTAGCCAAAATCTCATTTTTATATGAAAAGTTAGAACATTATTTTTTCCATGTATGTGTAGGTTAAATAGCTTTAAAACCATGAGAAATTTCATTTCAGTATGATGCCTTCCGTTCATGGAAGACGTGATGTGTCTTAGAAGAATTATGCCCAGGAGAAATTTTATCTTTACCCAACTCTATACTAAAAAAAAAGAAAGAAAAGAAAAAGAAACAAATCACATGCTAGATGAAACTTCAGTGAAAGCAATTTTCACCAATTTGTCTAAATATTTATTAAATTAATTACTATTTCTAAATGATTTCATAATTTCACATATAAGAGAAAATTTTGGTGTGAACTGAGAAATTGGAACTGATTGTAGTTCTAATTCTAGATGACACTTAGTCTTTGGATGGATTTTTGTTTCCTAAACTACCCATAAGTTTGACCTCTGTGCCCTCCATCAATATTAGTATTCATGACTCATATCTAGAAACAAGATAAAGAAAGTTGGCTAATGTGTATATTCAATTGATTGTATATTTACTTTTTCCTAAAACACTATCCTTACTAGTAGACCTGCCTGAGAGGATTTTCAGATTGGTGCCTTGTGCCAAGAGTATTCTTCTCTAGTGTTTTCCTTAAGCATGGAAATTAAGCATTTCATGGGTCTGAAAGCTATGATAATTAGTTATCCAAGCAATGTTTATTCGTTATTATCTTTCACATGTTCATAACTTCTCACAGATGAACACAACATTGCTCATTTTACTTCGTTTTGCATTTTCTATTGTTATTGTCCTTTTTTTTCTTATAGCACACAATATATTTTTAAATTAGTAACTGTCCTTGTGTAGCAGCAGTGTATTATATTCTCTCTGGCATTGAAATGCCTGCCTGAGTCATCATTGAATATTTAGTTGTAGAAATAATAAATTACTTAAAGAATCTATTAAACTAAATTATATTTTCAAGTGAACTTAAAATGAAGTATTTGTTCAAAACATTAAATATCTGATTTTAAAGTAAGAGAGAGGAAGAAACCTTTAGAAATCTTGTGCAACAGAAGTAAAGAAATAAATCTATTTTCAGTGTGTTAGAAATACCATCTGATTACCCTAAGGAAGCCCAAAGTACAAACTAATGAAATGATAGATGAGAATGGTTTATAAAATGTTGTGCCTCTTCACTGGGTTAAGGAAAACAAGTTTTAACCAGTGAACTTCTTCACCCTCCATTCATCCATAACAACATTAAAACAAATTCTCATGTTTGTTCTTTGATAGTTTTCTAGATGTATACAATATACATGGGTAATTTTCTCCCCTAACGGCATTGTATTGCCTTCTTAGACCTCTGAAACTTTCCTCTTCCCTACAAATCTCTCCCATTTTCAGAACTTTTGTTTTGGTTTTGCAAGATAAACTGTTGCATGGAATGTCTATAAGAGAATATATAACTCATGCAAGTGATTCCCCTTTGTCCTGAATTCATCAATAGCAAATACTTCAGTAGTGAGGCATAGGGTCCTCTGAACCCATCTTCCAAACCTGACTGTTTAGAGAGTTATCCTTGTACAGATTTAATGCAGGCTTTTTGAGTTTGTAACTGCAATGACTGTGTTTTATCCAGAATGGAACATTTCATACCCCCTTTTCTTTTTCTTTGGTTCTTACATTCTTTCTGATTCCTCTTCTGCAATGTTTCTTGAGACTTGAAGGGCATGGTACAATGTCTTGTTTAAGACTGGGCATTCATCATTTATTCTTACTACCTTGTAAAATCATGAATTACTGCATAGAACATTCTCTGGAAAGAGAGGTTTCTCTGATTAAGGCAGAGGACAGCATTATATTTTTATAGTTACAAGGACAAATATTTAGAAGACATTTTGGTGTTATTTTAATTTAGATAAACAAATTAATTCACCATCACCCAAAATAATTGATGACATCAACTGTCAGGGGCTTTTCCCCAGCTTTTCAGTATTAGGGATGATATTCTCCTATGTAAGAGGCCTTCAACAGAATGCTTTGTTGTTTTGTTTAGATTATCCTCATAATATTCATGTCAATTTTGCCCAAGTATGTACATCATGTCTGACAGGCAAGAATCTTTTTATTTTATTTATTTTATTTTATTTTATTTTATTTCATTTTTAATGCTCAAAGCTGGGTAAAACCATTAATGCCTTTTCTCCCCCAGAATCCTGTACAGCACCTTTCAGTATTATGAAAGTGAGGCCGCAAGTGGGAAGTTTTCAGATTACTTCTAGTTTGGTATGTTAGTATCATAAAATTGAGATTTATAGTGTCTTCAGTAATAGTTTTATTGTCAAGTCATGATTTCCACCTAGATAAAACACAAGAGGTTGTACTGTATTGAGAACCTCTGGGATCTACTGGTCTGCCAACTCATATTTTCATAGTTATCTTATTCCTGGCATTGGGGAATTGGGCAAATGACATAACATTCTAGGAACAATTTTTTTACCCATGCAGGTTATAGCTTTTTAATATTGTTGTACTTTGGCTACAGGATCATATGGTTCTAGGTAGTTTGTTTTTCACACCCTCTCCATTTTGGTGAACTATCTTCCCTTCATCCAACCTACTTGGTCCTATTAAAAGTTACACATGGGTTTATTATTTCAAAACATAAAGAATATATCTAAGAAAATATATTAATAAAAGTATTTGTTCATTCTAGAAAGGTACATTTTAAGTGATTTCTTGAACAGGTAAGAGCACTTGGCTACTCTTTCAGAGAACTTTGGCTCCAGTCTGAGCATTTACATGGCAGTTTACAAACATCTGTAAGTCTACTTCCAGGGATCCAATACCCTTTTCTGACCTCTGAGAAAACAGGCACTAACGTACTTCACAGAAAAATATGCATGCAAACACCCATAAAAACTATATACAATAAATATTTAAAAAAGAATGTATGCATAGTTATGGTATAGTAATTAAAAGAAAACTTTATGCAGACACTGTACTGTGCATTTCTAGACTTTTAATGCGAACTGTAGCTGCAGTTGTTGGTGGGAGGTCTACATGTAGACTTAGCTGCAGGGGACTTGTTCAAGCCCATGTCTTCTTTGGTTAGTGGATCAATCTCTGAGAGCCCCTAGAGATCTAATAAGTGGATTCTGTTGGTCTTCCCATGGGGTTCCCATCACCTACATTCAGAGCCTTCAGTCCTTGCCCTAACGCTTTCATAAGAGTTCCTGACCTCTGTCCAGTGTCTGATCAGGTGCATCTGTTTCCCTCTGCTGCTGAGTAAAGCCTCTCAGAGGCTGAATATGCTAGGCTCCCATTTGGAAACATAAAAAAACATTGCTAACATGGCAGGAACTGGTCTTTTTCCATGGTATGAGTTGCAAGCCAGGCTGGTTATTGGTTGGTCATTCTTTTAGTCTCAGCCCCATCTTTTTCCCTGCTTTTCTTTTAGACTGGAAAATTTTTGAGTCAAATATTTTGTGGGTAGATTTGATGTCCTTAAACCCTACACTGGGATCCTACCTGACAAAAGGATATGGCCTCTTCAGATTCCATGACCCCAGTGTTAGGCACCTTGGCTAAGGTCACCTGCCTTGGTTTCTAGGAGAAACCCCACATCTCAGGTATCTGTGACTTCATAGAGATACTCCCTATGACCCACCCCTGGCAACTGCAGATTTCTATTCATTCTCCTGGCCCTAGGGGTCCCCACACCTGGTCCTGCACCCATGCTCTTCCCCTCCCTTCTCTCACACACTCGCCTCCATCCCTCTGCCTACTATGACTACATTTTTTCAGATTTTTAAATGTGTTTTAAATGTCTTTGCTTGGGTCGTCTGTATTGTTTAGTTTTGTTGGGTTCTTTGGGGTGTATCATAGGTTTTCAGTATGTTAGGGCTACTATTCACTTATCAGTGAGTACATAACATTCATGCCGTTTTGGGCCTACATTGCCTCACTCAGGATATTTTCTAGTTCCACGCATTTGCCTGCAAAATTCATGATGTCTTTGTTTTTTAATAGCTTAATAGTAGTCCATTGTATAAACGAACCACATTTTCTCTATCCATTCTTTGGTTGGGGGCCTCTTATTTGTTTCCAGTTTCTGGCTATTATGAATACAGCTACTGCGAATATAGTGGGATGCATGTACTTGCTATCTGGTGGAGCATCTTTTGGGTATATACCCAGGAACAGTATAGCTGGGTCTTCAGGTAGAACTGGTTCCAATTTTCTGAGAATCCACCAGATTGATTTCCAGAGTAGTTTTTAAGTTTGAAATCTCACAACCAATGGATTCTTTACCTTCTCCACATCATTTCCCTTGAGTTTTTGATCCTAGCTATTCTGAATGGTGTAAGCTAAAATCTCAGGGTCATTTTGATTTGCATTTCTCTGATGACTAAGGATGTTGAACATTTCTTTAAGTGCTTCAGGGCTATTCAAGATTCTTCTGTTAAGAATTCTCTGTTTATCTCTGTACCCCATTTTTAAATTGAGTTATTTGTTTTGTTGTAGACTTAACTTTTAACGTTCTTTATATATTTTGGATATTAATCCTCTGTCTGATATATGTTTAGTGAAGATCTTTTCCTAATCTGTAGGATGATGTTTTGTCCTATTGATAGTGACCTTTGCCTTACAGAAGCTTTCCATTTTCATGGTGTCCTACTTATCAATTGTTAATTTGAGAGCCTGAGCCATTGGTGTTCTATTCAGGATATTTTCTGCAGTATCAACGAGTTCAGGGTTATTTCCTGCATTCTCTTCTATGACATTTAGTATATCTAGTCTTATGCTGATGTCCTTGATCCACTTGAACTTGAATTTTCTGTACCCTGATAAATATGGATCTATTTGCTTTCTTCTACTTTCAGACATCCAAATAGACCAGCACTATTTCTTGAATATGCTTTCTTTTTCCATTTGTATATAAACTTACCTCAAGGAAATCAATAGTCTTCTTTTATACAAATGAAAAACAGGCAGAGAAAGAAATTTTGGAAAACAACACCCTTCACAATAGCCCCGAATAATAGAAAATATCTTGCTGTAATTCTAACCACACAGGTGAAAGATCTATATAACACGAACTTCAAGCCTCTGAAGAAAGGAATTGCAGACAATATCAGAAGATGGAAAGACCTCCCATGTTCATGGATAGGTAGGATTAACATAGTGAAAATGGTCATCTTACCAAAAGCAATCTACAGTTTCAATGAAATTGCCATTAAAATTTCAACATATTTTTTAACAGACCTTAAAAGCATAATTCTCAACTTCATATGGAAAGACAAAAACCCAGGATAGCCTAAACAGTCCTAAGCAATAAAAGAACTTGTGGAGAAATCACTGTCCCTGACATCAAGCTATGTACTACAGAGCAGTCGTGATTAAAACTACATGATATTGATACAGAAATAAACAGTTTTAATAAGAAAATTGAATTGAAGATCCAGAAATAAATCCACACATCTTTGGATATTTGATTTTTGACAAAGAGTGCTTTAAATGTTTGATATCACCTTAAGCCAGGCTAACAGAGTGAGTAAGGAAATTTGGTTCCTATTTCCTAGTAAATATACAGAGTAAACATTGAATTCTATAGCTCTTTTATTAGCTGTTACTGAGCCTGAACACATAAATATGTGCTATAATGCAATTAAATTATGTATTTGAGTTTTTATAGAATCACTCGCTTTATCTAGACAACTGATTAAGGGATTCTGTTGTAAAATGCTAGTATAGATTTAGAAGAATGGCCAATATGAGCAAACTTACCTACTAAGACAACAGATAAGCACAGTTCTGGAAATGTAACACAGTGCTGGGCTAATAGCAATATGCCACATTTTTTTCATATCGAAAGCTGATTTTTTTAGTGACCATTATGTAAGTGGACATTTAAAACACAAACCTAAGGGTATATATTTAAAAATCTAATGAAACATTGTGAAAAGAGAAGAAATGTTAATAATTAAAAGCTATGTTGAAATAGAGTTACTGAAGAGTGGAATAGGTATAAACAGAATTCGCTTGTTTGACAAACCAACTTTTTTGTCAAAGTTAGTCATCCTCAAAAGCATATTTCACCCATAACTCAAAAGTACTATTTATAAAACAAAAAACAGGAAACTTATTTGTATAGAGCATTATCTAATGGTTGAATTGGGGAAAAGCTGGAAGAAGCTGAGGAGGAGGGCGGCTCCATTGGAAGACCACTAGTCTCAACTATCCTGGATTCCTGAGATCTCTCAGACACTGAGCCACCAACCAGGCAGCATACACCTACTGATATGAGGCTCTGACACATATCCAGCAGAGGACTGCCTAGTCTGGCCTCAGTGAGAGAATATGCATCAAACCCTTGGGAGACTTGAGGCCCCAGGGAGTGGGGAGGCCTGGTGAGGTGGGAGTGGGAGGGAGTGGGGACTTCCTCTTGGAGACAAAAGTTGGAAGAAAGTATGGGATGGAGAGCAGTCTGGGAGCAGACAAGGAGGGGGATGAAGTCTGGAATTTAAAGAGATTAAAGAATTTTTTAAAAAGCTGAATTTAACAATAGCTATTTTAAAATAGAAACATGCTATTTAAACAGTCTTATTTAATAATGTAAATTGATAGTGCAACAAGTTGAGAGTATATTTGTAAGAGTAGAATTAACATATGTGTACTCTTTAAATCCAGATATCTTTATTAGAATAAAAGAGAAATTACTTGAATAGTATATGTCATAAATTCCAAATAATACAGGCATGCTATTTGTTAAATGAAAACTAAACAATGTGAGTACTCATGATTGCAATGTTTTATACAATGCTTTATTTCAAGTTACTGTATGACATATTACTAACTCAGACCTTATTATGAAATCCATGATTTCTGCTTCAAAACATAAAATATTCTTGGTAAAATACACATTTTGTTGAAATAATAAACTTTTACCAAAGTACTATATTAAAGATTATAAAATGAAATTTGAAAAAAAATAAGTTTGATATTCACCAAACTCAACAATTATGATTCCTAGTGGACTTCACTTATGCAACACATTTCTTTTATTATGACAATTAATAATAGGATCAGTGTCAATAATTTGACATGTGAAAGATATGAATATTATTCTATGTATCACTGAAGTCCCCACAATGAACATCTTAGAGAAGTTTACACAAATTTTACATGCAAGTCTGTAATCCCTCACTGACAACAGAACATGTTTTCATGCCCTGTAACATGCTTGCTGGTGCTTTTGTCTGCAGGGGGGATTATCTTATTTACTTAGGTAAAACAGTACCACATTCCCTCCAGAGACTGCTCCTTCATTAGCAAAGGCTTGTTGATGATACCTCAGAGACTTCTCCCTTAAGCACCTTTGTGTTCTCTCTCAGAAACTTCTGCTCATTGATGAGCTCTTGTATGTCTTCTGAAACATGCCAGATATCTGAATTTAGATCATTTTTTAAACTTTAAAAAATATATTCTTGTTTGCAATAAAGCCTTGGTTTAGCACTCCAGAGACCAAAGACCTCATCAATCTTATTTGTCTTTACCTACGTAAGTAAACAAGAGGTTTCTTTCTTTTTACAAAGATTCTTTTTATCCATGAAAATCAGAGTGTGACCAGAACATGACTCAGAGAGTGCGCCTCAACTTCAACTGAGCCAAGAGGCATGATGCATTGATTTTAAATGACTGCTTTACACATTTACCAGATGGTCACCTTCATCAGGCAGCCTTTGATTAGTGCCATAACAGAGCTGTAAAGATACCCAAAGCATCGCAGGCAGCAGAAGGAGGAGATGATGGTGAAGAGTTCTTGAAATAGTCCATATGGCAGCAAACATTTATCATTTTCTTCCTAGTAATAAGGTTCTGAAAGGTAAAGATAATTGGAGCAATCGCTCTCCCAAGAAAACCCTAAATATGTAGGGAAAATGAAAAAGAAACAATACTGCAAAATTATGACAATGATGCATTACCTCATGTGAATTCTTAGTTTATTCATTTATATCTTGGAGTAGCATAAAATGAATATATGCTATGTATAAGAATATAAGTAATGAGAAAACCAACACAATTATAATTACTTACAATCCAACATTAAGCCACTAGCTCCTTTTCTGTAGAGTTTTCCCTCATATTTTCATCTTTATCTCTTTTTGCTATCTTTTGTTTGTGTCTTCTGATAATTGTGAGAAATTTGAGAATAGTTTAATTTAGAAAATTGTAACGCTGAGTTCGTGTAACACATGAACACCTGTATTGCTGGGAGACAACAAAATCAGGAGATTTTAATCAAATCCAAAAGCAAAGAGTACTGTGGCAAATTGTAAGAAAAATTTGAAATTATAGGAGAGAAATTCTACTGTGATTTTCTTATACATTATTTTCCATAAATTCTTTGGATTTTATGGAAGAATTACAGGAATTTTTTCAAAGTGTATCAAACATCTGGGAATCAATTTATACACACCCAAAAACTTATCCAAATGTTAAAGATTAGTTGAAAATGCTTTGAAACAATGTTGCTTCCATGTAGCTAAAATGAAATCTTGAATACAGGATGTGTTCATCCATTAGAAATGTTCACATTATCTTGAAATTATTTTCACAGCCAACAGCTTCTGTAACCCTGTCCTGTATAGAACACACCAACCCTTGTGAAAAATAAGCTATTGGTCATTGCAAGCAATATTGACATTCCCATAGTATCATCTACTTTAAATTAGACATCGTGTACATCTTTTGACCAGGCAATTGTCTCTTTAAATAGCATTGATTTATCTATGTGTATGTGTGATTCATTAATTTTCATTGTAAAACAATGTGAGATAAATTTTCTTAACTTTTGTTTCCATTTCTTTTTAAATTAATATATCTATGTTTACAGTGTACATGAAGGTATTTGATCAATTTCAAAATTTTACAAACATTTATGGGGTATATTGTGATGTTCATGTCAAACCCTTCACATAACCTTAAAAGACAAAATTGTCGTTTTTGTTTTTTTTTTTTTTTTTACATTTTCTTCATCATACATCTTTGATGCTCTTTTATGACTAAATCTCCACTAAGTCTATGCATTTATATTCATGAATAAATACCTAGGAATGTAGTTCCTGGCCATGTAACATATATGTGCAACTTTATAATAATTTGAAAATTACTGCCCCAAAAATTACAGCATCACGAAATTCTACATGCAATGTAAACAAAATTTCCCATCCGCATTACTAACATTCAGAATGCCTATACTAAGTTCACCATGTCTTTCAAATTTGTACAGCCTTACTGAGAGCTAAGTGATGGTTCATGATGACTCTCTTGTTCATTTATATAAATAATGAACTGGGGCCATTTGTATTACTAACCTTGTAAAGATTGATTTTAACTGTTTTTTTAATTGTTTGAAAATTGAATAATTTGCCTTTTAATTGCTTGATTTACATAGGTAGAAGTATTTTTAGATATTGTCATTTGATATTTCAATTTGGCTTATATTTTATATCTCATGTTCTTAAATGTACATTTTAATCGATCAGAAATTTTATTACTTTATTGATGAATTTTAATTTATCTGTCAATATTTGATGCAAGTTATATAAAATGTAATGATATTTTTTTGCATCTTAAGGTAATACATATTTCTACCTATATTTTGTCACAGATTAATAGATGAACTTTTGTATTTATGATTCACTTTCAGTTAATTTTAGGTTTATTATATCAACTAGAAATAACCTTGATCTATATTCATAGGATCCTGTATTATTTTAGAACTACTTTATTTTGGATTGATCTGAATGTACAATCATTGTAAAGATGAACTCATATAAATAATCTGAAATGTATTTTAATGCTTATATTTTTATAATTAGTATATAATTCAAATTTCGAAGTTATCAGTTAAATGACTTGATTTTATTAGTATGTATTTTTAATTAATTAATTTATTAATTAATTAACTGTACATCCTGAATGCAGTCCCCTTCCTCCTCCTCTCCCAGTCCCACTCTCATACTCCCATCTCCCATTCTCCCTCCCCTTCTCCTTAGAGGAGGGGAAGCCCCTACATGGGTACCAACCCGCACTGGCATATCAGGCAGCAGGATTAATTAAGCATATCCTCTCCAACTGAGGCCAGACAAAGCAGCCTAGCTAGGGAAAAAGAATCCAAATGTATGTAACTGAGTCTGAGACAGCCCCTCTTCAATTGTTGAGGGATCCACATGAAGACCAAGCTGTACATCTGCTACAAATGTGTAGGGGACCTATGTCCAACCCATGCAGGCTCTTTGGTTAGTGGTTAAGTCTCTGAGCCCTCGTAAGCCCAGGTTAATTGACTGTGTAGGTTTTCTTGATTTTAAGGAATTTGTCATGACTTTCTTTTGTAGGATATTGTAAAATTAAAAATTCAGTTTCTTTAATAGATACAGCAATGGGAAGATGTTTTATTTATTCTTGATTCAATATCTGTACTATATAACTCCTCCCAAACTTGCCTACTTTATAAAGCTGAGATCCAGTGTGTGTGTGTGTGTGTGTGTGTGTGTGTGTGTCTGTGTGTGTCTGTGTGTGTCTGTGTGTGTGTGTGTCTGGGTGTCTGCGCATCTGTGTGTGTTTGTGTATGTGTTTATGTGTCTGAGCACCATTCCCTTGCTTGCGTTTTAATATCTGTAGGTATGATGAATGATTCTCCCATTCTTTATGTATACAATTTTTATCTTCGATGTAAAAACAGACTTGTTAATTGGAAAAAACTTTTAAAACAGTACATTCTGGTTTTGTTTTCCCTGCTCCCTCCTCTTCTTCTCATCACCTAGATTTCCTAAGCCCATAGGGGAAGAGTTTGATGGAGTAATACTTTTAGGGCTTAGTGTTCCAATGGCTCTCTCTGCATAATGTCTATTAGTCTCTGTGTTCCTTCCCATCTGCTGCAGAAGGAAGCTTCGCTGACGATGGCTGCACAAGACCTGATTTATGAGCATAGCAGATGTCATTCGGAGTCATTTTGATATTACTCTTTGTTTTATTTTACTTGTTTGTCTGTTTTAACAGTAGTATTTTGTATTACTCAAGTCTCTGGGCTATCTAGTCTCAGCGTCTTGGTCATTACCAGACTAATGTCAGAGATAGGTTCCATATCATGGAGTGGGCATTAAATCCAATTAGATATTGATTGGTTTGGGCCACAAGCTTTGCATTATAACATTTTGCATCATATCATCGGTATAGATCAAACAGTTTGAAGCAGGATTGGCATTGCCTTTCTTTTTAGGTAGTGTGACTAGTACTTTCCAGTACCAAGAACTTAGGAATGAAGACTCCAGACACCACATTGACTTCTCAATGTTCAGTGGGTTGTGTAGGCGTTGTTCCTAGCAATAGGGCATTGCCATCAGTCTTGCAAAAGCCTGGATTTTTGGTGAGTTCTCATAGTTGCCCCATAGGCTAAGAACTCAATTAGATGTAAGCCAATACAGGTACTACATCTTTCATTTGGTGACAAGAGATGGCCAATTGGAACTCGGTTTCACCAATTATTTATTGAGGATATAGATTAAGAGGAATACACAGTTATTGCTGGTGGGAATAAAAACTTGTACAGCCACTGTGAAAACCAGTGTGGTATTTCCTCAGGAAGATAGGTATCAGTCTACCTCAAAATCCAGCTGTAGCAGTTTTAGGCATATACCCCAAAAACACTTCTTCCTACGACAAAGTCACATGATCAATCATTTCCATTGGTGCTGTAGTTGTGATGATCAAAAAATTGAAACAACCTAGATGGCTTTCAACAGAAGAGTTTATAAAAAAAATTTCAGGTAAATGAAAAACACTAGAAAAAAAATCCCCAGTGGAGAAAGCTAAATTCAGAAGGACAAGTATGGCACCTATTTGCTCATATATGACTACTGGCTTTGAAGGTAACAATAACCAAGCTACAGTCCATAGAACCATGTTGATCAATGGATGTGAACTGAATATTCAGACACAAATCCACATACCTATGGAAACCTGATAATTGGTAAAGAAGCCAAAAAGAAAAATCCCATGGTGGGTGTGAAAAGGACAGCATCTTCAACTCCTCAAAGTGAGTGGCTACATATTGAAGAATTCAAATAGATACACACTTACCATTTAGCAAGAAAACAACTCCAATTAATCAAAGGTGGCACCATAGTATTTAAAACAATTATTTATATATGTGCTCTATATCTAACAGAGGTGCAAAATAAATGACCCTTCCTAGAAATGAAAATTATTAACATCCACAAAATATATTCAAATGTACATAGTTAGCATATTAAATGGTAACCTATCTTAATCAATATTCCACCCTAAATTTATGACTGTCACATGTGTAGCTGTATTCAGTTTACTCTTTTATTTTTGTAACTAATGCACAACCAAGATAAAAAACCATATAATCACAATAATAAATTTTACCATTATACTCACCAAACAGTGAACACACAGCTTTGAAATTATAAACTCTTTTTCCTTCTCTACCATAGCACCATTTATTATCTTAGTAATATCAGGTAAGGGGATTTACATTGTCATTTAGTTGAAATCAAAATTTTCCTTTTCTTTCTGTGTCAAGGTTCTGCTCTGTACTGCTTTGATATGCATTGTTTTTTATTTTACAGACTGTAAAATTGGTTTTCATGCATAGTATTTTTATGACATTATGTAGATACTTCCTATTACTTCTACAGACATGTTTGTTTAAAGTCTGTATCTTTTTGAATCTCCATTTATACATGCCCTAGAACAAACAACACTAGTTCCAAAGTCATTAATTTAGTTATTTTTGTGTGTTTTCAATGTTTTTCTTTTTGCCTTGAATTTGGATAATACCTATAGATGCCTTTTCAAGTTAATTGTTACTGACTTCTCAATTAATTTTTCTACCCAGGTAATAATTCCACCCTGTAAAACATTTATTGCCAGTATTTAGATATTACTTTTTCAGACTACTCTGAATTTTCTTTTCTGGTTTTCATTAAATTCTCAAGCATATTCACAATCTTTGTCATTAGGACAAAAACTGCTATTTTATATTAGCAGTTTTCTCTTTGTGGTCAATAAAATTTTCAGCTTCTTATTTTATATGTAATACATGATTGATTAATCCATATTATTGGTTTAATCCTCCTGCTGTCAAGTGAATAGTCTATAAAATTATCACGTCGTTTTGGTTGTTATGAACATATATGACTCACAAGCTAGCCTGTCTTTCAAGAAGAATAGTAGTTTGAAATCTCAGAATCATCATGCCTCTGTGTTTGTTCTGTGTCTGAATTCACAGATATGCTCAATGACATCCATTCAGAGAAAGAGAGTTTGTTACTGACTTCTGATATTCTGGCATTTCCTCTTTCCAGAATTTTGTCCTTATGTTTCTCACTACAGCACTGTTTTTGTAGTTATAGATTGTCAACACTGCTAGGTTATGGGTTCATTTCCTTATGTTGCACTTCTGAGAACCATCTATTGGCAGAAATCAGGACATTCCAGGTCCTGTAATAGTTTTTTTTTTTTTTCTATTCTTTCAGTGATACATTGCACTCAGCTTTTTAATAGCTATACATTTTTAACTGTCATTCACCAAATTTTCTGGATTTCTAAACAAGAGGAGTAATACGATTATCAATATATTAAAGCAAAATTTGCATTTCTCTTAAGGGGAGTTGGCAATAAAGGTTCAGACAAACCTTTGCTCAGATGTGGTATTGTATGTTCAGAATCTTCATGCTGGGAAGTGTGAGCAGGAGGGTCAGTAGATCAGTGTCAACCTCCATTGCCTAGGAAATTTGAGGCCAGTTTGGATTACATAAGAAACTACCTTTAAACGAACTAAAAGCATATCTATATTCACATATGTGAGTACAAAAATTAATAGTTTTATAATTAAAATTCTTGATATAATTGATAGTGAACCATATTCTAACAATTTTTCATTATACTTAACATTTACAAGTTAATCATATTTTCAGCAACTTCTATGAAGTTATAAATGCTCAGTAACAAAGAAGGCATTGATGTCACAAAGCTAAGAATCAATAATCATTACAACACATTCACAATTTTATTCAGCCATTACACGTAATTATACTAGTGTCAAAAATTTATTAGAGATATAAAATTAACAATAAAAATGAAAAATATTTAAAACCGTTGATGCATGCATTCTAGTGAAGTAGTCAGAAAATAACAATCTTAACAAATTAGTGCATCCTATTTTATAGATGTTAATAAATCCTAATGAAATATAAGGCTGGGAAATGAGTTGGAGATAACTACAATCAGCAGAGATTAGCTAATGGATATCTAATAGAATGGATTATTTCCCTGAGGAAAACTTGAGTGACAGGAGAGCTTATAAGGAAATATGGGGAAGAAAGTAGTAAAGGGAAGAGACTTAAGAGTACAGTGGAGTAAAGAGAGAACAGCCTGTAGCTGTCTCAGTCGTCTTAAGAATTTGGCATTTACTGTGAGTGAAGGGAAGCTACCCTGTACTGTTTTAGTAGAAGAAGAAGGGAAGCCATGTTTTGTCTTAAAGTATATTCATAGATGTGATATTTTAAAAATAGTAAGACTATTTCTACATCTGTAACAAATATAAGTAGTTGAGCAATTTTCAAAAGAATAGGAATTTTTCTTCTCACAATTTTAGAGCTTAGAAAGCCCACGTCCAAATTTCCAGTATATTTTATTTTCTAGTAAAGGCTGCTGTCTGATCTTATGATAATGTCCTGATAATACATTTTTTGGAGAGGAGGAAACCTTAGCCTTCAGACATCTGTAAGTACACAAAACTTAAGTTAATTATTCTTTATGTGCACCTTAATTACATTTAATAGGAAATCCTGATGACATAACCACCTCTTGTATCTCCATCTCTACTTCTTTTTCATTGTCTACGAAGTTCCACACTTTTATTTAGAGGGGACATTTATATAGTGTCCTAAGCAAACAGAATTCAATGGAGGAAGATACCATAATAACACTTGATATAAATGGCTTTGCTTTATAAAGAATGCAATGAAGATACTTAATTGACCAAAGTATAGACACACTTACATAACTCCCTACAAAAGGCTAGGTATATCTTACTCCAAATAAATATAAGTAATTGTTCCTTTCCATCATGTAGAGATCTCTATAACTGCTTAACATAATGCTTTAACTGTATGTATTATATGGTAAATTAAACATGATTTATAAAGCAATTATTTAAATTATATGAGAAAAGTAAAACATAGATAAAATTATGTCCTTAATGGACAAATAAGCTATCATAAAGATACATACATGTGTGGTGATTTTCAATATTTTCAATTTATATCTCACAAAATGTCATTAAAATGCAAAAAAAATTATAGAAAAACACTTTGACAACAAGTAATATCACAGATAACAATATCAACATGTGAGCTTTCTTAAATTATATAGTGCTAAAATTTCAGTATTTGGTATCTGAAAACAAAAAATAATACACAATAATTCTTATTTTATACTATGTAATAATGTAGCACAGAATTATAATTTGAAGTCTTTAAGTATTTCCGCAATCTGTTAATTTCTCCTTTATAAATTAGCCTTCAAAATTCAGATTCTACATGGAGTTAGAAGGTTTCCTGAATAAAAGTAAAATCTCCCAGCAATAAATAGTAAAACAAAGCATTCAATTATTATGTATATATTATTGTTCAGATCTATTTATCCTAAAGTTTCTAATGTTTCATGCCATGAATATTCTTGACTCCTTCTCCTTATCAATAATTCTCCTAATTATTCTTTCATATTTCTTATTCACTGCTTGTGCCTACCAGAGTAATTGTAGCTAATCACTACTCATGTAATCCTGTGACTCATTATATTACTCATCCCATATTTCATGAGTCTATGTAAATAATTAAAGAGACTCTTTATGTCAAATAAAATTAGTAAAGTAATGCATCAAACATTATACTGTAATTGAAGAAAATTCATGAATTATCTGTTTATATCCCCAGAACATGAAATTTGATATCAAATATAGATGATACATTTATCATCTAATTTTGTAACAAACATTTTGAAACTGAATTTTTAAAAGTTTTATTTTGTCACTTATCCAGTATACTGAATTATCTTGATTCTATAACAAATATATAATATATAATTCATGCAGTTGGTGCTGGGTTTCTGAAGAAATATCACTCAGTTTGATGTATATTGATACCTGGCATGTGAAATATATAATTTGAAATTACATTGTAAATGACTATACTTTCCTTATTAGAGTGTCAGAAAGACAAATGAAGTACTTTTGCTGTCCTTTATGAATTTCTATAATTTTTTCTTGAAAAAGTGAATATTTATATAGCAGCATATCATTGTTCTTTGAATTGATTGTCCCAGATTTAACCCCTTAGTTCTACCTAGTCCAAAAGGAACATTTTTTATATTAACTAAATATCTGTCATTCTGTGGTTCCTTATAATAAATAACTCTACAATATTTAAATAAAATTTTAGAAAAACTGTCAATGTCAGAAATGTGTAGTAATTTAAATCCAAAGAGAAATTCTTCAATAACCTTTTATTTGTTTGGTTTTTTAGGAGATTGTATTGTGTAATCTTAGATGTGCTACAACTAGCTATGTAGACCAAACTGTCTGCACACTCTCAGAGTTCCAACCAACTACCTCTGCTTCCTTCATGTTAGCATTAATGGCATGTACTACCAGGTCCAGAACAAGAGAATTGTTTCTTGCACTTCCATTTGGATTGCACCTACATATCAACTACAAGAAGATTAATTGGTTATTTGGTCATCAAAGCGAACACCTGAAACTTGGGTTTAATATCAATTTCCATTTTTTTCATTTTTTATTGGATATTTTCTTTATTTACATTTCAAATGTTATCCCCTTTCATGGTTCCCCCCGGAAACCTCTTATCCCTTCCCCCTCCCCCTGCTTCTATGAGGGTTTTCCCCCACCTACCTACCCACTCCTGCATCCTCGCCATCAATTTCTCCTACACTTGGCATCAAGCCTTTACAGGACCAAGGGCCTCTTCTCCCATTGATGCCCGACAAAACAGTTCCTTGAAGAAATTACTTTTAGGGCGTGGCCATAAAATATACAGCATGAGCACAGAGAACCTTATAGCATCAAAAATTAAGATATTCAATGTGAAGATATATATACATATATATATATATATATATATATATATATATATATATATCATCATGTACATGAGATTCATAGGATCCATATCATGTTTTTTTTTTTTTCTCCGAAAAGAAAGAAGTGTTATCATGAATTGACACTGATTTTACTCCATACTGTCTTAAATAAAGCATACACAGTCAGGATGTAATTCATAATGCCAGAAGAATTCTTGTAAGTTTTATAGATATACTTGCCAAGAAGCATGAGAATTATTACCACAATTACCTCTGAGAATAATTTGAGAATATTTTTAAAACAAATATAGAACAGAAATGGAATATATTTGATTTTACAACAGGAAACAATCAGCAATGAGTTAGTTAAGAAATCAAGTTCGTAATATATTCATATATCATAACAACATAAAGAGGCAATGATGACAAACCTTGTAGATATATCATCACTGTTAATTGGTGATCCTGTTAATTGATCATCAATGGTGACAAGTCCTATAGACAGATCATCAGATATAACAAGTTCTATGGACATGTCATGAATGCTGACAGGTCCTGGAATGTGTCATCGATGTGACACATTCTTTAGACAGATCAGTGTGTTTACAAGACCATTCACTATAATCTTAAAGAATCAGAATAAGACATACAATTTAAAAAATAATTTAACATTGGTTTATTTTCTGATACAATAACTGAATGCTTACAGGAATAGGCCTCTCACCAGTCCCAGAGAGTTGGATAGGCTTATACTACCAAGCATGCATCTCCTCTCAGTTGAGTAGCCCTTAGGTCTAGTTAGAGAGCTGTTACTTATGCCCAATATCTAAATGCTCCTATTGCATCACTGTGGCTGTCTTGGCTGGCTAGACATTGTTGTTCATTGGCATTATAGATGGATAGGGCTACTGATTGTCTTCTTCTTTGGCAGCTTGGATAGCACCTTCAGATACTATGAGAAACTGTCTTCAGAAATAAGGCTTCCAGGTAAAGACCAAACCAATTACCACAACCCTGTGACCTAAGTGTGTAGTGTCTTCAGCTATTGGGTATTACCTTCAGGTTCTGGGAGGCAACCAATTTCAATATAATTCTTGAAGTCTTTTGGACTTCACTGAGAAATAATTTGAAGGAAGATTTCTCTTGACCTGAACTGGGATTTTGATAGCCTGTGACTCTTAGAAGGAACTTTATTACCAAACTTGTGAAATATATATGTATACACATACATTAATTTATATTATATGTGAATTTTAAGTAAATATTTAAAATGCATTTATCTATATTCTCGCAAACATGTGTATTTTTATTTATCCTCTGTCCTTCCTTGGCATCAGGTTTCTTTTCTTCTCTTCCCCAGTTAAAGCTCCCTCTCCACCCACTTGTGATAGCACACGTCCTATTCTTCCTCCTTTCTTCATTCCTGAGTTCCAGTTATTCCAGGTTCTATACACATTGTGGATTTGGAATTGGCTCTACAGACAAGAAAGAAAGTACAGCATTTGCCTTTCTGATTTGAGGTACCTCACTCAATAATTCCTAGTTCCATCCACACACCTGAACTTTTATTAGTTCATTTTTCTTTACACCAGGAAAAATTCTATTTTACCTAATACAAATTCATTTTCTATTCACAGGTCAAAGACCATTTGGTTGTTTCCATTTCCTAGCTATTGCGAGTAAAGTACCAATGAATATGTATGAATATGCATGGGGTTGGGTATCAGCTATTTTAGCTTATGGAGCCTAGAATAGAACCTGCCCCAGCCACTTTCTGATGGTTGTGTAATTTGTAACTCTATCAAAATAATGTATCTTTTACCTAAGGAGGAGTGTTGCCCTCACTTCTCATTAAAAAGCTTCTGCCTATAGCCAATTGAGACCATTACAGAGAATTACAAGTTTTCAAAATTCAGGAAATCATTGACTGTAAGGTGTCTACCTTCAACTGATATATTTACAACAGAGTCCTACATGAAGGCTCAGACACATCATGCAAGAATAACAAAAATATTGTCATCTTCAAGGGCTAATATTTCTGCTGTAAGAACATATCTTTCATATATGACCACTGAAATATCAACCAATTTTGTCTAGACAAGTCCTGAATAGTGATAACAACAGTTGACATGCAAACATAATTGGGAGAAATCTCATAGAATCTCATTCCTAGATGAAGAACAACAGAAAATTAATGGCTGCTAATATAACAAGAATCATGAATGCCCTGTAAGATTGTCCATCAGCCTTAAACATATGTACATATAAACAATATAAACAACACTAAACGTATATTTGCACATATGTATACATGTTTATGTGTAACATTTTTAATTAAAGGGTAATTAACTTGAGAAGCATTGTGGGAGATATAAGAGCAGTTTGGAGGGGCAGATAAAAATAAATGGAGATGTGAATACAGTATGTGATTAGGAAATTATACAAAGAAATCTATTTTAAATTGAACAAAAAATAAAGAAAGAAAAATTCAAAAGAATCCTATAAAGTTTTTCATTAAGCTTGAGGTATATATTAAATTAAAGATTACTCTCTAATATTTTCACAAATAAATTAATGGCCAATTTCAATTTTAAGTACTTTAAACTATTTGAACTGTCAAACAGAAAAATGAATTACAATCCCTATGATCAGTTTGCCTCCTTAATGTAGAAGAACAGGATCATAAGAAATAGTTCTCTTAACTGGATATGATATCTTCCAAACTAATTTGGAAAAGAAATGTTCAAAAAAGGTGAATCTTGTATAGACACAGGAAGCTTCCACCTTAGAAACTGTGATGAATATATTTGGTTGTCAACTCTTCTACATCATAAATTAATTAAATCCCAAGGGCCTAAACAGACCCGTTGGGAAGATTTTTCTTAATTCAATAATATGACGTAAGAAAATCTGCTTTTAACCTGAAACCTTTGGAGTAGGAAGATCCACCTTTAATCCAGACTAATTATGGATGGTGAAGTTTACTCTGTATTTAGTGCTAACTATAGGTATGGTAAGGAATCAATTATCATTAAAGTAAATATTTTTGTGAGAACAAAAATATTACCTTATACCACATAATTCTTAACAAAAAAGTGTCAGTATATCAGTAGGACTTTATTCAAAGAAATTATAGCATAAGAGATTGAAAATTATTGGCACGAATTAAGAATTAATTCTTTTAAAGATTTATTTATTTTTATGTTTATGCATACACTGTAGCTGTCTACAGACACACCAGAAGAGGGCATCAGATCCCATTGCAGATGCTTGTGAGCTAACATGTAGTTGCGGGGATTTGAACTCAGCACTTCTGGAAGAGCAGTTAGTGCTCTTAACCACTGAGTCATCTCTCCAGCCCCTTAAGAATTAATTTATTGTTTAAATGATTACTGTGGAAAATTATGCAACTTTAGACTTATATGGTGATACAGGAAAATAAATAGGGAAATCACTGTATAGTAATTCAATAGCCACATGCAGTAAACGATATTGTGGTTTGTAGGGTTATTTCTCACTAGAAAAAGTCATGTTGAAAGTACGCAGTATATCTGTAGGTTAAATTTGAAACTTTTTAAAGGTCATCTGTTTCCTTATCAATTTGTTTGATTGAATATTTAATACATGCACATATTGTTGAAGTAGAACATATGAAACCTAAAAATATTTATTTTCTGTGTTAAAGATTATACTTACCTTTCTAGGGTGTCCCTGGGGAATATTTGTAAACTGACTCTAAGCATGTCTTCATACTAGGTATCATCAAGTCATAGTTTCACTAAATGTGCCAATTTGTACACATTGAATATGCACAAATGTTAAGACATTAAATGCTACTTGGCAGGTGTGTAGCATTATTAATAAAAGCTGATGTCTTTGAAATCATTTTATCTGTTCTTTCATGGTTATAGTTTCAGACATTTGGGGGATGAAAAAGCACACTCTGTTTCTCTCTCTTTTTTCTTTTAGTACTTCTACTTCTTTTTTAATTTTTTTTGATTATTTTATTTATTTACATTTCAAATGTTATTCCCCTTCCTGGTTTCCGCTCCACAAACCCCCTTCCCCATCCCCACCTTCCTCTGATTCTATAATGGTGCTCCCCTACCCACCCCTTCTTCTGCCTCCCTGCCCTCGCATTCCCCTACACTGAGTCATGAGCCTTCATAGGACCAAGGGCCTTCCTTCCCATAGATGTCCTCTACTACGTACACAGCTGAAGCCATGGGTACCCTCAATGTGTATTCTTTGATTGGTAGTTTAGTCCCTGGGAGCTCTGGGGGGTCTGGTTGGTTGATACTGTTCTGGGGCTGCAAAACCCTTCAGCTCCTTCAGTTCTTCCCCTAACTCCTCCATTTGGGTCCCCATGCTCAATCTGATGGCTGGCTACAAGCATCCTCATCTGTATTGGTCAGACTCTGGAGGATCCTTTCAGGAGACAGGTGTATCAGGCTCCTTTCAGCAAGCGCTTCTTGGCATCAGCAATAGTGTCTGGGTTTGCTGGCTGCATATGGGCTGGATCCCCAGGTGGGACAGTCTCTGGATGGCCTTTTTTTTAGTCTTTCTCCACTCTTTGTCCCTGTGTTTCCTTTAGACAGGAACAATTCTAGGTTAATATTTTTGAGAAGGGTAGGTTGCTCCATCCCTCAACTGGGGCCATGCCAAATGTCTGGATATGGTCTCTACAGGTAATCTCTCACCTTTGTTGTGTATTTCAGCTAATGTCATCTAGGATGGGTCCTGGGAGCCTCTTGTTTTCCTGTCATCTGGGATATTCTGGTGGCTACCCAGGTCTTCTTTTAACCTATAGTCATGTAAGCTAAGATAGAAAAGTCAAACAAGAGGGTCAAATACACATGATGTTTTCTCCTGACTAAAGTGTTTTTAAATGGGTATATTTTGAGTGTTATTTTATGTGTTTCCATATTAGCAGCACAAAATGCAAGGGTTAGTCTAACAGATGTAGGCAGGAATGCTAATGCCAAAAAAAGATGGCAATAAAATGCAATTATATTCTCCTATTTAGTAAGGAATGGCGTCTTTTGGCAGAGTCTTGGCTATGAAACTAAAGCAAGAAGCCATGCAAAACTCACTTAAATAAACCCACCTAGGATAATTCAGTTATTTTTAGAAATAAAACCTTAGAGGGGAAAAAAAAACCCAGCAAATTATATAAAAATAGATTTAAAAATCTCGAGATAACTTCAGGGGGCATGAGAGGCTGTTTTAGAAATATTAAAGACAGTAAATAATCCAATTACATAAGTAGCTAAGTTATGTTTTCAGAGCCAAATATGAAGATAGATATTCATAGAAATTATTTTGTTGTTATATCTATGCTGTGGTTCACTTATATTTTAATCAAATTCTGGAGAGTTTAGGTGTACCATCATTTTGGAAGCTCTTAACATCACCCTCCACAGATTTACCTTATCTTTTTCACATGGTCACTTTCTATGCTTGAAAGGTAAAACAAAAACAAAAACAAAACAGTAAAAGTAGAAGCAGAAATAACAAAAGCAACCATTTGGTGATAACTCAGCTTTCCCTACTTAGCAAACTATTCATTTAATAATCACTGCATTAAAAGTCCTCAGTAGGTTTGAATATTTTTTGTTTTTCATCGTAGACTTGAAGGAAAGTAACAGATAAAGTCACTATGAATTTTGTCTTTGTAAATTAAGAAGCCAAAAAATAATGAAATGTCAAAACTTTTACTTACAATAACCCAGCAGGCAGACATTAGGTTGGCAGAAATTTTGAAAACATGGCAGGTGGGAAGGTTGGTTAATAAATGTTTAGATGAGTAGTACTAGTTGAGAAGAAGCATGTGTTTTAAAAAACCTGGGATTGTTACTATAGCCCTTTGCTGTAGAGAGACCATATGACCATATGACCATATGACCATATGACCATATGACCATATGCTGTACTGAACAACTAATTAAATTTTCTACTAAGGAGACATCGGATTTAGAAGCTTTATGCTACATTAATATATTTGGAAGACTCAGAAACAAAGTTCCAATTGCTTCTGTGTTGAAGTCCTGTTTCCTCAAGGGCAATCTACAGAGAATTTTTACACACACACACACACACACACACACACACACACACACACACACACAGAGAGAGAGAGAGAGAGAGAGAGAGAGAGAGAGAAATCCAGATAATAAAAACCTTACAGAATACATATTCCAGTATATTGCTAGACAAATTTAAATTAAATATAGTTACTTGATTATTTTTATTAAACTGGTTAACTGCATTTCAAGATAACAGGCACAGTGACTTCTCTCAGTTAAATTTCGATTACAAGTGAGTCTCCATCCCCTTCATCTTTTGAAACTGTCTGTGGAATTTCAAAGATATTTTTACATTTGCATATATTGCATGCTACAGTAAACGTAAGAGTTCTTATTTAATCTGAACTATCTTTGGAAGAGCATGTCAAATGTAAGGCATCATTAGGGATATTTCTTTATTTTCTACAAAATTCTAAAAGTACATTCAACATTATTTATTTATGCATTTATTTATTTCATTTTGATTTTTTTTACCATTTAGGATAATACTAATGCATTTTGATTATATAGCCCATTGTGATAATTATATAAATACTGGATTTTTTCTTTTAAATGTATTGTTTTATATTAATTTTCTCAAACCAATTAAAACAAAAAAAATTATGTTCCAATAAAAGGTGCATTTCTTAGGCCAGTTAATGCAATTAGTTCAACATTTAAATTAGGAAATAAAAGTTATCCTGGAAATGTTATAATAAATATTCTCCTAGAATTATATCAGTAAGTTTTGAAGTTAATTGGACACAATAACATCAACTATTTTCTACGTCGTCTTGCTCAATTTTCATTTCAATCATTATTTGAGTAAATTATGTGATAAATCAAAGCATTGCTACTTTACAGCTTAAATGTTTCACTTAAACCAATAAGACTAGTTGAAAATAAAAAGTTTAAATACATCATAAAAAGAAAAATTAATATATTAATGTATTTTATCACCAGTATGTGAAATGATTCATTTTCCAACTGCTTGCTGGATATGCAACCTGAAATACTATACAATTCATACAATTCAGTAATAAAATAAATAACCTAAAGACAAAGTATGAACTTAAATACATTTTACTATCAAAAGTAAATATCAAGAGGCCATAGGATGTATGAAAACAAATGTGGACTACTCTGGTAAGTGTAGTCTGCTGATATTTGTAATTCTCAGGTGTTTTGGAAAGCAAATGCAATTTTACACTATGCAAAATGTCTGCCAGCACCTTGCTAATGATTTTCTCAGCTTCTAGAACTATGAGCAAATTCATGCTTGTTGTTTAATGGACTGTTATGGTAATGCATGTTGCCCAAAACTGGCTAAAGAAATCATTAAATCTATGATCATTCCTTAGCAGAGAACCATCTGTTTAAAAACACCAGATAGGTGTAAAGTGGAATCTCATAGTCATTTTGATTTGCCTTTCCCTGATGACTTAGGACATTGAACATTTCTTTAAGTGTTTCTCATTCATTAGAGATACCTCTGTTGAGAATTTTCTGCTTAAATCTCTACCCATTTTTTAAAATTGGGTTATTTGAGTTGTTGCTGTCTAACTTTTTGAGTTCTTTATATACTTTGGATATTAGCTCTCTATCAGACAGAGGTGTAGGAGAAGATATTTTCCCAATCTGTACATTTTGTTTGTTTGTTTGTTTGTTTTTTGGGTTTTTTGTTTTTTGTTTTTTTTTGTTGTTGTTGTTGTTGTTCTATTGACAGTGTCCTTATACTTACAGAAGATTTTGGTTTCATGAGGTCCCATTTATTAATTGTTGATCTTAGTGCCTGAGCCACTAGTGTTCTATTCAGGAAATCTTGTACCAATGAGTTCAAGGCTATTCTCACTTTCTCTTCTATTAGATTTAGTGTATTCTTCCCCTAACTCTTCCATATGTGTACCAGACTTGAATCCAATGCTTGTCTGTAAGTATCTGCATCTGTCTCAGTCAGCTACTGATAAATCCTCCCAGAGGACAGCCATGCTAGGCTCCTGTCTGTAAGTAAAACATAGCATCACTAATAGTGTCTAGGTTTGGTGCCCACTCACAGGATGGATCCCAAATTGGCCTGGTCACTGGTCAGTCATCCCTTCAGTTTCTGCTTCATTTTTTCCCTGAATTTCTCTTAGGAACAATTTTGGGTGGGAAATTTTGAGGTGGATTGGTGTCCCCATCCCTGCACTAGGGGCCCTGTCTAGCTATTGGTGGTAGTCTCTTAGGGTTCCATATCCCCACTATTGGGCATTTTGATTAAGGTCCTGGGAGCCTCCCTATCACAGGTCTCTTGAACTTTCTAGTATCTTTCCCACCTCAAACCCATGCAGCTTCATATTTCCTTTCATTCTCCTGGCCCTCTGAGCTTCACTCCTCTCTTCCTTACACCTGATCCTGCCCCTTCCCCCCCCCATTCCCTCACTCCCTCTGACTCCCATGATTATTTTATTCCTCCTTCTATGTGAGATGTAAGCACCCTCACTTGTGCCTCCTTGTTTCACTTCTTTTGGTGTCTAGAGTGTAGCCTGGGTATCCTATATTTTATGGCTAATATTCACTTATCAGTGACTACATACCATGCATACCCCTTGGGGTCAAGGATACCTCACTCGAGATGATATCCTGTTCATTGCAGCTTTATCAATAATAACCAGAAACTGGAAACAACCTAGACATTCCTCAACTGAAAAATGGATAAAGAAAATGTGGTTCATTTTCTGCAATGGAATACTATTAAAAGCAATAACATCATGAATTTTGCAGGCAAATGGATGGAACTAGAAAATATCATCCTGAGTGAGGTAACCCAGACCCAAAAAGATGTACATGGTATGTATTTACTTACAGGTATATATTAGCCATAAAGTACAGAGTAACACTAGAGTCCAAAGGCCCAAAAAAAGCCAAATAACAAGGAGTGCTCCCAGGAGAATGGCTGAATCTCTCTCAGGATGGGAAATAAAATAGATATTGAAGCTGAATGGAAAGAAAAAACTGAATGAGAGAGGGGATGTGAGTGGGGCAGGTGGATCACATATGGGGAGCAGGGAAGAGGGAATGGAAATTGGGAGTGGTGTGTGTGTGTGTGGTGCAGCTCTCTAATGACCCAGAGAACGGGAATAAGGCAAGGATGCTGGGATTCTGTAGGGTGACTCTAGCTGAGACTGCTAGCAGTTGGGGATATGCATCCTGAATTGGCCATTTCCTGTATCCTGGCAGGACTCCCAGGGTATGAAAAAGAACAGCAACCCGCTGTAAAACCTCCAACCCAAAATGTGTCAAGATGTTCAGAGACAAAGATTTAGAGCTAGAGACTGAGAGACTGGCCAACCAATGACTGCCCCAAATTGAAACCTATCCCATGAGAAAGAATCAATTCATGACACTATTACTGATACTCTATTATACTTGCCGACAGAATCCTAGCCTATTTGTCCTCTGAGAGGCTCCATTCAACAGCAAACTAAAACAGATACAGAGACCCACAGCTAAACATTAAATGGAGCTCAAGGAGACTTGTGTACGAGTTGGGGGAAAGATTGAGTGACCTGAAGAGGATAGGAACTCCACAGGAAGACTAACAGAGTCAACTAACCTTGACCCTTGGAGAATCCCAGAGACTGAACCACCAACCACATAGTATACATGGCTGGACCTAAGACCCCTGTATATATGTAGCATATGAGCAGCTTGCTCTTCATGCAGGTCCCCCAACAACTGGTACAGGGGCTATCCCTGAATCTGTTCGCTGTGTGGATCCAGTTCCCCTAAATGGGCAGCCGTGACTGGCCTCAGTGACAGAGCATGTGCCTAGTCTTGCCGTGATACCCAGGTGAGCTCCCCTTTTTCAGAGGAGAAGAGGATTTGGGAATGTGGGGCAGAACTGTGAGAAAGGGAAGTGGGAGGAAAGAGGGACTGAAACAGCGATGGAAAGTGAATAAACATGAGATATTTGTATGTATGTATATATACATGCTTGAATGTATGTCATGTGTGATTCAGGTGTCTGCAATGGGCATGTGCATATGGAGGAAAAAGGGAAACACTGAATGTCTTTCTCAAATAATTGGTCTCGTTTATTTCTGAGGTAGTGTCTTCCACTGAGCCTACAGCTCACTGACCTTGCTAGACTAGGATTCTTCTGTATCATCCTTCCGATTTTGAGAAAAGAGGTACATCTGTCATGCTTAACTTTTTTACAAAGGTGCTAGAAATAGGAACATATGCTTGCTCACACACAAGCACTATTCCAACTGAGACACCTTTCTGGACATTAGCAGAAATATTCTTATTCACATTTCTTTTTCTTTTTTTTTTTTCTTTTTTCTTTTTTTATTTTTGATACTTTATTTATATTTCCAATGTTTTCCCTTTTCTGGGTTTCCTCTTTAGAAACCCCCTATCCCCTCCCCATCCCCGCCTCTATGA
>CM052705.1:68257177-68339225 GCA_028551405.1 Uromys caudimaculatus | reverse complement strand
CAGGACCAAGGGTCTCTCCTCTCCCTGATGGCCATCGAGGTCATCCTGTGCCACCTATGTGGTCCGAACCATGGGTGTGTATTCTTTGGTTGTTGGTCCAAACTCCAGGATGACCGGGGGGGGGGGGTGGGGGAGGTCAGGCCCATTGATGCTCTTGTTCCCTCCATGGGGCTGCAAATTCCCTCAGCTCCTTCAGACCTTTCTCCAACCCCTCCATCTGGGACCTCACTCTCAGTCCAGCGGTTACTGTGAAGTGAAACTTGGGCATTCTGAACTTTTGGGCTAATATCCGCTTATCAGTGAGTACATACCATATTCCTTCTTTTGTGAGTGAGTTACCTCGTTCAGGATGATATTTTCAAGTTCCATCCATTTGCCTGCAAATTTCATTAAGTCATTGTTTTTAATAGCTGAGTAGTACTCCATTCATAATAGCCAGAAGCTGGAAACAACCCAGATGTCCCTCATTAGAGGAATGGATACAGAAAATGTGGTACATTTTTTAATTATTATAATTATTTTAAAGTTTTAGCATTTTATTCAACAAAATAATAATACAGAAATTTCTGTCTAAATGAGTCAACTTGTTTTCAGAAACAAATAGAATTCATTTAGACTATTTTGGTTACAGAAATAGGAGAAATGCCTTATTATATCTAAATTTTAAATGCAGTGAAATAGAGTTAAGAACTCTTTTAGATATTTTTGAAGATAAACAAAATTTTGACCTAAAATGATTCCTTAATTTTATAATACTTGATAACAGGAACTCAATTGCTGACATGCTTGCTTCTTTTTATCTATCATTTTTTATTTCTCTCTGGTTTACATAGTCCTACACTAAAGATATACACAAATATACATAATCAATTACTATACATAGTTAATTATCCTATTCTATTAGGACATATCAATACTTATAGGTTTAAAAAAAAATTAGAGACATCCACAATGTCTGTTATCATCTTTATACATGTCATCTGAGGCACCATGCCAGAACTTGCACATATAAAGAATTGTACTGTTTAATAAAATTAAAATCTTTTTTGAATAATAAGACTCAGAAAAAAGAAATGATCCAAACTAACTCTCTAATTTTCTTGTTGACAGTCTATTAATAAAGTCTTTTCATGTGGTGCTGGTGACAGTTGGTTTTGGGCTTTGTAAAGATACAGTTAATAAATGTATTCCTGCCAGGGTCATGGCATGTAGTGTGCTCTGATATCATCCCAATTCAGTGTAAATAAGATCTCTGCACCCCTGTCCCACAGAACTCCAAAGCCTCCTAGACTACTGAAATCCCAGTCTTGACGTCCTTCTAACAATCTAAACAGTATCCAATAAGTCTCACTCTTAGGAATGTCAGAGTAGACCTCTGTAGTTACCTTTTGCATTCATCACAGTTACCACAATTTCAAGAAACTTGAGAATATCCTAACCCTGAATTTCCTCCAAGAAGAACTAGTGAATCCTTCCCTGCAAATACAGGCATAGAGACAGAGCCTAAGACAAAATGCACCTTGAAACCATCCCTTCCTAGACTTTTCAGCTTTATGTTCCTAAATACGCAATTGCAAAGAAATTATATTCTCAGTTTTCTTAGCTTTATATTTGTCTGCGCTCAGCCAGCAATTATTTACTATTTCTTTGTACACTGCCACTAGTGGGTATTAATTGTTAACCTGTGACAAGGTATTATCCATTGTATGCTTATAATGTAAAAGGAGATATTGCATGTGAAGTAAAAGCTATGATTTAGTAATCCCTCTTTTAGAATTGTAACAAATTTATACAAATTAGTATGTGTGATATTTAACATGCCTCATATTTTCTCTTGGGAAAGATGTTTAGAGTGAAAATAAGTACTTATTTGTATTGTCCTATTGTCTTAGGCTCCTTTTTGGTGATTGATTTGATATATGTGGTAAAAGATGATGCATGAGTTAATTAGATCCATGTATTAAAACTAAAAAGGACTTAGTTTTAAATCCATGGAAAATGACTTTACAGTTTAAAGTTTCTTCTTATAATAAATATTTTATAACACTTTTTTCAAAATCTTCAAATTTATAGTAGAATATAAACAATGACATTAAAATTCTTGGAGATAATATTTGAAGCTTCATACAGTTTTTGTTGATGATCTAATCTGGCACAGTTACCTTTAAAACTGTGAATAAAACTGTGGTAATTTAATGTTCTCTAATTAAACTCTTTACTCAGAATATCAACCAATAAGATATTAGAGAAACCTAACTATCACTTTTTCTGAAATTGAAATATTTTCTGAACTTGAACAAAAGATATAGGGAAAAAACCGAACAGTATCCTCTAGTGATAATTGTAAAGAACTATACAGATATTAGTAGAAACTACATGAAATTGATGATTTAGGTCAAAATGTATGTGCATAATTTATTGTTCAGTTGCTTATTTTATATACATTTGTTTCATAGCAGGCTCAGAGTACCCCCATGCTTGCATTCATCAAGTAGAATTGCTCCTACTTCAGTCAATGTGTAAATTACATTGATCTATAAGACCAGAGCTTGAGGCTTATATTTGACTCTAAAACAATATTGTAATTCTTCCGGAAAGCATGTATTCATGTGAACTTAGCTAAATTAAGAGAATTAGGAGAAAGAGTAGTTCATTTGTCTTGACTTTATGTTTGGATAAAATTCTATTAAATTTCAAATGTAATCAAGCTTTAGTTTTCTGGTTTATTATTATTATATTATAATCTCTCATCCTTAAGCCATTTGTGAGGGCACTTATCTAAATGTTTGGGTAAACTATAGAGAAGAGATTGGTTACACATAAAAAATAAAGTGTCTGCATTTCTACAACCAAACTGTTTTCTTTTCTTTTTCAAAAACTTTTTGTATTATTGCTTTTACAATTTCATACATGGAAATTTTACATACTGATGACCCTCATCTTCCAGTTTCTTGAAACTCATGAGTATTCTCTCCTCTCCCAACAAATTCATCTCTCATGCTCATGTCAATTCATGTTGTTTTGTGCCTTGCCAAGATTAATTAGAACTTCAGTATGGCCACAGGCTCAGTATTATTGGTTGGAGTTTAGTGAGCTTAGAAATGTATATACAGCTAAAGGCTATGATTTCTTTCTCTTTTATAAATTGTCTCGCCCACAGTTCAGTGGTAAAAGATGGCTCCATATGCCCTTTCACCTCACTGGCTCTTAAGTACATTCTGCCTCTTCTTCAGAAATGTTTCCCAAGCCTTAGAAGGAATGGCCTAAGAGACTTGTTTAGGGTTAAGCCCACATCTATTACTTATCTGCATCTAAGGAAACTACATATCTCTTCATTCCTTATTGTTCATGTGGCAGGAAGCTGGTTTTCTCTATGGGTAATAACCTAGTCACAAAGAGGTTCTTAACAGCCCCCAATTATTCCAAAGTTCTCATACTCACCGCTATCCTACTGTTTTCTTCTTGAACTATGACTTGTTCCTAACCAAAAGAGTTGGAATAGGTAAAAAAAAAAAAAAAAAAAAAAAAAAGCTCCCAGTGTGGTTACATTGAATAAAATCATCATGATTGTTTCTCACACAATTTTTTCTGCTTGTTTCAATAATGTAAATCTTCCTCTTAAGGCATATCACACTGCAAGGAACGGTGAGAAGTTTCCAGATCTGTAACAGAAATGCTGACTCAGTGAATAAGAGCAAGATAAAGAGGCAGTGTCTTAACAGCTCACAAAAATCTGAATGCTTCCTACAACTGCATTTCCTCATAGAGAAAGCCTTAATGACACATTGTTATTTTAAAGGTAGTCATCTAATTTGACTTTATAGCCACAAAAAGTATAAGAAAAATACCTGTGGAGGTTTTAATAAGAATGACCCCCACAAGCTCATATAGTTGACCACTTAGTCACCAAGGAGTGGAAGTCTCTGTTAGGATTAGAATAATTGGGAAATGATGCCTTTTTGGAGGAAGTGTGTCACTTTGAGTGGGCTTTGAGATTTGCAAATTCCATTCCAGGCTTAGTCTCTCTTTCTGCCTGTGGTCAGACTGTACCTAGCAATTTGTGTTTTAGTTAATTTCAGTTGCAGTCAAGTTGACAACCAAGAATCACCATCATAGTACACATGGAAAGCTGTTAGCTAATATGATGAAAAAATAGTTCGTAGATCAAAACATTTCACAATTTGTCATCAATTAAATAGAAAATACAGTCTTTGCTGCTGTCTGTCACTTCACAGGAGAAAATGAGCCCTTAGTCCTGCTGTGACACTTTTAAAAACACAATTTTTAAATGTAATTGATAGCTTGTTGGGCATATTCACTGTTCATAGTTCAACAAACAAAAATCATAAATGTTGTGCCTGTATTTGTACAAAATTCTGCTAAGGATGCTAAATGAATGCTGAAAAATCTAGATATGTAGCAACACACTCCCATACACACACATACACACACACACTCCTAACATAATGAAGGCAGCCAAGGTAACTGTCAACCAAATTTAGAACATGTGTGTATATATATATATATATATATATATATATATATATATATATATATATATATATGTGTGTGTGTGTGTGTGTGTGTGTGTATATGTATATGTATATGTATATGTATTTATATATTTATATATATGTATGTGTGTGTATATATATATATATATATATATATATATATATATATATAAACCCACCACTCTTCTGCTAAATAACCATAACTAACTAGTAGCATTGTTCACCAAACATATAGCCTGTGCTTCCTTTCAGGCTGCTCTATGTATCCACCTTTCTTATATGAACATTTATTTATTATAACCTTTATCTTACATAACCCTATCTTCTCTTCTCTGCTTTGTCTCATTTTCATTTTCCTTGCACAGATATCCAGAAAATGAGGGCAGCAGGAAGTGCAGCACTGATATGTACATAAATAGTTCACCTCTTTCTTGGGGGATACCTCTGTATTGTGCAATTGTGTTATTTGTGATTCACTGCTGTTATGTGCTTAAGAGTGTGCTGGCTTTATTTTATGGTTTTATTTGGCTTTTAGTTTTAAAACAGTGTTTCAGTTTGTGTAGCTCCAAGTGTCCTGGAACTCATTCTGATGACCAAGCTGAATTTGAACTCATAGAAATCTGCGTGAATCTGCCTCCCAAGTGCTGAAATATGCTGACTTTTTTTTCTGGGTAAATAACAAAAAGGACTGAGTCCCCTAAAGGCATTTCCTCTAAGCACACTGATTTCTTTGTGTGATTTTGTGCAGCATGGGAGGATTCAGCAGTATTTGTAGCACATAGCACACGATGCCTGTAAGTCTTTGTATACAATCTAATGTTCTGCATGTACAAGTGGAAGAAATCCCTGTGCCCGTCACCTCTTCAGATAAGTCTACTTTCATTATGTTAAACAAAATGATTTTCTCTCTAAATTTGGCCTACTTAAACTTTTCTTTTCTTTCTTTCTTTCTTTTTTCTTTTTCTTTTCTTTCTCTTTCTTTTCTTTTCTTTCTTTCTTTTTTTTTTTTTATGTATAATTTTGTTTTGGCTTGTTTAATCTAGTAAATGAAAGTATTTGTGAATTTGACCCCAGCAATACACTGTGAACAGGACTGTTTCTACTAGCAATAATAGTAACTATTTTGTGTTATATTTGTTAAAAGTGAGAAAAAAACGTTGAAGAAGGACTGGCAACACAGAAGAAATTCAAATCAGTGTGTATATATGTACATATGTTTCTCTCTCTCTCTCTCTCTGTCTCTTCCTCTCTCTTGCTTTCTTTCTCTATCTTCTTATGATTATATTATTAAAATAAAGTAGCTTGAGACAGCTAACTTATCAAGATTCATTGTTATCATATATCTATAGTAACCTTTTTCTTTCCTATGAAACTATGATTTTGATATTACATAGATTTTATATCAACAGTGGCCAAAACAGTTTCCAGAATAGGTAAAATAGAGTTTATGCATGTGCTTCTATGACATAGTTAATAAACAAGTTTTAAACATTGTTATTATTTCCTCATTTGTTTATTTATTTGTTTCTATACTATTTTAAAACCTTGATATATGGCAACAATGATGGAGAAATTTAATTTTTAAATTTGTTGAATTTTAATTTATCCATAATGAAAAATGCATTCTTAATACTGTGTCCTGGTTACTTGACTATGAATCCCATCATTTATAGTGGTCAGTCTTACAGATACTTCTCTCATTTTCCTAGGTGACAACTCTAATTGACCCATATATCTAATAATATTATATATGTATATTATATAGTACATAATATACTATTATATATAAAATATGTGAGCATGAATATGTGTGGGTTTTAACCATTCCTTCATTTCTAGTTCAACCACCATTTTGTACAATGAAAACAAACATATATTTATATCTTATTTAACTCAGGAATCAATATAATTCTTTGTTGCTTCAAATGAAATATTAAGCCTATAAAAGGGTCAATGTTTGTACCACAAAACATTTGGGAAATTTTATTGACAGTGGAGACAGTCTCATAAAAGTCAAAACTTGAAAGTAAATATGAACAAAACTTTATGACCAGTACCTCTCATAAAAGCTAATTTAACTTTCTTTGTTAATAATATAAATCTCCTTAACTTGTAAGGACAAGTCATGCATTTTTGTTATGAAAGTTAAATTTCCTTCAGTAATTTCAGTAAAAGTAATTTGTTCCAAAGTTTTCCCAACATATGTATTTATAATTATTTATTTATAAATGTAACATTATCATGGTATGATATATTTCATGAAATAAAATGGGTATTTTAATTGCCTTAATTTAAATACTAAATATTTCCAATTTTGCTCTCTTTCTTTTCCTACTCTTCTAAACGTTAGACAAAATGAAATCATGATTTCATGAGTTGAGTAGTTCAAAAAGACTTGGTCAAAACCATTTGATACAGTCACCCACAGAGGGTAAGGTTTTAATTGACACCAGTAAGAACAACACAAGACAAGATTAATGTTCTGCATTACCAAATAGCACTTACTTTGATATTATCTCCATTTTAGTTTTTAAATACTTTTGGAAGAAAAATATAAAATTAAACATCCTTTTTCAGGCTTAAGTACTTAATTACCATATGGCCCCAGGCTGATATTTTTGTTGGTAATAGAATTATCCCAATTTGCATCTTATTACATTCTGGAGAAATTTCCCTCAGGCACCTTTAGGGAAAGAGAGTTTTATCAAATAGAAGACATAGGTATCCCTGGAAAGATGCTGGCTTGACATCTACTGAAGGTGCTTTGTAACTGCTTAGCACTTCATAGCCCCTCTTCTACCTCATGTTTGTGCACACAACTATAGGAGCTCAGTCTTCTCATGTGATGCTGCTTACTCTTCCTTGACTGAGTCTTCGCTGATAAGTGGATATTAGCCCAAAAGTTCGGAATACCCAAGTTTCACTTCACAGTAACCATTGGACTGAGTGTGAGGTCCCAGCTGGAGGAGTTGGAGAAGGGACTGAAGGAGCTGAAGGAGTTTTCAGCCCGATGGAGGGAGCAATAGTGTCAACTCCCCAGTGCTACTGGAGACTGGACCACACTGAAGAATACAAATGGAGGGACCCATAGTTTGGACCATATATGTGGCAGAGGAGGGCCTTGTTGGCCATCACAGGGAGGAGAGGCCCTTGGGTCTGAGGATGTTAGAGGCCCCAGGATAGGGGAATGCCAAGATGGGAAGATGGGAGTGGGCAGGGGAATACCCTTATAGAGGCAGGGGGAGGGGGAGGGGATGAGGTTTCCAAAGTGGAGACCTGGAAAGGGGGAAACATTTGAAATGTAAATAAAGTATCAAAAAATAAAAAAAAAAATAATAATTGAAAGTAAGCCTTTTTCTAAAAAAGCAGGTGTGTGTATGGGAGAGGTGCTATGTTTATATGTACACGTATCCAGGTAAACATGCACCTGTGTATAATTGTGTGTGTTGTCCAGAGATCAGCCTTGGGTGATATTCCTCAGAAAAGTTATGCTCCCTATTTTTTGTTTTATGGGTTTTTTTTTTTTTTTGGTTGCTTATTTGTTTGTTTGTTTTAAAAGAGGATCTCTCATTGGCCTGGAACTCAGAATGTGTCTAGGTTGGCTGGCTAGTAATCCCCCAAAGTTGTCTTGTCTTCATCTTCCCAGGATGCTCCACCACCCTCTAGCTGTGAGTCCATGTGTTTTGGAGAAAGTACATTATGGACCGAACGGGTTTCCTAGAATTTCCCCACTTAGCCAACTTTAATCAAAATTTCGGCCATATGTGGAATAAATTTGTCTGTCTACTAATATCTATAATATGTGAACTTATCTTACAAAGCCAACTGACTTAGCCGGATATGATGAAAGACTTGTTGAAATGGGAAGATAGCCTGACATTATCAGAAAGAATCCAGTTTACAAAGATCCTAACAAGATGGATACCAGGGATCATAGGCAGAATACTAAAGAAGGTAAGAAAAGACAGTTAATCTGAATGATGCCTACAAGGCCACAGGTAAAAGTTGTGAATTTATCATATGAAAGCAAGCTACTGGCAAAGAGGAAGACTGAAAAACTCCAGGCAAGAGCTGACCAGGAGCAGCATGCACTATAACAACAAGCACTATAAAAATTATCTATAAAGTCCCAATTTTTTGTGTATGGCTATAGTTGAACTTCAAAATCTTTTCTCTACTCTGGCAGCTTCCCCTTGCTGACCAATATTTCTTATTAAAACATCTGTGGTTTTGCTTTCACTACATGTGCCTATTCAGTATTTGACCTAGGACACTGGACACTGAACCTCAGTTTTCACCTTTATCAGTAGGTGAAGCAGTCAGGAAGTGAAATTTTTGCTGTTAACCTCTTACGTTTTGTTCTCATTCTGTCCTCACCTGATAGGATCCACTCCAAATTGTGAGCAAAGGGAACAAAGTAGGAGTAAGGCTAAAACACGAAAGATTCTGCGTGTTGCAGAATATTCTCGCAAGAAGAAGAAGAAAAAAAGTTATCTGAGCCTGCAGTCTTCTTAGCAGAAACAGTCCAGGTAAGAAGACTAGGAAGTGATTTCAAGATTTGAAACCATTGTAGGGGAAATACATCAACTAGTCGACCAATAAAATTGTACAAAGTAAAACAATACTTGAGAAATGAAAGGGAGGTAGTAAAAGATATTATTAGAAAACAAATCCTGACAGAATTTTATCACCACTATTTATGAGTTTCATCATAAATGCCTAAGAGAGTTATAGACCCATAAGAAATAATAATAAGCAAGTGAAAATCTTGAGAATGTGTAAAACATGCTTTAGACAGTAGCTACACACACATATTAAGAGTTCTCTGGTATTGCAAATATTATGCATGAGCTATTCAGACTTTCATTATAAAGGCTACAAGCTGAAATATAAAGAGCAATTATATTCATGGATCAAACATAGCCAAGGGTGAAGAAGGGAGGCAAAAAATGTGAAAAATCAAACATCGTGGTAGGCACAAGTACTTTGAGCATTAAGAATATCCAGGAATACTGTGAGTTTGAGGCCAGCTTGAAAACATATGGAGACCCTGTTTCAAATATTCAAGCAAAGAAACCCCCCCCCCAAAAAAATAGAGTGGAATAGAGTCCACATCCAGAGCTTATGTTAATTTTTGTTTGTTTGTTTTGTTGCTTGATTTGTGGGAGAGATCCAAGACAAAACTAAAGAAAGATAGGGAGCGGTGTCTTCCAACTCAGAGATCAGAGTAAGGCCTGACAAAGAGAATTACTTCAAAACAAATGTTTCCCCATACACACACACAATGTTAAAACTGAGTGAAGAAACAACATCCAGAATTTGGGAAACCATTTTAAAACTAGATGCCTTGCAAAAAATTAATATATACAGATAGTAAAATATAAAGATATCTTGCTATTACACACACACACACACGTACACACATACACACACACACACACACACACACACACACAATTGGTATTTCTCAAAGGAAGAATTATCCAAAAAAAAAAAGATACAGTCCACAGAATTCAAAAAGGTCAACAGGCTGAAGGGCCTAAGTGAAGATGCCTCAGTCCCACTTGCGAGGGAGAAGAAAGCAATCACAAGGGGGAAGCAAGGGAGAGATCTGGGAGGGAAAGGAGATGGGGGCAGGGAAGAGGGGAAACTGATCTGGTATTGGGTGAGGGAAAAGAACTGAAGGCCTGAGGGCCAGCAGAAAGAGTTGAAACAGGCAATCTCTGGAGGTTGGAGGTTAGGTGGACCCTCCAGAATGGATCAGAGACCTGGAACGTGAGAGACTCTCAGGACTCAAAGGGAGGGACCCAACATGCAATGCCCTACAGTAGGGAGAAGAACTTATAGAGCCCACTTCCAGCAAAAAAGATAGGGCATCAAGTGAGTTTTGGGGTTGCTATCCCACAGTCAAAACTCTGACCCATAATTGTTCCTGTCTGAAAGAGCTTCAGGGATGGAAATGGAGAGAAGCCTGAGGAAAAGAAGGTCTGGCGACAGGCCTGAAGTGGGATCCAGCTCAAGGGGAGGTACCAAGACCTAACACTATTACTGAGACTATGGAGTGCTCACAAAAAGGGACCTAGCATTACTGCCCTCTGAAAGACCCAACAAGCAGCTGAAAGTGTCAGATGCAGATATTTGCACCCAACCAATGGACAAAAGCTACTGACCCCTCTAGTTGAATTAGGGGAAAGGTGGAAGAGTCTGGGGAGGATGGCATCCCTGTGGGAGGACCAGCAGTCTCAATTAATCTGGATCCCTGAGATCTCTCAGACACTGTACCACCAACCAGGCAGCATATATCAGCTGATATGAGGTCCCCAACACATATACAGCAGAGGACTACCTGGTCTAGGTTCAGTCAGAGAAGATGCACCTAACTCTCAAGAGACTGGAGGCCCCAGGGAGTTTAGAGATCTGGTGGGGTGGGGGAAGGGATGAGGACATTCTCATAGAGACAGGGCGGCAGGGAGGAAGTATTGGATGTAGAATATTTGGAGGAAGTACCGGGAGGGAATATAATCTGGAGTGTAAATACTAATACTAATAATAATAATAATAATAAGAAGAAGAAGAAGAAGAAGAACAAGAACAAGAACAAGAACAAGAACAAGAAGAACAAGAACAAGAACAAGAACAAGAAGAACAAGAAGAACAAGAACAAGAAGAAGAACAAGAAGAAAATAATTACTATTCTTATCAGTAGGGAAAAAGAAAATCACAATGACAATAGTACTCATAAATGATAGCAAGTATTGAGAGAAAGACATCTCCATACTGATTATAAGAATGTCATTTAATGTAATCAATGTGTAAATCAAAATAGAAGTTCCCCCCAAAACTTGAAATAATAATAGTACCATATAATAATTCTGGATTTACTGGTTACACATGGGAAAGAAAGTCTGAAATTGAAAAATATGTTGGCATTTTCATGGTTTGTTGCACTATTTACATAACTCAAAACTGGAAATTACGAGTGTCTAAGAACCAAAGTATGGACAAAGAAATTTTTCATATATCTACCATGGAATGCTGCTATTCAACCATTTTATGGAAGAATCTTGACATTTGTACTAATAAAGTTGGAACTACAATGAATTACAAAAATGAAATAAGCCAAGCACAGAGGTTAAGTACTAACTGATCTCATATGGAGAGTCTCAAATGTTAATTCCTTACAAGTTGAGAGTAGAATGGCGTTACCCAGAGGTTAGGAGGGCAGGAGAGGTGGCAAGACTAGTAAAAGGTTAGTTAATGGGTGCTAAGTCACGGATGGACAGGAGCGATGATTTCTGGACCTCTATTGTATGGCTGGGTGACAACTGACAATGAAAATGAACTTTAAAGGCTAGAAAAAAGGATATTGGATATTTCAACATAAAGAAATAAGGAATGTTTGTGGAGATAATTTAGACTGACAAAAACTTTTCACTATATACAAATACTAAAATATCATGTAATAAGCAATAATTATGTATAATTTCATGCAAAATTTCAAAAAAATCTGAAAGTTTTCAAAACTACATTTTAATTTTTATTGCTTTTATTTTTCATTTTTTTGGTGGATTTTACTAATTTATATTAATAACATATGATAAACATATCTTTTCATAACCGTATTTAAGTTTCATCACATGATACACTACAATGATTTTTTTATTCAATTCTTGATTGTTCTGTGCTTCTCCATTGAGGGGAAGTTATTTAACTTTGATACAATTATCTTGCTTTTTTTTTTTTTTGGTTTTTCGAGACAGGGTTTCTCTGTGTAGCCCTGGCTGTTTGTCCTGGAACTCACTCTGTAGACCAGGCTGGCCTCGAACTCAGAAATCCGCCTGCCTCTGCCTCCCGAGTGCTGGGATTAAAGGTGCGCGCCACCACCGCCCGGCCAATTATCTTGCAAGCATCAGCATTGTTAGTGTCTCTGGGTAAACATTTCAGTCTCTTCTTGACATTCAAATCAGATACATGTTAAATCAGGAACCTTGGCTTGTATATTTGTTGATAAAATATGCATTTATTTTGAGTATATTCTTCAGAATATAATTTTCTCATTAAGAATGACTAAAATATTTTAATATGAATGGATAATGGCAAAAATTTTCAAATATCTGATCTATGCCAGTTTTTGATAAAGCCCCATAGAATTTCAATTTGTCTTCTGTAGTATTTCTCTATTTGAAACACATAACCTTCACCACTCTTCTAACCAGTGATTTCTCAGAATGGAGCCTGTGTTTCTACATGCCTGAAGAGACAAAACCAACTATTTCATGCCAATATTCTGCTTGAGTATTGTCATTTCTAGAGTCAATTCTAGAATGTTGAATTAATTTCTGCTAGATTCATAGGCCATATTGAGGAACATTTTTATACAATCTTTTCACAAAAATTTTGTTGGATTCTTCTCAGTTTTCCTCTACCTTCATATTTATATATGTTAAATCAACCTTTTGATGAATATGATTTATTTTATTTATTTATTTTTTTTATTTGTCTATTTATTTATTTATTTATTTTGCTGTATAGCTGTATATTCTGTCCCACATTTGAAGATTCTATCCTTATTGTAAAGCACAGGATGTACTTTCTGGTGTCTTTCTTTACGTCTCATTGTTAGTGTTATTATATTGTTTTTCTTTTGAAATTTATCGTTTATTTGCATGAACTGCTGGTGGGAATGAGAAATGAGAAAATGAAAGTTAACACGATGTGTGTGTTGTTTTAGTCTCTCCCTGTCTTTAGAGAAACCGGACTAGGATAGGCCCTGAGTCATTCCTAGGAGTGAGGACTTCAGAAAGACTTTGTGTTAGTGGCTGATTATTTCCCTGCCAGGAGAGATAGGCTGAGGATGGATGAATGGTTCATGTTAGAAATCTCCTTCCCATTTGACCCATTTGTACCTGATCCCCTCCTCCATTCAAGGGAAATTCATGCCTCTCCTCAGTCACTTATTCCATACCTAATCTCAGTAAATATACCAACTGTAGTCTATTTATACCCAACATAAGAGTTGGAGTCCACATATAGTGATAATACCATATTTATCTTACTAGATCTGAGATACTTCACTTACGTTAACTTTCTTTATTGGAGATAGAAGCTTTTACAAAAATAGTATGGAACTTAAAACTAAGAAACCCTAATTATATTATAAGATATAAAGATTTTTAAAAAGCTGTTTAAAATTATCTCTTTGAATTTTATATTTTAAAATCAATAAATGCATTTTCCCTAAAAAGAAGTACTATTCTTTATAAATCACTGTTTAGATATATATTTTAAAAGTGAAGGCTTGTTTTATATTCTTTTTATCTTTAATCTATTGACTCAATCACATTGAAATGAAAAGGGTGTCTCAACAATTTTTAAGTACAGAAATGCATGGAATAATGTCATTGTTTGATATGAACGCTAATTGTGAGCATATACAAAGGATACCTGTATTCAGTTTTGTCATGTTTTAAAAGGAAATTTTTTCCTGTCCTTTATAGTCATGAATTAGTAGAAAATTATCAAAATAATATTAAAATGATAATCTTAGCATAAGCATTTATTGAAAAGATTAAGGGAGAAGTTGTATCCTATTATGCTGTATTTGGTGGCTTCAACCAGGGAGAATAGAGCCAAAAAATGAGGCAGACTAAAGTTTCATATAATAGTCAACTTTACTCAGAACATCAAAAAAATGTAAATTCTGAGAGAATTTTGTGGTTCAGCAAGGTAAAGTGAGCTAAGTTCACCGGACTTAAAGTTGTAGAAGTCATAAGAGCAAGATCACACGAGTTTAGATTGTATCCAGTCAGGAGAGCAAGGTCACATGAATTAAACTATTATGGTCTAAAGGCAAGAGCATACTAGTTCTATATACAGTACTGAGGACAATTCAAGCTTGGAAACATCATTCTGAATAATAATGTGTAAGATAACATGTAATCTAAAGAAAAACCCAGCCGGGCAGTGGTGGCGCAAGCCTTTAATCCCAGCACTTGGGAGGCAGAGGCAGGCGGATTTCTGAGTTCGAGGCCAGCCTGGTCTACAGAGTGAGTTCCAGGACAGCCAGGGCTAAACAGAGAAACCCTGGCTCGAAAAAACAAAACAACAAAAAAATAAAAAATAAAAAAATAAAGAAAAACCCACTCCTATTACTACATCTGTAATGGTAGGTAATCACATTCCTAGAACAACCTCTTCTATGGAGGAACAGACTAAGAGACTCTTATCTTGTTTACCTGAGTTTTCTTACAAAGTCTTAGACATCTCCTCTCATGGCTTCATTCATAGATTGTGTTCGAACACTCCAAGTAAAAATGTCAGGAAAACTAACTCCAGAGTTGATATCCAGAAAAAAAAAATGGCATTTTTTTCTGTGCAAATTATGAATAAGTGTGAGAACAAGGAAAACAAAAGACAAGATATATGAATACATTATATAAGTGGATACTACAATACAATAAATGTAAGCTTAATATAGAGGGGTATTGGCAAAAAAAAAAAAAAAAAAAGTACAGAATACCCAAAATACAGTCCACGGAACTCAAAAACGTCAATAAGTTGAAGGGTCCAAATGAGAATGCCTCAGTCCCACTTGGGAGGGAGAAGAAAGCAATCACAAGGGGTAGAGAGAGAGGGTAACCTGGGAGGGAAAAAGGCTGGGAATGGGGGGAGATGAGAACATGATCTGGAATTGGGTGGGAGAAAATGTCTGAAGCTCTGAGGGCCTGCAGAAAGAATGGAAAGAGACAGAAGGTTGGGGCGACCCTCCAGAATGTGCCAGAGACCTGGGAGGTAAGAGGCTCTCAGGACTTAAAGTGAGGGAGGGACCTTTGATAAAATGCCCTGAAGTAGGGAGAGGGAACTTGTACAGCCCACCTCCATCAGAAAGACAGAGCATCAAGTGAGAGATGAGGTTGCCATCCCACAGTCAAAACTCTGACCCATAATTGTTCCTGTCTGAAAGAATTGCAGGAATGGAAGTGGAGAGGAGCCTGAGGAAAAGTAGGCCCAGCAACAGGCCCAAAGTGGGATCCAGCTCAAGGGGAGGCCCCATGGCCTGACACTATTACTGAAGCTATGGAGCTCACAAAAAAGGACCTATCATGACTGCCCTTTGAAAGATCCAACAAGCAACTGAAAGAGTCAGATGCAGATATTTGCATCCAACCAATGGACAGAAGCTGCTGACCCCTGTGGTTGTATTAGGGGAAAGCTGGAAGATGCTGAGGAGGAGGCTGACCCAGCAGGAGGATCAGCAGTCTCAATTAGCCTGGACCCCTGAGATCTTTCAGACACTGGACCACCAACCAGACAGCATATACCAGCTGATATGAGCCTCCTCCCCCAACGCATATACACAGAGAACTGCAGGGTCTGGGTTTAGTCAGAGAAGATACACCTAACCCTCAAGAGACTGGAGGCCCCAGAGAGTCCAACAGTCTGGGGGGTGGGAACATCCTCATGGAGACAGGGAGGTGGGGAGGAGGTATGGGATGGGGAACAGTCAGATGGTGTACCGGGAGGGAATAAAATCTGGAGTGTTAAAAAAAAAAAGGTGATCTATACACTCAGTTTAGTTAACCTTCAAATTTAGAACACTAAGAAACTGAATATTTAAATCTTAGAAAATGAAATTGAAAAATAGTAGATATATTAAAAACTATGCTTGGAATTAAGTGTGAAATTATGTTAAGTATGGTGCATAGTTAACTACTGGAACCATTCAGAAGAGAAATGCTCTCATTCTATTTTTTATCATTTTTGTTTTGGAGTTGCCAAGGAGTCTAGACTATGAGCCAGAATAAGAGACCATGAAAATAATTTATAACATTACTTTAGATATTTAAAAAATATTATTTTTTATTTTTCTTTATTGTGGGGAATTTCGCATGTTTACCCAGTAGATGTAATAATATGCATTCCTGTTAACCCTTTACCTCCTCTTATATCTCCACAGCATGCTGCCTACAACTTTATATTTGTCTTAGATAGTGTTGTGTTTCTGTGAACAGGTACCAGAACCATAGCAACTATTATACAGGAAAGCATTTAATTGAGGTTTGCTTACCGACTCAGAGGTTTAGTTTATTGACATCATGTCAACAGCATGGTGACATGCAGGCAGACATGGGGCTGGAGAAGTTGACAGTTCTACATCTGGATCCACAGGCAGCTGGAAGATAGAGAGCTACGGGGCCTTGCTTGGGCTTCTGAAACTCAAAATCCAACTCCCAATGACATACTTCTTACAGCAAGGCCAAATAAATCCAAACAAGGCCATACCTCCTAATTTCTGTCAAGTAATAACACTCCCTACTGATCAAACTGACAAATATATAAGTGTATTTGGCTGGGACATTTTTGTTCAAACCATCAAGTTTCACTCCTAGGCACTAATAGGCTTGTATCCACATCATAATGAAAAAATGTACTTAGTCTAACTTTAAAAGTTTCAGTGGCCTATAATAGTCTCAACAATGTTTATAAGACCACAATTCAAAGACTCTTCTTAGACTCATGGCAATCTGTTAATTGTAACTCCGTGTTAAATTATAAACAACAACAACAAAAGGCAGATCACGTACTTTCAACATGCAATGGCACAGAACATACATGACTACTCCAAAAGGGGGGACAGGGAACAGGGTAAGAAAATACTGTACCAAATCAAGACCTAATACCAGCAGAAGAAACTCCAAAATCTGATCTCCATGTCCGATGTCAACCTACTCTTTAAATCTCCAGCTCCATTTAGTTTTGTTTACTACAAAAAGTTTCTCTCTGTCTTTGGCTGGTTCCACTCCTTGTTAGAAGATCTCTTTGGCAGTTATCCCACAACTCTGAGATTCCCCATCATCTGAGGTTCTCAGTAAAACACAGGCTTACCTCTCACAGTTCCACCCAAATGTTCTTTATGTGCCTCTATGTGGGACCACTCCTGACACTTGTCTAGTCTCAGAGCTTTTTCTTAGTTGCAGAGGAAATTTCCCTAACCTCTATTTTATATCCTTGACTCTAAAGCCAGAACCACATGGGTGAATTAACAAAATTATGTTGTTTGAGGGGGCTGGAACATGCCTTCTCTACATTAGCTTTCTCTTAATATTTCCCTTTACTGCTTAAGAGTTTTTTGTTAACTCCTTCCACTATTTGGAAACTTAGGTGGGTGGAGTTTTGTCCTGAGATCACTACTCCTTTTATTTCCTTGGGCATTAGATTTTTTTTAATTTGCATAACTCCCTGACCACAGAATTTAGCTCAATACCCTTCCTGGTCCCTGTTGCTCTTTTTCTCCTTAAACCATACATCTTGGAATTTTTTTTCCTCAGCTTGCCCCTTTTGGTTATAGATCTGTATAAGACTGGCCACTAATAACCACACAACACATTCAAAAGTAGGTTATTTGGAAATCTCTTCAAACTTCATTAATCCAAAATTCTTCACTATAGTCTCAGGTATGGTTTCCAGACAAGGGCAAAAAAGCAGTCACATTCATCACCAAATATCACAAGAATATGTCTAAGACACTTACTAATTTTCTTCTCCTCTGACACTTTCTGTGCTGCACTATCAGAATACACATTATTCTCACAATTACTGTCTGCTATGAGTCTACTAGTATGGACCTTTAAGCCCAACCTAAAGCACTCAACTGCTTTCCTACTTCAAATTTCCAAAGTCCACATTCTACCAACAAACAGTGTGGTCAGGCTTGTCACCCGACTCCCTGGTACCAACTTCTGTCTTAGGCATCATTTTACTGCTGGGAAGAAACACAGCAACACCTATAAAGTAAAGAATATAGATGAGGCTTGTTTACAATTTCAGAAGTTTAGTTCTTTATTACCACAGCAGGGAGCATGGCCATAGGCAGGCAGACATAGTGTTGGAGATACTGAGATTTCTACATCTGAATCTGAAGGCTATCATGTGTACAAATTGTGAATGTTTTGTCTGACTGTATGTATGTGCACCAAGTGCATGTCTTGTACCTACAAGCCATAAGAAGTTACTAAATTCATTGGAACTGGACTTACAGATGGTTGTGAGCCTCCATGTAGATGTTAAGACCAGAACCTAGTTCCTTTGGAGCTGGTGCTCTTAACTCTTGGTTCATTTTCCCAACTGCATAGGAAAACATATTTATAATTATATATTTACAATTTTAAAAATAAATGGATATTGGGACACAATTAAGAATAGTTAATTAATTATGCAACATGCACATTACACACACACACACACACACACACACAAACACACACACTTAAATCAATAGCCTCTCACTCATGTAGATACAGTAGTATTTTTCTGATTATTTGTACCAGAAAATTGAAAATGACTATCCAATACCTGCACAATATCCAAAAATATGAAACTACTCACTGAATAAGAGCAAGGAATTCAGGTGTGCAACTCATTCACATGTATGCTGTACTTTCTACTCTCTAGTATATGCTTATATCATTAGATTTTTGTTTCCATAATAAACTTGTGCTCATAATTTTTATTCATTCATCAAATTACTGAACAATAGTTATTTAAGGTATTTTAGAGTCTAAAGAGTCTCTTTATACAGGGACATTTTACTTAGAATAAAGAACCTAACTTCTAATAATAATATCATATGAAGTCAGGGATGGTGGTACATTCCTTTAATCTCAGTACACAGAAAGCAAATGCAAGAATATCTCTATGAATTCAAACCCAGTATTTTGACAGGGTGAACTCCAGGCCAGCCAATGGTACACAACAAGACCTTGTCTCAAAAAAACAAAAAAAACAAAAAAACAAACAAAAAAAAAAAAACAGAAAAAATAATAATTATCATAAAAGTGTGAAAACTAATTAGAATTATTGAATTTTGTTTTTTCCTTTTGTCAACAAGAATTTGCTTTTGTTTTGTCTGAGTTAAACACATATTCTACTAACTACTTCTATACCATAACTTTGTTTTTTCATCCTTAGATTGCAAATGTTTCATGAGTCTAAATCAATGATTTAGATATATTCATACTGAAATAAATATGAATTATCTTCAAAAGACTAACTGAAATTTTATTTTTCATGCTTAATTTATAATTCAAGACTTAAAAATCTTAAAAATTTCCTATCTACTCTCGGTAAACTATGCCATATACTCATCCAATATAATAGATAACTATATTAATTTTATTTAGGACATACTTTATATAAAACTATATGGTGTATGTAAACATATATGTAAATATGTTTATATATAAAGTTAAAATAATTCTAAATATAGATAATATGTTCAATATGATTATTGCAAATATCTAATGGTTTTACTTAAAATACATAATGAATGGTAAATCATTTAAAATTTATTTTACATTAAGTAAATGAACTTAAATGAAATAACTTAATGTGCATTTTATAGAGTTCATTTACATTAAATTATTATGCAACATTTGTGACACTGGAAAGATAATTTTAATTAAGTTAAATTGTAAAATCCATTTAAGCCATTTTAAAGTTTTTGGATATCATATTAAATTGTTAAGCAATTTAAAGTTCACTAATTTAATTTGCCTATGAAAATCAGTTTGATAAATTAATCTATAACTAGCATAATTCAATTAAGGAAGAAGCAATTTATAAGTTTTTATACAATAAAGTTAATTAAAGTTCATGTAATAAAAAGCTCCATCAACACTAATATTAAATTTATTGTAAAAAGTAGTCAAATAGTTTTCAATTTTCTATTTTTCAGTGACATAGTTAAATTTTTTCACATGGAATGACATTACTACAAAAATCTTGACCTTGAACCTCAAAGAGACTCATGATAGACCTAGTTTATTTAAATTTTCTAACTTAAATTGTGTTTTCTGAATTTAGCTTTGTCTCTACCAAAATAAGAATGTGTACTATAAATTTCAAGAAGAAATGTACTTTTGTTTTTGTGAATTACTATATTCCATAGGCATCCCAAGTCTCCATAATTATTAAAATTTATACTATTATTTATTACTCCGAGGCATATGATAGTTTTCAAAAAGAGGTACAAACTTGACTAATTAATTTTTTTTTCTTAAGCTGAATCTTGCCTCCAACATGTTTTATCCTTTTCCTCTGGTATTTAAATAAGAGCCTTCCTATTAAAATGAAGTTAAAATTATATTTTTCAATAGGTAAATTAAAACCTTTTAAACTGTCTAAATCTGTAAATGTGGATCTATCTGTATTCTGTTTTAATTTTTTTTCAGATACTAACTAAAATACCTTTTTTCTTGTAGATTATCCATTAAAAATAAATATTTCAGAAGAGTTCTAAAATAAACACTTATTTTTGATATCAAAGATCCTACTAATGAGATTGCATTATATTAATGAATAATTTTACTGGACAAGGCACTTAGATTTGTTGCCTATTCCTTTTGACATTATTGTAGTTTTGTCTAGACATAAAGTCAGAAATTATATTCAAAATATACAGTTTGAATTGAGCAACAGGAACAACTTTTGTGTGCCAACTGAGATTCACCACAATATGACAGAAATATCTTTTATACAGGTTTTTTAAAGGCAATACATATATATTGAATCAATTCAATCACCACAAACAAACATTATTAAATAGGCTCTTCACATGAAAGTCTATATTGACATCATAGTTAAAGAATATTTACCAAACATTGCATCCATCTATCAGATGTAATAGTTTCATATAATATTTATTTGACAAGGTACAAGTTTTCATAATTTAAAATAGTTATCTCTAAATTAAATATAAAGATAGAATGAAGTAATAAATATGCTTGTAGTATAACATAAAACTCAAACACAAAGAGCAGGGAGAGCTCTGAGGAAGAATAAGATATCATGGAGAATACAGGACAAAGACAGAGAAGTCGTAAACATACAGAAAGGTAGAAATGAGTCATAAATACATCCAAACAGTATAACTCATGGGATGACAGGAGTTACCATAAATAAGATTTGAAACTTTTTCTATAATGCAGATTGATATTGGAATGCTATTTCTTTAAATAAAGATTCTATCATTTGAACTGTTCTCACATGTATGGGGTAGTTTTCATGGCAACTTGATAAAAGAAGATAGGATCGTCTAAGAAGAAGGAATCTCAATAAAGAAAATGCCTACAGAGGATTAGCTTGTGGCCAATTGTGAAAGCATTTTATTGGTTTATGATTTATACAGGAGTTCCTGGCCCACTTTTAGTAGTACCACCTCTGGGCTGTTTGTCTTCGGTGCTATAAGAAACTAGCCTGTGCAAGCTATGGAGAACAAGCTAGCAAGCAATAAGTTGCCATGGTCTCTATATCAACTCGTATCTCTTTAGAGAAATTTTTACCCAGCAAAATAGTTGCTCTGTCAAGGGATCACAGCCAAAGATATGATCTGGCAAGAATGCAGACACATGTTGGATTACAGTATAATCTGGCTAGAAAACAGACATAAATTTAGTACATATTTTTAATTTTTAACAATGAAAGTAAGGTTAATTTGTGAATGAAAGCAGCCATGACTGAAAGTAACATCTAATTGAAGAGAGACAATATTATGAATAAATCAAAGAAACATTTGACAGAATGAGTCAATGATAGGATATGCCCAACTCACAGGAGCACAGCACAGGAAAGAGAGGCTACATAAGAGGAGCAAGAGGGAGAAAAAAGGCAGTGTGTGGTGGAGTGGTATGTGTGTGGTAGTTTTATTGGACCAGGTTTACAGAGACTGAGAGAATAAGCTAGACACAGATAAAAACAGAATGATACAGAGAATGAGAAGCAGCCAAAAGATTACAACATATTATCAAAGTTAGTATGAGGCAAAACAGAACAATTCAGTCAGAAGCTGAGAGAAATCAGATTGAATCAGTCAGCTTTGAAGACTATATTGTGTGAAGGCTAGAAGCTTCCAGGCTTAGGCCTAGAGATAGTTAGAAGAGAAAGGAATACTCTGGGTTCAGTTTAAGCCATGTATTTGCACAACTTGATATGACTCTCATTCCATCATATAAGGAAATAGAAGCATCATTGTATACCTTCAAGTCCCTTATTTGATTTCTTGCCTGGACTGTTATATGAAGAATTATGATGTGGACACAAAAATAAAATAAACCCTTTTCTCACTAAGTTGCTCATGGTGTTCATAGTGTTATATCATAGTAATAGAAATTCAGAAAGCATAAAAAATATTATATAAGTAAATAAAATTGTAAATTTCAGCAACTCAGTTTACAACATGTAAAACCATAATATAATATGTGTAGAGTTAAGTATCCTCTTAAACACATGACAATAATTTTTAAATATGCCAAAATGTTATTAATATTTTGAGAGCCAATATGACCTCATTTGTCATACCATGAATTGTACTCATGGTCCTTTTATACAAGCCAGTTTGTTCCTGACTAACTATGACACTGAGACTTATTTATGAATAATTGCCTAGGCCATAACTTTTGACTCACTCCTTGAATAACTCATAACTTATACAATCTGGTATTCTAACCTGAGTTCTGCCACATGGCTTTTTACCTTTCCTCAGTTTCATGTTTCCATCTCCATAGAGACCAGGGTGAAATTCTTGCTCTTGATTTTTGCAAGAATTCTTATCCCTCTCTACTGGAAACCCCACCTTCTGTTTCCTGCCTCAGCTCATTGACCATTCAGTTCTTCATTGACAGGTGAATACTTTACAGAGTGTGCAGGAGATTTTCCCTACATCTTCCCCTTTTTGTCAAATAAAAGTATCTTTCTTTATCATCAATAAACCGTGTACAATAAGAAGTATTATAAACATTTTTACAAATCTTAAACAAAATAGCCTTAATTGTGAGACTATAACTATCTATTCTTCAACATCACTAGAAACTTGAAAAGGATAAATATTACCTGTGTATGCAAGAGGTACAGAGCAAGCAGCTTCCAAAACTATAAAAGTGATAAAGGTGTAAGGTGCTTGGAGTTTCACTCACATATTCCTGCAACATTGGAGCACCTATCATTGACCTTCTGGCCCAGTATAAGAATTACAGTCACAGTATCATGAAGGACTTGCTTATGTTTTTGTTGCAAGTTTGGCAGTTGACTTCCCTGCCTCTTCCTTGTCCAGTTTGGGCAGCATATTTTTAGCAGTTGAAGAAGGGCAGTTTTTCCCCCAGTGGCTAGTTTGCCATATTTGAAGGAAACTCCTTAAGTAGGTTCCTTGATGTTCATCATCTTCTTTGTTGTAGAATGTGAGTGTACCAGGAGCAGATGTCATTATCTTGAAAATCATTTTATTAATAAAACATCTTTATATGCCATATTCTCTAGATCTCTGAGGTTTTTGAAGACCATCTGCTTATCTACAGTATATCTGAATTACTCATTTCTACTTACCTATTATATGCTAAACTTAGAAAACATCTATAGGAATCTAAATGAATCTTGTTTCTGTAATGAATTAATTAGAACTTGACATAACCATAAGTTTTACTATCACTTTCTTAAATTATCCTGAACAGTTTATAATAGCAGCTTTCAAAAGGACTCAAACTTAACATTGTATTTTTATGAACTACATAGGTACACTTTACTGTAATCAAAGAATATTTACCAAAAATTGCATACATTTTAAGATGTAAAATGTTTCATTTAATATTTATATGCCAAGATACAAGTTTTCATAAATTAAAATTGCTACCTTTAAATATAAAGATAGAATGAAGTAATAAATATGCTTGTAGTATAACATAAAACTTGAAATATGAGGAGCAGTGAGAGCAAAATGGAAGAACAAAATGTCATGGAGAATGCAGGACAAAGAATAAGAATTTGTATCAATAAACAAAGTCCATGACAAATGAGAAATATTTGATTTGTTAATGTTCTTTGGTCTAGAAGTAGATTTAAAAATTCTACATTTTATCTTATCAGTCCTGTATCTCCCTTTTTTCTTTCTTTTTTTTTTTATTGGATATTTTCTTTATTTACATTTCAAACCCCTTTCCAGGTTTCACCCCCTTCCTAGAAACCCCTTATACCATCCCCCCTCCTCCTGCTTCTATGAGGGTATTCCTCCAACCACACACCCACTCCCAACATCCTGTCCTCGAATTCCCCTACACTGGGGCATATATCAAGCCTTCATAGGACCAAGGACCTCTCTTCACATTGATGCCCAACAAGGTCATCCTCTGTTACATATGTGGCTGGAGACATGAGTCCCTCCATGTGTACTAAATCAAAACAACCCTGAGACCACCTCACACCAGTCAGAATGGCTAAGATCAAAACTCAAGTGACAGCAGATGCTGGTGAGGATGTGGAGAAAGAGGAACATTTCTCCATTGTTGCTGGGATTGCAAGCTGGTACAACCACTCTAGAAATCAGACTGGGGGTTCCTCAAAAAATTGGACATAGTATTACCTGAGGACCCAGCTACGCCACTCCTGAACATATACCCAAAAGATTCTCCAACATATAACAAGGACACATGCTCCACTATGTTCATAGCAGCCTTATTTATAATAGCCAGAAGCTGGAAAGAACCCAGATGTCCTTCAACAGAGGAATGGAAACAGAAAAGGTGGTACATTTACACAATGAAGTACTACTCAGGTATTAAAAGCAATGAATTCATGAAACTCTTAGCCAAATGGATGGAAATTGAAAATAACATCCTGAGTGAGGTAACTCAATCACAAAAGAACACACATGGTATCCACTCACCGATAAGTGGATATTAGACCAAAGGCTCAGAATATCCAAGATACAATTCTCAGACCAAATGAAGCTCAAGAAGAAGGAAGACCAAAGTATGGGTTCTTCGGTCCTTCTTAGAAAGGGGAACAAAATACACCTGGGAGGAAATATGGACACAAAGTGTAGAGCAGAGACTGAAGGAAAGGCCATCCAGAGACTGCCCTACCTGGGAATCTATCCCCTATACAGTCATCAATCCCATACACTATTGTGGAGGCCAAAAAGTGCTTACTGAAAGAAGCCTGATATAGCTGTCTCCTGAGAGGATCTGCCAGAGCCTTACAAATACAGAGGTGTATGCTCGCAGCCAAACATTGGGCTGAGTGTTGGTCCACAAAGGAGGAGTTAGAGCAAGGACTTAAGGAGCTGAAGGGGTTTGCAACCCCATAGGAAGAACAACAATATCAACCAACCAGACCCCAGAGCTCCCAGGGACTAAGTCCTTTTTCTTTTCATCTGCTGTCGCCTGTTCCCTTTTCATCCTTTCTCCCACTTTTCCCTGAAAACTGAGGATAAAAAGGAGAATAGAAAACAGACCAAGAAAGACAGAAATAAATCCCTGAATCTAACCCTCTATCTTTGTTTTCTCCAGACAAACAGCATTTACAACTCGAAAGCCCCCCCCTTAAATGATAACAAATATTCATAACCCCATGATGATCAAAACCTATACACCTTACCTCTTGGGAATGCGAGCATTGTTCTTTTACAATTACTTCCTTCTATTTGAGGGAATCATTTTCTTTTGGGGGCTCATATATAATTAGGATATTGGCCAGTCTTTAAAAGGCTAGCTGTACCGTTTTTTGTCCAACTTTTATATAAAGGCCTCAACTGAAGTCCTGACAGAACTGCTGGTGATGCTAAATGATTTAGCTAGCCATTTTGAAGTTGTCACTGTTGCAGATTCTAGAGGAAGCAACAATGAGGCAGTTTGTAAGATTGAAGCACCTGGGCTACTTTTGTTATTTTTCTCTGTGAACATATAAAATTTCATATGCAATATAAATTTCTACATTAACATATGTATGGTATATGTAGTATGCACAATCAGGTAAAGATGATCCTCTGTTCTCTGTTCCAGTAGGCCTATATTTTTTAAGTTTGTTTAGACTGTGTCTTAGTTAGTGTTTTGTTGCTGTGAACAGACACCATGACGAAGGTAACTCTTGTAAGAAAAACATTTAATTGGGGCTGGCTTACAGGTTCAGAGATTCAGTCCATTATCATCAAGGCAGGGGCATGGTAGCATCCAAACAGGCATGGTGCAGGAGGAGCTGAGAGTTCTACATCTTCATCTGAAGGATGCTAGCCGAATACTGGCCTCTAGGCAGCTAGGATGAGGGTCTTAAAGCCCACACCCACAGTAACACACCTATTCCAGCAAGGCCACACCTTCTAATAGTGCCACTCTCTGGAACAAGCATATATAAACTATCACAGACTGTGCAAATAAGGTGTAATATCAGTTTTTAGTTATGCCATTTGAAAGGGTGGCATGATAATTCCTGAGTGTTTCCAGACAAAGAGTTTCCTGGTCTATCTCTACTTGATCTACATTCATTAGTCCAGTGTTGGCCTTTGCCACATGTTTTGGATATTCCAGAAGCCTGAGGCCTACTTTTTGGATTATCTCTAGAAAAAAAAAATGTTGTTTCTAGAAATATCTGTACAATTTCTTTTGAAATGACCTTTCTTACCACAATTAAAAATATAATATTTTTATTTTTATTAAAATCATTAGAAAGTATTTCTTCTATAAAAGTTGCATCCCTAAAAACTATAATTGTAACATTTCTATGGAATGCCATCTAAATTCCTTATAATTTTGTGGGTTTACAGCATCTGCTGGCACTTTCTGTATACATTATAAATTTGTACAGTAACTGGAAGAGATAAAGTTGGTTTTCTATCTTTGACTTTTTTTTCTTTTTCATTATATGTGGTAATGTAGTTTCTGACCTTATTTATTCTGTCTCTGTCTTCATATTTTTCTTCATTTTATTTATAATTTTTTCCAATTTTATTTTTAAGGCCTATATCCATTTTTTCTTATTTTCTATTTCCTGTATCTCTATCTTAGTATTTTTTCCTCATTTAATTTATAAATTTTTCTTCTAAGGTCCGTCTTCATTTATCATATTTTTCTGTTTCCACTTATAAAGCTCTATTCTTTGAGAAGGCAGAGAAAACCATTGATTCCAAGATTAGGATTACCAGTTTGGTAATACTCAGAATTGGTTATGTGTCTGTATCAAGTAGGTCATATATCTCTTTGTCTTTTGTTTCTATCGCTAAGCAAATTAAAATTGCAGAAGCTCTATATTATTGTGCTTTTCATCTTTATGGGTTTTATTTCCTTAAATTTATCAACTACAAAATATTTATATAGGTCTATGAATTTTTATACTCAGTCTCTTACAGTCTTTAGATTAAGGCATAATTTTATACATTTTTTACCTGATTTATGTTTGTCTGGGCTCAGATTTTTTGTGTTCTCTCAGTCTGTGTCTGGCATTTGCTTCCCACACTATTATTATCTCCACCCTACTTTCAATCAGGAAAGATGTTTGATGAGTCAAACGTTCCTCAGTCCAGCACCTGTCTGTAGCTGGCTTCTGCCCTGTCAGCTCAGTCTAGCAGGCTGCTGGCTCCTGGATTAGGCTTTCATGTGGGCCTAAGTACCCTACTATGCCAGGCTGAGCCTAGCCTCTGACTTCTGCACACTCTAGGAAGGTGGCTCCAGACTGCAGCAAGCCTTTCAGGCTTCTCCCATGGACATAAACTGGTTTCTTTTCGGTGTCATGTCCTTCTGCTCAGTCCTGCTGCATCTGGGAGGTGCACTAAAATCTAGTTTAAGAGATATCTCACATCTGCTAGGTGAGTTAGCTCACGAGCCTCTACTTAAAAGAGCCTTGCTTGTGAAACTTACTCAGTTTCCATTTCCCATATCTACCCAGCAGACAACTGACTCTTTCTCTTAATGTGAAAGAGTTACGAACCTTCCCTGTTCTGAGGACTTTCATAAGCTTGAATTTAATGCCCCATTTTGGAACATTAAATGTAGCCCAGTTCTTTTTTACCCAGGCCACTATGTTACTGAATAATCACTCTGAGACTTTATTTATGAATATATGCCTAGGCCATAAACTTTGGCTCATTCCCTGGCTAGCCCATAACTTGAATAATCCACTTATTTTACCCTGAGTTTAGCCGCATGACTCTTTACCTCTCCTCAGTTTCATGCATCCATCCCCTCCAAGCCCAGGGCAACATTCTCAGCTCATAGGCCATTCATCTCCTTGTTGACAGGCAGGTACATTTACACAGTGCACAAGCTATTGTCCCTACAAAGAATTGTTTATTATATGGATAATTATATGCAATTACATTTAAAATTAAATAATTTTGAGTATGACAGTTTCAAAACTTTTATCATTTTTAATGGTATTGTTTCCATGGTTTAGTAACAATGGTTTCTGGAATATGTTTTTCTTTTTAATTTATTAAATAAAGTTAAAATTAAATAGACTATATAGATAGGCAAACTTAATTTTACTGTTATATCTTCAGTTGTCATATTCATGTTGCAAAATGGAGTTGTTATTATTATAAAAGAGCAGGCATTTTAATGTAAAATATTTTAAGATAGTGAAATAAAATATGGATTTGAAGATTTTTATCTCTTAATTATACTAATTATCTATATTGTGTCAACATATGATTCATGGATAGAAGATAAGAATGCAAACATGGACTTCCAGTTTATGAGGTATTTGATTAATTTTACTGGGCAGTAATTTGAAGAATAAAATATCATGCAGCAAAGAACTAACAATGTGTTTGAAGTAATAACATACTTCTGCTGCTCAGACCTAACATGTATGATCTCTTCAGCATTGTTACGAGCTATTCTCTTCAAATTAAGCTAAGAACATTATGCTAAGTAAATGAACACAGACAAAAAATATGGTCATCTCATTTATATATTATAATGAGTGCTTCATCAGGATAATCTGAATAGGGTAGGTGGATTGATTGATAGACAGGGAGATGATAGAATATAAACTGCATTGAGAACTAAACACAAGGCTGTGTTATTATATGTAAATATTACATACTTGGATTTGACGATTGCATGGTGTGTAGCATTATTATATTAATATTTATCATCATACTATTTCCCATATATTTTAAATTAAAAATTACAATTTAATTTTTAACAAATAAGTCCAAAATAATTTGAAGGAGTGACATGAATGCTAATGCACAAACAAAATCAGAATATTACATATCTGGTGTAACATTTAAGATAAGAATCTATATTCCATGTTTTAATTTGATTTTTTTGTTTGTTAATGTATAGTTTCTTTAGTTCATTTTATATTTTGATTATTAGCCCTCTATCATATGTGGAGTTGGTCAAATTTTGTCCCATTCTGTAGACTGCCATTTTGTCCTATTGACTGCATCCTTTTCTGCCAAGATCCATTTCCATTGAGAGAGAGAGAGAGGGAGAGAGAGAGAGAGAGAGAGAGATGTGTCTCCTAGTGATATCAAATGAATATGACATAACAAGTTACAGTAAGCCAAGGCCCAAACCCTTTTATCAAAGCTGGAAGAGGCAACCTAGCTTGGTCACATCTTCAGCTGTTTCCGTACTGAAGAGAAAGGGCTGAGATGTTTTAACAAAAGTAATAAAATACATAAAGCCTAAATTTCCTGGTACACTATCTTTTTATTCCCCTCTTCCCCCTCTCCCTACTATGCATGTATGTGTATATACATACATAGACCTAAATTTTAGTAAGGTTGTCAGCAATATGTATGCTATAAACTAATAGAATGATTTTGGTGGTGGTGATATACTTTTTCTTTGTGTCTTTCCAATGAAACTGATCTTCACTGAGAAATCAAGTCTCATTGGTACTCATAAATGCCATTGCAGCGGGTAAAAGTTAATGTACAGATGCATGATTGTTCAAGACAATATTAATAAGAGACATAGTGCTCAGGCCTCGATGAGATACTTTTATTAACAAACCCTTATTAGTTCCTCACAGAGCTTGTCAATGCTTGGAGAATATTTCAGAAAACGATTTGGAAAATTGTAAGAACTAAAAGTTGGGTGTGAATCTTGTGAAACACTGCCTTCTGGGTGAGACAAGGAGTTTGCATTGCCTGCAAGACCTCTATAAGATTGAACAAGACAATTGTGGTGCAAATGGCAGAAGTGCTCTCCGGGATCCACTTTTACTAAGGAGCTATTGGCAGCTTGTAGTGGCTGGGAGAGCAAAATCATTGTTTTGGGGAGTGGATATTTCAACATAATATTCTCACGCTTCAGTGAATGGTCCCATACTCATGCACTATTGGATATTTCTAATTGGATGTAATGGGTGATCAGAGAAAGTGAAAGACAGACAGACAGAGGGAAAGAAAGAAAGAATGAAAGAAAGAACAGAAGGAAGGAAGGAAGGAAGGAAGGAAGGAAGGAAGGAAGGAAGGAAGGAAGGAAGGAAGGAAGAAGGAAGGAAGAAAAATGGGAGGGAATTAATAGGAAAGCGATAAATAAGTAAGAAGATATGAGTTGAGAGACAGATATTTTGAGGGGGGAATACATGTGTAGTTGGAGAAAGGAAAGGGGAGGGGTTAAAATTATTTTATTTTATTGTATACATGTATAACATTTTAAAAATTAAAAATAATATTTAAAAAGAATTGTTTTCAGTATCAAAATATCAATTTGATACTCCAAATTGAGGTTTTGAACCAGGTCTTTATCTCTCTGAGTTTAAATTTTAATATACAAAACAGACAATTACAATAATTTTAATGTGTTTGGAATCTAAACCCATTGCTTGTGCCTGATAGGAAAGTTCCACTGCATACTGCACACGGCCTAGTAATGATATAGAAACAAATATGTGAACACTCGGTATGATCAAATTCATTAACCCCTATGTTTTTACCTACAGTAAGAATTCATGACGTTTTATCATCATAATAAATAAATTAGAAAACAAAGGTTCAGCAATATTAGGTGATTTAACAGAGGACAAAATCAGACACTGAAAGATACAGAACAGATTAAATCTTGACTTTTTAGCTTTTATAACAATATAAATTCTAGGAGACTGTCATTGTCTCAAGAGAAAACTTTAACATTTGAGAAAAGTTCAAATTTGTGCCATTATATATTGTCCAGTTCAGGAGCCTAATGGGCAGCACAAGTTGGCCTAAATCGGTTATCACCTTCCTTTACCTTCTAAACCTGCTTACTTCAACACTCAATCTATTAGGTTCATTTGTATGAATATATAATGAGACAAGTAAAACCCTTTTATATTCCTATCTGTTAACAACTTGGATATACTTACATGTACATTTTGTATATCTCTATCTTCATTGTGACTGCCTAATCTATTTACCAGTTGAAAAGTGGGAAGCAATAATAATGACCAGTTTTCTCTTAAAACCATTTACATAATGACAATAATGATGGGACTCAATTATATTTTTTATTTCAGTTACTCCTGATAATAAAAAATTGAAGAAATAAGAATATTCAAAACCAAAAAAAAATGTTTAATTTGATCCAGAAACACCATTTGTTTTCATTTTTTAAAAAGTGGCATTGGTATTATTAGAGATTTCACTATTTTCTGTTATACTGTCTGGATGTATCCTAACCTAGAGGTCTATGCCAAAGATCTTATCCTTTCTCGGTTTGTGACTTTCCTGACTTTCAGTTTCTTAGAGACAGTTTTTTTTTATTTGAAGTAAAGAGGCTAATTTAGTGATTTTCTGCTCCTTGCTAAGGAAAGCGTGCTTTATCCCATCATAGACACATTTAGTACACATACACAGCCATGACAGGTCCTGATAATAGGAATTGCTTTTCTTTTAGACCATCTCATGAAGACTTTAAGTTGCACAGTACTACCCATCAAAGTCCTTGTGGTATACACATGCAGATTTTGGTGTTTTCCCATACTTCTTGATACTAAGGTAAACAATTCTCATAACAGAGTTTCAGGAAGGCCTCATTTTGTTACAGTTTGTGTTGTATCAAAGCCAATGCCTGAATGTCAAATGCTGAACAACTTAAAGTGACTCTAAGTACTGTATTAGGAAAGATACAGCTTTACTGAGACTTCTTCATGCTGGGGTAAGCTTTTAGGTGATGCAACTGTCTTTAAGTAAGCTATATTCTGGTGATAGATCTCAATGATTATCCTGGTTTACTAAGAATATTATGAAATGCATCATTAGTCTTCGATTAGCATCGGTAACACTTCTATTCAGGACTACTGGGTTTCCTGCCCCATTTTCCCCTAGTTCTGAGTTTCTCCATTTCTGTAAGCATCTTTCTTTTGCTGTAAGGTCAATTCTTTGCCATTTTAATGATTATTCTTCCCACATAAGTGAGAAACCATTTTTACTTGTCTTTTTGTGTCTGCTTTGCTTTGTTTGATATTATGTATACAAGTTCACTCCATTTACCTTAAAACAACAAGATTTCTTTCTTCATTGTGACCAAATAATATTCTATTATATGTATAAACCCTATTTTTCTTGTCCACTTATCTGCAGATAAATGTTCATATCAGCCCCTTTATCAGATATTGTGGATACAGCAGTAATTAGGTGACTTCTTGCATACTTCCTTTCCTTCTAACATATATCTAAGAGTATTTGTGTGAGATTATCTTCAGCCCTCCTTTGCTCTTCCTATGTCTTATGACTTCCTGTGGCTTCTTCCATCCTATGTTGTCATTATATGAAACAGCACATGAAAGTGATTGAGAGAAAATGTTATTTCAGTGAACACAGTTGCAGATAGGCAGCAATTACAGGAATTGTGAAGAGAATTCCAATTACCTGGGAAATTACATTAAATATAATATTATCAGTTCATTTTTGTGAACTTAAAATGTAAGAGAAAAAAGTTATAATTGTGATATAATAAAATCAAGATTGTGATGCATAGCTGTAACATTATTTTTTATCATCTTCTATAAAATAGAGTATTATTTTTGCAGTGTCAAATATTTTCCAAGATATATATCATTGCTGAAAATTATTATGTATGCTTATCTTTGCATTATCAACATGACTTTAGAATAATGACGGTGATCATTTACATTGTTGAATTCAATGACAGGATGTCATCTGTGTGTATTATACAAATTGCTTGTCCTAAATATCTACTGCTTTTATTTGTCACCATGAGGAAGTCAAGCATAAGGAATAGCTTAGCAACTTGAGACTCCATCTGATTGAAGCTATGCACACTCCCGCTTCTGTAATGTACTAGGCAGTCTGAGACCACTGCCTACAAGTAATGTGCAGACAAACCCATCTCTAATCAATGCACTGTGCTACAAGATCAAAGGACTACCACCTGCATGAAACATCATGTATACTTCACACTAAACAATGGAATAAGCTTTTCCCTTCTGTTTAAAGACCATTAAACTTAGACACATTCTATGCAAATGTGCTCTGCTTATGTCTCAATAGGAAGGTAGGAAGGCCAATTTTCCTAAGCTAGTTTTGAGTGCATTTTTTTTTTTTTTTTTTTTTTTTTTTTGTTTTTCGAGACAGGGTTTCTCTGTGTAGCCCTGGCTGTCCTGGAACTCACTCTGTAGACCAGGCTGGCCTCGAACTCAGAAATCCGCCTGCCTCTGCCTCCTGAGTGCTGGGATTAAAGGCTTGAGTGCATTTTTAATAAGACAGAATATGTAATCAAAGTAAAAATTTTAGGGAGGATTTTGAAAATGCAAATCTGCAGTAGAGAAATTATTAAATAGCCTAAACTCATTTAATCAATATAGAGAACCACAGAAACTGTACTCCAAATGAACAAGTCATTAGCAAAAGAAACTACAAACAATAATTGGGGCTCTTGAGTAATTTCATTCATGTGGCCCACTGTCAATATTCACAGTACATTTCTTTCTAATGTGTATAATCACTTCGTATTGAAATTGATACCTTGCAATATTCAGAAAACTTTATTTTAATACTTTTACTAAGAGGCCAAGAATATGGAATTACTTGAATACTCACCACTCCTAATTACACACGTGATAAAGGATGGTGGATATTCTTTATTCCAGCAGTAGTTTGACATGCTTATTTAAATACTCCTGGTGGCTCATTCTTATTTTTGTTAGGAGATGAGATGTCAAAATGTTCATTTATTAAAAACTTTACTCTGAGAAACTCGTATGTGTGATGTTAATAGCAATGGTGTCTGCCAAATGATGTTCAAGTTTTCAAAAATAGGTTGAGGTTAGGATTTCTTAGAAATAAAGTAGCTCACTATATTTAACTTTGTTTTTCATTGTTTGTTTGTTTGTTTGTTTGCTTATTTTGTTTTCTTGTTCACATATACTGAGTCAGACAAAAAGGAAGTCTGATATATGTCTCCATATATAAGTATAATATGTATATATACACACATTTATATGTATAATATATATGTGTGTATATAAACATTATACACACACACACACACACATACATATATATATAAAATATGGTGTATGTATATATGAAATTCACCTTGCCATTTCAATAATAAATGAATATATAACTGGTTTGTTCAAATAGAGTCATGCTGGGCAGTGGTGGCGTATGCCTTTAATCCCAGCACTTGGGAGGCAGAGGCAGGTGGATTTCTGAGTTCGAGGCCAGCCTGGTCTACAGAGTGAGTTCCAGGACAGCCAGGGCTACGCAGAGAAACCCTGTCTCGAAAAACCAAAAACCAAACAAACAAACAACCCCCCCCCCAAAAAAACCAAATCAAATAGAGTCATGCCACTGTTTGTAGTCCATTTCTTCTTAGGAACCTAGGCACTATAGACATGTTCTAGTGCCACATGTACAAGTCCTTATGAAAACATACTTTAAGATTAAACAGTGCACCCTCAATCTTCACCAGGATTAAATTAGAATCAAGATGATCCCAGTGACAAAAATCTTGTTTTATAGCTTTTGTAAATCACTACATTTCACCAGACAACCAACTGAAAAGTTAAAGATAATTTTAATTGTTTTTCAGCCTCATAAATAATTTTTGCCAAGTAATATAAAATATTAGAAATACATGATTTCAATTTTCATGGCAATTTTTCTAATTTAAGTTTCTTCATTAAATTTAAGGTAATGAAGAGCCTCTAATTGTCTCCTTACCTCTAGCTTCCCTCCATCCTTCCTTGAACATTGCTGAAAATTAATATCCCTAAAAAAGACACTTTTATTCTCTACTTCCTCCATCACATCAGGTATTGAATAAATGAATAAAGTCAAGAGTCAGTCCTGAGAATCAGCTAACTTTTAGACTCTCATTTGGGGTTGATTTAAATATCATCAACCCTTAACTATAAGATTCCTAGCCTTATCTAGCCTTATAAGCATATAAGCTATCTAAAAGCTACCCCCTGAGTATGATATTTCATTAAATATTTTAATAACTACTCTAAACTAAACTCATACTAATAAATAAATATTATCTATTACTATTTAAATTTTCCAAACTTTATTTTTCTTATACACTAAATCATATGAAATTCTTGAATAATTCTGGAATTTGGTTCAAAGATGCAATACAACATTAACGTCTTAAAATTTTACTTTTGAACATTTTTAGAATAATTAATATTTAAATAGATTTTTTTCTAAGAAAATTTGAATGTTTGGTAGCTTTTCATAATTAGTAGATGGCCTAATTATATATGACAAAATAGTGAAATAACTGAGTGTGTTTTCTACATTGTTTTCTTATTAAATCCAAGCAGTATTGTCTTAGTCAGGGTTTCTATTCCTGTACAAACATCATGACCAAGATGCAAGTTGGGGAGGAAAAGATTTATTGAACTTACGCTTCCATGCTGCTGTTCATCACCAAAGGATGTCAGGACTGGAACTCAAGCAGGTCAGGAAGCAGGAGCTGATGCAGAGGACATGGAGGAATCTAACTTACTGAATTGCTTTTCCTAGCTTGCTCAGCTTGCTTTCTTATAGAACCCAGACTACCAGTCCACAGATGGTACCACTCACAATTGGCCCTCCTACCTTGATCACTAATTGGGAAAATGCCTCCATGAGATCCAGCTGTAAGGCATTTTCTCAACTGAAATACCTTTCTCTGTGATAACTCCAGATTGTGTCAAGTTGATACAAAACCAGCCAGTACAATTGACACCTTGCCAATTTGACACACAAATGCATTACTATTAAGCCTCAACCCTTACTTTCTTATTCATCCCCAAGATCTAAATAACTTTAAAAAGTCCCACAGTCTTTGCAAATTCTTACATATCAAAATTTCAATCCTTTTAAAAATTCCAATCTCTTAGAATTCAAAATCTTTTTACAACTAAGTCTCTTAACTGTGGGCTCCACTAAAATACCTTCTTCCTTCAGAAGTGAAAATATATCAGGGTACAGTCACAATCAAAAGCAAAATCAAATTCCAACTGTCCAATGTCTGGGATCCACTCATGATCTTCTGGATTCTTCCAAGGGCTTGAGTCACTTCTCTAGCTCTGCCCTTTGTAGCATACACCTTGTCTTCTAGGCTCCAGATGCCTGTACTCCACTGCTGCTGCTGTTCTTGGTGGTCATCTCATGGTACTGGCACCTCCAAAACACTGCTGTCTTCCACTGCAACTAGGCTTTACCAACAGCCTCTCATAGGCTCTCTTCATGGTGCCACACCTCACCTCCTTTGGATAATCCCTTCAGTTCTGAGCCATCAATTGCAACTGAGGCTGCACCTGCACCAATGTCCTTCTGTGCCCTCTCATGGTGCCCAGGCCTCAGCTGCTCATCATGTCTCCTTCATGCCTTCAAAACCAGTACCACCTGGGTGGCTCTTACACATTACCAAGTTCCACCACACCACAAGATACTACCCTGGCTATCTCTGGAATGCAGCCTCTGTGCTCTCAGAAAACACTTCTCAGAAGATTTCACCTCATTGATGATGGTCTTTTCCCAATCACAGTCAATTTCCCAGCTCCAGCTAACCAGCATCAATAGTCCCAGAAATGCAATGGTTTTGCTTTAGAAGTTCTGGTATTTTGTTAATCACAGATGATTTCTTCAGCCCCAGCTAATGAAAACCACAGAATCTTCACAGTCAAAATAGCAATGGCCCTGATAAGAGTCTTTAATCTTTCTTCTGAAATTTCACAAGCCAGGCCTCCATCTTCTGCTCTGTTCTCAACATTATCTCCCAAGCTACTACAGAACAACCCACAGATATCTTAACATCCCAATGGCTCTTTGAGCTCAATGTTCCAAAGTCCTTCTACAGTCCTCCCCCAAAACATGGTCAGGTTGTCACAGGAATACCCCACTCGTGGTACCAATTTGTCTTAGTCAGGGTTTCTTTTCCTGAACAAACATCATGTCCAAGATGCAAGTTGGGGAGGAAAGAGTTTATTGAGCTTATACTTCCATGCTGCTGTTCATCACCAAAGGAAGTCAGGACTGGAACTCAAGCAGTTCAGGATGCAGGAGCTGATGCAGAGGCCATGGAGGGATCTAACTTACTGAATTGCTTCTCCTGGCTTGCTCAGCTTGCTTTTTTATAGAACCCAGGACTACCAGCCCATAGATGGTCCACCCACAATGGGCCCTCCCCTCTTAATCAGTAATTGAGAAAATGCCTTACCACTGGATCTCATAGAGGCATTTTCTCAACTGAAACTCCTTTCTCTGTGATAACTGCAGTTTGTGTCAAGTTGACACAAAATCAGCCAGTACAAGTATTCTATACTGTTAACAGAAACATTAATGACAAATGGAAAACAAAGTCTATTTCACAATTTAGGTAGAGCCATTTCTAAAATTGGCATATTGTTATTTCTAAAAATCCTGTCACTGTGCATCTTATTGAAGTAAAACATACATAACAAGATCAACATGGAGTATTCATAGAAAACAATAATTGTAATCTTTCAAATTTCTATTATTTCCTAAATTCCTTTAGTTTACATCAATAAGAGGATATATTTTCTTATGTAAATACTAAGTCTTGGAACATAGTAATTTGGACATAATACTATGTATATTTAATGAATTTAAGTGAACCTGAACTTATTTCAACTATTGATCTAAAATACACCACACACACACACACACACACACACACACACACACACACACAATGAATTTTGTTTCTTATAATTGGATTAATTATTGAATTTAAATATAACTTTATAGATAACATCCTGGATATGTCAATAAAGATACTAATTATAAAATAATAACTAAACATATAATGAGGCTATTATGATGAAGATTTTTTAAATATATATTTATTAATGTAATATATATATATATATATACATACATATACTTTGTTTGCATGTATGTCTGCACACAAGAAAACATATTATGGGCATTAAAGAGAGTTGTGAGCCAACATGTGAATACTGAGAATTAAATTCAGGACCCGTAGAAGAGGAGCCAGTGCTTTCAAGTGTTGAGGCATCTCTCCAGCCACAGAGAGGGTTTTAAAAGCAAGCAAAGTCTCTTAAAATTGGAGTATAAAAGGCAATAGATAATCCCATTGACAGTGGAGAAAATTCATGCACTTAATTGCTCATCACTCAAATTCTAGATATTGTAGTAAAAGATTCGATCATATTTTCTCAAAATATGTGATACTACTTGTTAAAATACTGTAATTGATGTGCCTTATAAAATATGGAAATTTGTTGGTGCATTAAGAAAAATAAAGATTTTTAACTTCTTAATAACTGGGACTATATCTTCTGGGTCCATTTTGATACAAAGCCTCATCCACATAATCAATATCATGATAAATAGTTAATAAAAATTAGTTGAACTTTAGAATTAATAATAGCAGAATATATTCTTCTGTAAATTTCCTTGTGTATCACTTTCATATGCACACCATTATCATAACTTTATTTTTTAAATTGATCTCTTTCCCTACCATATACTTTCTAATAAATCTCCACTTCTGAAACATACATGTAATATTTAAATTCTTTGAATTGGGTTATAAAACCATGTTCATAATTTTTTCCGCTATAAAAATACTTTAAAATTTGAGATGTCTTTTCTCTTCTGTTCATCTGAAGCTATGATTACTTGAGCCACAAATTATTGATGAAAGCAAACAAACCAACAAATAAAAAAACAAGGAAATAAGAAAAAAATCATTCTCACCTTCAGTCACTGTGATAGTCCAGATGTATAATTCTCACAAATAATTGGTAGGAACATTCTGAAACATAATTAAACTCTAGTACTATATCTACAAATAATCTTTAATCAAATCTATATATTACTATTGCAATTTAATAGTCCCCACTTGGTGCCCAGCATGTTCTATTATTTTGGAAGGCTATGGAAGGTGGAGCTGGAAGGCTATGGAAGGCAAACATAGCTAGATATCACTTTCTGGGAGGATGCCTTGTGTTACAATGCGGTTCTCATCCACAAATTGTAACAAGCAGAAGCACCAGTACCTGCTGCTAGCTGGTAAACTCTACTCATCATCTCAAACCAGGACCCACGATGTAAATCTCTGTTGTTACTTTGTTACACATTGTCCAGAGTGACAAGAGCAGTACCTAAAGCAGAAAATTAGTACCATGAAGTGGGTCATATTTGTTCTTGTAATAAATATGATCCTGTGGTTTTGAGGCTTATAAAATGAGTTTAGGGAAACAAGAATCAATGTTTGGAATTTGGGTCTGGAGAACCCTTAGAAACTTGTACCCCACTTTGTGTGCTTTCTAACAGGAAGGAGGGAGAAAGGAATGTGAACAGAAATACAGACAATGAAGACCATACTCATGAAGTTTCAGAGGGGAATAAGGAACTTATCTAGAATTATATTACAGATCACTTATATTACATTATAGCAACATATTTTTTTATAGTGTCTTCATGTCTTAAAGACTTGAAATGGTTAAATTAAAAAGTAATGAATCATACTGCTTACTAGAAGAAAATTTCTGATAGTCTAAATTCTCAGATAGATATATTTAGTTTTCAGTGTTCATGGTCAGATTTATAGTGAACGAACGAAATGTGAGACAATAAGATGCAATAAGGGAGAGTTGGTTTACAAGAAAAAGAATAAGAATGACTTAGAGGCTGTGTATAAAATCTCTGCACAGAGGTAACTGTTAAAGAGTTTTGCATAATTAAATAGAAACCTACCTCTATGAAATGAGATAATAAGAAATGTGCCTTCAAGGCAATTTTTCATCATCAAAGGCTCTGGGAAATAAAAAGCTAAATTCATTGAAAAGAAGATTAACCAACAGAAGATTGCCTCAAGGCTTAACCCCTCCCAAAAAAAACCCCAAGGCAAATGGGGAAGTGTTTTCCTAGCTCAGACACTGTAATTCAAAGGGTCCACTGAAGCTGTGATTCAACTTATATTCACCTTGCAGTATTATTGACATTATCCATTAGTGTCAGTTTTGCAGTGATATGTGTTTAAAGGTCATGGAAATTTATACCAACATCTAGAAATAACAGAGTTAGATTTCATGAATGGAGCTCCTGAGTTTATTGTTCATGAAACTGGAAATACATTCCTAAAATGTGCAGATGTCAGGAAATCTGCTGAAGGACGTTTAAGGGTTTAAGTGAAGCTGATGCATGGGCACGTGTACAGGTAGCTAACCCAAAGAAGCAAGTCTGTATTAGAACCTCCTTGGTTCCACCAAGAAATGGCCATGGTGAACACTGCTCTACGGTGCTTTGAGGTGCCTTGCTATGTATAATTCTTGATTTGTTCCAAACATTCTTGCAATTCTCCTGTCCTTCCCCTTTTGTATGGACACATCTACATCATGCCAATTAATTATAAATTAGAGATGAGAGCCTTTATTTTTCTATTTTTGATAGTTACTTACAAGTAGAAGATTGCAATGAGACTAGGATGAATCTTGGGGTTTTTTAAAACAGTATTTGGGACTGGTAAGATGATAATACTTAAAATTGAAATGAGTAGGTTTGGCATTATTAGATGACCATGTGCCAGTGGGGAAAAAAGGGACAACAGTATGTTCAAAATGCGAAATATTCCTCACAGCCTCATATGTTTATCCACCAAGCTTCAAGATATTAAAAAATCAAAAATTAGGAAAATATATTTTTGTTTACATATATGTATAGTTTTTATGAGAAGTGAAGTCACTTAGATAATGTTTCTTCCAAGAAATAGGCTATTGAACAGGAACCACAGCTTGAAGCATGGACCACCTACCTTCCAGATCTTGGTCATAGGGGTCCATGATTCCCCAAATAATAAAGATATTGCCACTGTTCTTGGTTGCTGTGAAGAACTTGAAGTTAATTAAGGGCTTATTTCTGAAGATACTATATACCTCAGATCAGGCCTTGTAGGAATTGAGCTCAAATTAACCTGGGTGTCACCTGTCGGAAAGCTCCCTTTCATTGTATCTAAATGTGTGGTGAAGGCCACTAAAGGATAAAAGCAATCAATAGACCTATCAAGCTACAAAACCTATAAACCACAAGATTCAGCCCAGTGAGATCTTCCAAATGCTGTAATAATGGCACTTATATCTTGGGAATAATCAAATGTTGTGCAATTGGACATAAGGTCTTCTCAACAAGCAAGAATTAATACTTGACACTGTAAACCTAGCACACTACCCATGATCGTGGATGTACAAACATTTTTATTCAGCATTAAAAACCACTAGTACACTAAAAGAATTAAAAACAAAATAAAACAAAAATTCAAACAAATGAACAAAAACTAAAAAACAAACCAACTTTCAAAGAAATCCAGAAATTTTGGATAAATTTTAAAATTAAAGACTTCTAAAAATGTGTAGGCTCTTACTCAGAACTATCATTTCTATGCATATTATTTTAAGTTAGTAAACTTTTATTCCTTTTCTCATAGTACTAAAATTCAATTATGAATGGAAAATTTTGTGTACCATAGACATAAAATCACCTCTCTAGCAATCCTTAACAGACACAGAATGGATTTCATATGATTTTGAAACTCACATCCTCATAGAAGTGCCACTGTTAAACCTCCTCTCTAAGATTCTTTTGTTGTTGTTGTTATTTTATTATTATTAAAATTCAAAAGAAAAGGTTTCCTTGAATTGGCCTATCTCACAATTCTCTGTCAGCAATCCACACCCTGAGGCATTTGTCAAAGTCAATTATCACAAATTGTCAACATAGCAGCTGCTGAAAAGTAGAGCAGCTTGGGCAAACAAAAGAACAACAAATGAAGAAAAGAATATGTCAGCAGAGGGCTTCCAGGACCTTTCACCTATTTCAGGCATTCTAGAGAGTCATGCACATTGCAGGGTGGTTTGGATGATCATGAAAATACAAAACTACCTTTTATTCTCTGGAGTTCAAATTGAGTATACGTACAAGGAGAAATGAAGACTGGTAAATTGTTTATATTGTTTGACAAACATTCAAACTGTATGCCAACACAGATTGACACCTTCAACCAAACTGGCAGATTGACATAAATGATACTAGAGTTTGGAGAAAATCTGTAAGTATTAACTAATTGCTAAAATAATTTATAAATACATTTATTTTATTCTTTAAAATTTTTCTACACACATATGTATGTGTGTAATTAATTTCAATGATTAGCATTTATTCATTTTCCTCCTTCATCCCTCCTCATGAAGAAGATGATAAATTTCATTGTCATCCCAAAGAATTGGCATTCTACTGTCACATCTTTGTGTTTGAGTACATTTCCCATTGAATGTAATTTGAGTAGATTAGATGAACATAGGCGACTGGTTCTTTACTGGAATATGAACAACTTTTTAGTGCCCACTGCACTGAACAAGTATTAGTAATCTGTAACCAGTACCTTCTAATATATTTACTCTTATGGAAGGGTGAGGAAATAAAGGGAAACCTTAAATACCCCTCATCAAAGAGACTTCTCTTGGAAATAGACGGGGACCATTACAGAGAAGCACAATCAATCAGAATACAGATTTGTGGATCTCACTCAAAGAGGATTGTATAACTATAAAACAACCACCTTACCAAAGACTTAAAAAGCTTTGTAATATAGGGGACAGAAAGATATTAAGAGCCAGAGGATCAGAGAGTTTTCTGTGAGACTGTTTTTCTGAGAAATATCAGAAGGTACACCCACAAATTCTCACCTTCATGGCTGCATAAATGTAGCAGAGCGAGGCCAGAATAATAAACACGTGAAAGCATATAGTGAAGGGACCATGGGTCCTCTAATGTACAGAAAGAAGTACAGGCAACTGAGAAATGCCTAGCATATGAGTTTGATTATGAAATTACTATTTTGAAATGATAATTTTTACTTATACTATACTCATTGTGAAAAAAATATTCCTGACACTTTTTCTTGAATAAAATTATTACTGATTCCACATAGTGTTTACAAAATGATGTGAATATTAAATGCTAATCCATCTTTTCACCTCTTAAATATTTAAACATATCATATATATGAATATATATATATAATATATATATATTATATATACATTATATATATATTATATATTATATATTATATATATATATATAAGTCCTCAAGAATATTTCAATCACTTACCCATTTGCAAACATTTTAAAAATATGTTTTATTTTATATATGGAATAAAAATGGTTTAATTAAGCCACAAACAATCTTTAAGGTAAGAAATATTTTTTTAAAATGTTTTAAAATCTGAAGATAAGCTTGTTATAACCTGGTCAAATAGCCATTTCCACATTTTTTAATTCTATGACTCTGAATTCATCCCAAGAATGTGTATAGTTTAACATTTCCAATTGATCACAATGTTCTCTTATTGGGCACCATATTTTTAAGCTCTCAGATGAATATGGCTTGAACTTGTATATTTCAAAAGGAAATGAAGACTTTCACTTTATATTACTTTATATCTATAATAAAATTTAAAACTCTACCATCTATTTTTTTTTATGAACAGAAAATCATTTTAGTAGAAGATTTAATTTCTTAAAATAGTAAAGCAGCTTTACTATTCATGATATAATTAAAATCATTGAAATTAAAGAATTTAGTTAGAAAAGGCAATTTCTTTTTGAAAAATATATTCTTCTAAGTGGCTATGTTAATATTAGGGAAAACATAAGTTGTTGCATCATTTATTCATTTTGAACCTTACTGTATAAATTACAAGATGCATGTGAATGTGTTCATTTCAATTTCCAAAGCTTATATCTCTTATCTGAAGTAATAAAATAGTTTGCAAATTACTGTATAATGTTATAAAGTAGTATGCATTACAAAATACAACATAAGTATAATAGGAATAAATATAATTTCATATGAAATGATATGTTTGGCTATGGATCTCTGCATCAGGTTGTAGGTGAAGCCTCTTTGATGATATTTATGCTAGTACTCTGTCTGCAAATGTACCAGAATATCACTAACAGAGTCAGGGGTGGGCTCATCACAATATCTATTATAATACCTATTTAAAAGCTAGTTATAACCAACCAGGGAGTGTACAGTGAGGGATCCATGGCTCCAGATACATACGTAGCAGAAGATGGCCTTGTCTGACATTAATGGGAAGGGAGGCCCTTGGTCCTGTGGAGGTTTGATACACCAGCTTAGGGGGAGGCTGGATTTGTGGGGCTGGAGAGGGTGGGTGGGAAGGGGAGCACCTTCATAGAGGCAAAGGGGAGGGAGGAGAGGGCATATGTGGGATGGGGTTTTGTGGAGGGGTAACCAGGAAGTGGTATATCATTTGAGATATAAATGAATGGAATAATTAATAATAATAAAAAAGCTGATTGTTAAGAAACTTTACATAAATACCTAAATATAGTACCTAATATATTTAGTTAGGTTGGAAAGCAACCTTGAATATAATTATAAGAATAAAACATGAACAAAATTCCACAGAAATCTGTACCCATATGTGTGACTCAGCTCTATATTTCTGTTATTAGTAACCATGACAGCTGAAGAGAAGCATAGATCTTGTTGGCTGAGAGTTTCTGTTCATGATCATTGGTTTCATTGTTTCTGTATTTGTGCTGAGATGAGGTGAGGTTAGGTAGAACATAATGTTGGAAGGACTCAATAGAGAAAGTTGGTCGCTTTATGTAGAATGAGAAGCATAGTGATTGAGAAAGAAAATGAATCAAAATCTAAACCAAGAGTTCTATGACTTCTTTCCTCCCATTACTTCACACCTACTAAAGTTTCCACATTTCACAATTAAGTAGTCAGCTGGCAATTCAGTTTTCAAAACAGGATCCAACAACAACAGTAGTTAATAAAGAGAAGAAAATAAAGTTAGGAAATTAAATTAATATCCCTCAGTCAATGAAATACAAAAGAATTGATGTGTCAGATAAATACTTTAAAATCATTAAATATGAAAAATAAGTAACACCCAAAGAATATAGTATACTTTATGACATATATACATATATATATATATATATATATATATATATATATATATATATATATATATATATATATATATATAAAGTCATGATTTTTGTGCATATAATATTTATTTTTGAGGAGGTGGGCTTCAGAGTGGCATGAGAGTATAAGGTAGGTGTTTTTTATTCCTGATTTAGCTGGAAGTTATAAGAATATGATCATTTTTTATAAAAAAGAAATTAATATATATGAATGATGCACTTTTCTGTAAGAAAATAGACATTATTTTGCAGTTTTAAAATCACCCTATAAATTTAGGCTTCCCTATTAAGTGTATTGATTGATGCCTCCACGTCTATGGTGTAATCTGTCATTAGAAACTGTTAATTAACCTGTAATCATTTTCTGTCACTAACAATAGCATCTCTGATACTTTCTGTATTTTCTCTCTGGTAGGGATCATGTTGTCTTTTTCTCAGAGTATTAATATACTTTATTTCATCTGTATCCTCCCCCTCTCAGTCTCTCTGTCTTTTTCTAACAGTTCTAGGTTCTCAGTTCTTTTCATCCCTTTCTATGTGCAATGTAAATTATATTTTTAGCTAGTTCTCCATATAGTTTTGGTCTCTCTCATTAGCAGATGGAGGCAGCAACAAGGAGCTTCTCAAATTTCACTTAATGGACCTTTGAGCATATAAGCATATGGTTTTCTCAAAGCTGTAATTCCTCTTCTTTTCTCTACCCGATGGAGTTTTCTCACCGTTCAATGAAATCCATGCCTCATCACCTCTGCATTTCACTAATAAGAAATTAACCAATTTGAAGTGGAAATTTTTTCTTTAATTGGAGATCCAGTTGTGTCATGTAATGTTTTTGTCTGGAAACTGCCTTATGAGAGTCTGTTTTGCTGAAGCAGACACATGAGAAGATGTTTTTGCTGCCAACAGATACATGGTGTTTTTCCCAAAGCTGCCTGGTGAGAGGGCATGTGATGTTTTGCTGGAGTGGATGCTTGAGAGGACACATAATATTTAGAAGGAATTTAAGTATAACCCAAGGGACAGTGGAGTAAGCTCTGCCATTTGTTCACATCACTGGTCTTCTTTAGGCTTTTCTGACTCTCATCTTTGCTGAGGACACTCTGGCATTGGTTCACCTTGCTTTCTTCTCTGGTCTTACTTTGTAAAGAGCAATGCACCATACAACTTCTGATGGTGTTCCTAATGTTTCTTGCCACTTAAGTTTACTCATGCTGATTGTGGAGCCTTGTTTACTTTGGATCAAGCAGTTACTGGTGATCCATTTTTGGTGTTTTACTAGTGAACTGGACCACAGACAATGAGGATTAGAACTGTCCCAACAAACTACTTTGATATGGGTCCAGGTGCCCCTTGTCTTATTATCCATCCCCCTCCTCCACTTTTGGTTGCTGGACTACAACAAAGGTTTAAAAGTTTAAGGACCCTTATTAAAGTAGGTTCTGAAAAATATAAGCCAAAAAAAATTTTGTTGGTGTTCATTGGAAATACTTTTCTAACATGTTGTAGTATTTTCTTTTGTAACACCAAAATTTAGTAACCACAGGAATACTGAGTGTTTAGAAGTTTCTGTATGTTGGTGTAGTCCAGAACTTGTTTCAATAATGTGTTCTCCTGTTGGCCAATTAGTTGTGTCTATTCAGAGCTCAAAACTGCATTATACTTTTCATGCAATCTGCAAACACTTGTATACTTATATACTCTCATACTTTTATTCCACTTTTGTAAATCTACTTCAAAACCAACTTACTAAAGATTAATAACCATTTACTTTTTGCAATATAATCCTAGATGTACTGTTGAATTGCCTTTCTGAATGCAGACAGGGAGACTTTGTTTTCTTTCCTATGAGCAGAGATATTTTACATTAGGTAAGGCAAATTGCTATAGTCTATTTTCTTCTCAAAATTTTAGTTTCAATATAACACTGACTAAAATAGTAACTGAAAACTTCAATAACTTCTCTCAAACATCTGAAACTTGAATTACAGAGTAAAATGCTCAAAGTCCTCTCCTTTCCCACTTTTCTTTTAAAACAATGCTTTGCATTTTTTTATTAATTTTAGCATTGTCAAATGATCATCTACATATTGTGATTTTCCCGTTTGTCTAAACCTAACAATATTGAAATCATTGGGCAAAGGTGAACATAAACTAAGAAAACATTTCTTAAAAATGTATGGTTTAGTTTCTAGTTTGCACCTATGCCCTGGAATAGATCTTGTACTCAAGCCACAGCCCCAACCCCACCCACACCCAGAGTGAGCTTGACTCCCAGGAGGTCTGCTTCAGCCAGGCTCATAGATCAGTTCCTCCAGACCTGCTCCAACACTCATAAATATCCTGAACAAAGGAGGTCCAACATAACCAGGCTCACAAGAAGGATAGACTCCAATCAGAGACAGCAAGGCCAGTTAACACCAGTCATTACCAGATGTTGAGAGGCAAGCTCAACAACATAAGAAAAAGAAACCAATGGAACTTGGCAACATCGGAATCCTAACACAACTGAAAAGCAAGATTCTGATCTAAAATCCCATCTCATGAAGATGATAGATGACCTTAAGTAGGACATAAATAACTTCTTTAAAGGAATGCAGGAGAGCTCTTGCTCTTTTGCCTTCTTAAGCCTGTTCTATCCTCTGACCCTTCCCCCTCTGCCTATTCCCTTCCCCCTCTCTCTCATGGCTGGCCTCTATTCATCTACTCCTCTACTCTCTCTTTCTCTCTGCCTTTCTCTGTCTCTACTACCCTCTCAACTTCCCTCCCCATGCCCTAAACAAACTCTATTCTATATTTAAATAAATAAATAAATAAATAAATAAATAAATACCAGAGAACCCAGGTAAACAGGTAGAAACCCTTAAATAGAAAACACATAAATCCCTTAAATAAATATAAGAAACCACAATCAAACAGGTGAAGGAATTGAACAAAAATGTTCAGGATCTAAAAGGGGAAAATAGAAACAATAAAAAAATGACACAAAGAGACAATGGTAGAGATGGAAAATCTGGGAAAGAGATCAGGAGTCACAGAAGCAAGCATCATCAACATAATACAGGAGATAGCAGAGAGAACTTCATACAACAAAACCAAAAGAAGAACACCACACAAAGACAATTCCACCTGTAACAACAACAACAAAAACAACAACAACAAAAAATTACCAGGAATCAGAAATCATTATTTGGGAATAACTCTCAACATCAATGGATTCAATTGCCCAATACAAAGACATAAGCTAACAGACTTAATACATAAATAAAATCCAGCATTTTGATGCATACAGGAAACACACCTCAGTGACAAAGACAGACACTATCTCAGACTAAAAGGCTGGAAAAAATTTTCCAGCAAATGGACCTAAGAAACAAGCTGGAGTAACCATTATAATATCCAATAAAAGTAACTTCCAACCAAAAGTTATCCAAAAAGAATACTTCATACTCATCAAACAAAATATCCACCAAGATGAACTCTCAGTTTTGATCACCTATGCCACAAATGCAAGGGCACCCAAATTTGTAAAAGAAATGTTACAAAGTACAACAATTAATAGTGAGAGACTTCAACACCCCCACCCTCACCAATGTACAGATCATGGAAACAGTAACTAAACAGAGATACAGTGAAACTAACAGAAGTTATGAACCAAATAGATTTAACAGATATCTACAGAACATTTCACCCTAATACAAACAAATATACCTTCTTCTCAGCACCTTATCGTAACTTCTCCAAAACTGACCATGTAATTGGCACAAAAAAGCCCCATTAGATACAGATGATTGAATTAATCTCATGCATTCTATCAGATTACCATGGACAAAGGCTGGTCTTCAATAACAACAAAAGCAACAAAAAGTCCACATATTCATGGAAGCTGAACAACTCTCTACTCAATGTAAGTTGGATAGGGAAGAAATAATGAAAGAAATTAAATACTTTCTAGAATTTAATGAACTCTATGGCAAAGCATACCCAAACTAATGGGACCCAATGAAAACAGTGCTAAGTGGAAAATTCATAGCACTAAGTACCCTGGTAAAGAAATTAGAGAGATCCTACACTAGCAACCTAACAGCACACCTGAGAGTTCTAAAACAAAAAGAAGCAAACACACCCAAGAGGAGTGGAAGGCAGGAAGTAGTCAAACTCAGAGCCAAAATTAACCAAATAGAAACAAAGAGAAGGATACAATCAATCAACAAAACCTAAAGCTGATTCTTTGAGAAAATCAACAAGATAGATAAACTAGTCCAATTAACGAAAAGGCCCAGAAACAGTATCCAAATCAATAAATCGGAAATGAAAATGGAGACTTAATAACAGAAACCAAAAAAATTCAAAAAATCAGCAGATCCTTCTACAAAAGTATATACTCAACAAAACTGTAAAACCTAGATGAAATAGATGATTTTCTAGAAAGATACCACATACCAGTTAAATCAAGTTAAATGAAGAAGAGGTATATTATCTAAAGTGGCTCATTCTCCCTAAGGATAAGGAAGGAGTAATTAAAAACCTCCCCACCCTCTCCCCCCAAATAATTCTACCAGAGCTAATAGCAACACTCCTCAAATTATTCCATAAAATGGAAACAGAAGGAACACTACCTAATTCATTCTATGAAGCCAGTTACTTTGATGCTTAACCACAGAAGGACCTAACAAAAACAGAGAACTTCAGACCAATTTCACTTATGAATATCAATAGAAAAATACTTAATAAAATTCTCACAAACTGAATCCAGGAACTCATCAAAACCATCATTCACCATGATCAAGTAAGCTTCATCCCAGGGGCACAAGGTTGATTAAATATACTAGAATTGATTAACACAAATCCATTATGTAAACAAAGTCAAAGAAAGAAATCATACGATCATCTCCTTAGATGTTGAAAAAGCATTTGACAAAATACACCTCCCCTTCAAGGTAAAAATATTGGAGAGATGAGTATTACAAGGCCCAAATCTAAAAGTAATAACAGCAATATACAGCAAGCCTATAGCCAATATCAAATTAAATGGAGAGATACTTGAAGCAATTCCACTAAAATCAGGAATAAGACAAGAAGGCCCACTCTTAACATATCTATTCAATAAATTACTCGAAGTTCTAACTAGAGCAATAAGACAACAAAAGGTTAATAAGGCGTTACAAAATGGCAAAGAGGACGTCAAGGTATCACTATTTTCAGATGATATGATAGTAGACATAAACAACCCCAAAAACTCTACCAGAGAACTTCTACAGCTGATAAACAACTTCAGACAAGTAGTTGGATATAAAATTAACTCAAATAAATTAGTAGCCTTCATTTATACAAATGATAAACACTCTGTGAAAGTGAGTAAGGAAATAACACCCCTCAAAACAGTCACAAATAATATAAAATACCTTGGTGTAATTCTAACCAAACAAGAGAAAGATCTGTATGACAAGAACTTCAAATCTCTAAAGACAGAAATTCAAGTAGAACTCAGAAAATGGAGAGATCTACCAGGCTCATGGATTGGTAGAATTAGCATAGTAAAAATGGCCATGCTACTAAAAGCAATCTACAGATTCAATGTAATCCACATCAAAGTTCCAACATAATTCTTCAAAACATGGAAGGAGCAATTTTCAATTTCATCTGGAAAAACAAAAAACCCAGGATAGTGAAAACAATTCTTAACAGTAAAAATACTTCTGGGGGAATCACCATCCCTGACATCAAGCTATACTATACAAGCAATATTGATAAAAACTGCATTGAATTGGTACAGAGACAGGTAGATTGATCAGCTGAATAGAATGAAAGACTCATAAATAAAAAAGAAAATCCACAACAGAAGAATCTCCAAATGGCCAATAAGCACTTAAAGAAATTTTCAAATTCCTTAGTCATCAGGGAAATGCATTTCAAAATGACCCTGAGATTCCACCTTACACCAATCAGAATGTCTGTGATCAAAAACACAGATGACAGCACATATAGGTGAGATTGTGGAGAAAGAGGAACACTCCTCTACTGATGGTGAGATTGCAAACTGTTACAGCCACTCAGAAAATCACTCTGAAGATTCTCCAGAAAAATGGAAATAGATCTACCTGAAGACTCAGCTATACCACTCATAGGCATAAAACCAAATGATGCCCCACCATACCACAGGGACACATGCTTCATCATGTTCATAGCAGCCTTATCTGAGATAGCCAGAAGCTGGAAACAACCTAGATGTCCCACAACAGAACAATGGAAACAGAAAGAGTGGTTCATTTACACAACGGAATACTATTGAGCTAGTAAGAATGAGGATATCATGCGTTTTGTAGGAAAATGGATGGAACTAGAAAATATCATCCTGAGTGAGGTAATTCAGACCCAAAACAACATGCATAGTATGTACTCACTAATAAGTGGATATTAGCAAAAAATGTACAGAAGACTTAAAATACAATCCACAGAACATAAAAAGGTAAACAAGTTGAAGGGCCAATGTAAGGATGCTTCAATCCAGCTTTACAGGGAGAAAAAAACAATCATGGGAACCAGAGGATGGGAGGGACCTGGATGGGAGATTGGATTGGGTGGGTCAATGTGGTACATGACCAAAGTATTGGGGTAGGAAACAGAAGAGAAGCCCTGAGGGCCACCAGAATGAATGTAAATATACAACCTTGGGGTTGGAAGGTGGAGAGACCCTCTAGAACGTACCAGAGACTTAGGAGGTGACAGATTCTCAGTACTCAAAATTAGTGACTGTAGATGAAATGCCCAATAGTGGGGAGAGGGAACTTGTAGTGTGCACCTCCAGTAGAAAGACAGGGCATCAAGTGGAGGGATGTTGCTGTTATCCCACAGTCAAAAACTCTGACTTAGAAAGGTTCCTGTCTAAAAGAACTGTAGGGACAAAAATAGAAAAGAGACTGAGGGAATAAAGGTCCAATGAGCAGCCCAACTTGGAATCCATCTCAAGTGGAGGCCCCAAGGCCTGACACTATTACTGATGCTATGGTGTACTTACAAAGAAGGGCCTAATATTTAATATGTCTGTCCACATGAGAGGCCTAACAAGCAGCTGACTGATATAGAAGCATATATTTATACACAACCAATGGACTGAAGTTAGGGACACCTGTGGTTGAATTATGGAAAGACTGGATGAAGTTGAGGGAGAGGAAGACCTCATAGGAAGACCAGCAGTCTCAACTAACCGTATCTCTGAGATCTCCCAGACACTGAGCCACCAACCAGGCAGCATACACTAGCTGGTTCGAGGCCTCCTAACACGTATATAGCAGAGGACTGTCTGGTCTCTTTGGTAGTAGACAGGCCTTACCCCTGAGGCCCCAGGGAGTGTGGAGGCCTGGTGGGATGGATTGGGTCATCCTCTTGGAGACAGGGGAGAAGGAATGGGGTGAGGAACTGTGGGAGGGCTGACTGGGAGGGCGATAATGACTGAACTGTGAAAAAATAAGTGTAATTTGAAAAAGATATGAACAAACAGATTAAAACAACAAAAAGTTTTTTTAAAAAACATGGTTCTTATTACTAACAAACCCCCATTCATCTTTATCGGCTTATAGATAATCTTGATGTCTTGTGCAGTTTCAGTCTGGTGGTCAGCTAGTAGGGAAGAGAGTCATTTTGCAAAATATATTGCAATCAAATATACTTTAATGACCTATTAGTGTATTACTCAAATCTTCAATATCCAATAGATGAGATGTCATTCTCATGTCATGTCCATAGACACTAGAGAGGACAGGGCATGTTCACAAGTGCAAGAAGATCAGGAAGCAGGGGTCTCTAAGATGTTTAGTAGTACCTGCCACTGTGCTTGCCTCACATATGGATATTACATGTTGTTTTTAATAATATTTCAAACCAAACCAACAAAAATTTTTCTTGACTTTTTATACATCTTATGACTTAATTGGTCATGGTCAGAAATACTCTTGAGTTTAGAAGAACTAACTGAACAAAAAGACCCCCGATCACTCACTTCATAGTCAGAGACTTTGAAGAGTGAAAGATGCACCAAGTTTCAACAACACCGTCAGTTTAATCTATATTTCATTTAAGGAAAACTTAAAAACAACAAACAAGCAAACAAACAAAATGCAAGTCCCAATCTAAGAGAAAAAAATAGACTGTTAGTTCTGCCAATCATTTACCTAGGAATTTAGCGTTAAGCATATCTCAAATGATACAAGGTATGACCTACTACTACAGTTTAAAAAAAGTCATAGATGCCATCAGGACACCTATAACCAGGATTTCGGTGACAACAATTGATGAAAACATGTTTGTAACAACAAAAGTTTAAAAACTGAGAGTTCACCTAATGTACAAGATTAAAAGCCAGAAACATTTTTGTTCTATTCAAAGCACAGTGTGGACCCCATAGCCAGCATCTTCAGCACAAACACAGAGCAGGAAATGCTTGCAAGCTACTGTAAAAGCTGTTGACCTCAACAAGTATGCAAGGTTCATTTTCTGTGAGTAAGTCACCACCTACTTAAGATACATTTCTATTACTCTCATTATAAGAAATCATCTAGAGGCTGATTGTCAGAAGGATTAGAAAGTTAGTGAATACTCAGATATGTGAAAGGTAAAACTATAGATAATGATAATAATTACATGTCACCAAATAGTTGGCAAATGCAATTTTCTTAAGTATATTTATTAATCTAAAATTTTTGTACTGATAATAATATTATATAATGATATTAAATTGCATTTAATTTTCCTTGCATTTAATAGGAGCAAAACCTTGAGGTTTTAAGAAAATATAGGCACTTTTCAGATGTAATTCAATCTTCACATTTACTCCTCTTTCAGAGGATTTTTTGATTTATTCTCATACAAACCTTTGACTATAGAAATTAATCCAAGTAAGATTTAGAGGTTATGCAGAAACCATATCCATCTGCATTTGACAGCACATACATCATGTTGGTGTACATTTCCTTGGACACAAGCCCATGATATAATCTATTTACTGCTGTCATGTTGCTAAATACACTTGTGATCACTTTTCTATAGAATAGAGTGGTTAATCATGAATTAGCCTGAACTTTTTTACGTTCAGCCTATTTCATATTCCCATAATCACACTGGAAATCTCATGAATAATAATGAACTTGGTCTCTTTAAATAGTAATTTACAGTCTGAAGTAACACCAACAATATAAATAGGTTTAGTCACTCTACTCTATCCAGCTTAATAACAATACCAATGAGCTCTATGGAACAAAATGCAATCTCGTACATATGGAATGGAATTGTGTTTCTTCCCCTGTTTTCTTTAATTGATCCATCTACTTTTTCAGTTTATATAATAATCTTCTGTATCTAGAATTTGTAAAGTCATTTTTGTCAGTTTAATTTTAAGGAGAAGATGATATTTGTAGGTATTTCTTAGGTGGAGTGTAATGTTCTGACGGAACACACATTAGAGATTCAATCTAGTTGAAACTGCTTATTACTTCACTAAATTAATTTTAGTGATAACAACATTAAAAATTTGTTCTTCTAGTAAGTCTATATATTTCTTTACCATTAGTTGTTGTCACCATATATGGTAGCTTTTGTAATCTACCTATATTTTTTCTGTGTTACTTACTCTTTCCCATCCTGTACCACTCTGTTCATCTCCTCTCTCTGGTTTGCACAAAATATCTGTCTTTCTGAAGCTCACATGTCATAATCTCCAATTCTAGTGGTAGTTCACAATTAGAATTTCCAGTTATGTTACTGGAAATAACATATTTTTCTTATTTTCTACGTGACTATAATACTTTGTAGTATGTATAAGTCATAGAGAACATAATAACCATAACATTATGATAGATTTAAAGATAGATGATGTGTAGATGAATAGACTTCTTTATGTTGTTTTCCAAGGATAGACATGTAGATATCTTCTCTGTTGCTACCATGCTAGAGGTGGTGAGACCCAAGAGAATGAAATTGATAGATGAGGCAGACTAATGTAACATGCAATAGCCAACATGATTCAGAGTGCCACACAATTTATAATCTGAGGGTTAAAATAGATAACAAGAATCCAAGCTCATCAAAAGGATGAGCCACGCATGCCAAAAATGGATATTTCCATAGAGGCATAATTGAATTAGAGTTGCAAGCAATAATGAGTAATCTGAAGCAAATGCCCTGCTATCTGCTACACCTAGGAGGAGCACGTAAAACTCATTCTAGGGTCATTTCTGTGTTTTGAAGAAACTAAGGTCACCTGTTTTCTTAGAGCATTTTGTCAAGCACTCAGAATTCTTACATGACTCCTTTCTTGGACCATGATTCAATTCCTGGACTTGGCAATTCTTTTAGTATAGAAGACTCTTCAATGCATTGATGCCAATTTATTTGCATACATACAGAAAATGACAAGTCTGAAACATGTAAATACTTTATCATTTTGAGGCGCTTCCATATTATTTTCCATGGTCACAGAATTAATCGGCTAAGTGACAAGTTACAAATATGTTCTATCATCCAGACCCACGCTACTACTTCTTATTCTTCTTTTTGTCTACAATAGTTGCTGTTTACTTGGTTTGCTTTCATTTTGTGTATGTGTTTGTGTGTGAATCAGTATGTTAAATCCAATACAACCACTTGTGCAGGAATTGACACTGAACTTTATCTGAAATTTAGCATTGAACAACAATTAGAGGCTAAAGGAATTCTCCAGTTTGCTGTGTCTTAAAATGGCTTGCTGGAAAGGTTTGGTATTCTCCTCATGATATAGGTGTTCCACCATTCCACCTTTACTTAATGCAAAATACAAATAAGATTTTACAACATATGTTTTTAATTTCCCTTATAAATGATGACATAAGTTGCTCTCCAAACCAATCAAGCATACCAAATTACTTATTCATTGAACTTTTTATAAGCTTCTCTGTTTCTCCAGGACCTTACATAGCCCTGTCATCACCCCACCTCCAAACGTTCCGTCTCTGTTGTTGCTCTTTTTTCTAATTTACTCTTTTAATAATAATCACTTTAATAAGATTTCGTGACCTATCTCCCAAAGTTTTGTTTGTACTCTCACTATTGCTATTGACAGCAAAAGGTATTTCTAGCACCCTAACATCCACAAATACATCATGCCATTTCTCTGAATATCTTCAGCTAGACATTTTCCTTTAGATAACCCGCTGTGGTTAGGCAGAGAATCAACAAGTAGCCAAGTGATTTCTACTTAAACAATCTGGCATTATTTTTTTTCTTTTCACATAATGACATATATTTACATTTTGATATATGTAGATTGTTTCTGTTTTCTCCATATTTTATGTTTTAATTTCAGATTTTATTATATGGCCACTGCCAATGCCTTAGAAAAATTGAATCTCAGAGCCCACTGTTCAGAGTAGGTACTCCTGTAGTCATTGTCAACCTCTACCTGCTCCTTTCTTTCCTTTTAAACATATTCTTCATGTGTCTTTATGTAAGCATTCTTTACTCTCAGTTATGACTTTTCCTTCTCTTTGTTCTCCTCTTACAGGTGATAGTTTTGCACCTGCCTTTCCAACAAACACCAGTAAAGTGTGTTCTGTTATATAATTCAGGCACAATTTAGGTCTAGAAGAAATTGTGTAATTTATGATTTTTCTTAAGTAGCAAGACCAGGTGCAAATCAAAGATCCTTGAGTCCTCAGTGCTGTTCAGTTTGAACTTGTTAGTGCTATTTCCTTCTTCATTATAGCTCACAGCACTCCTGTGAGAAAGCTGAATTATAAGCAATAAGAGAGCCATTTCCCAAACAGAGGCAGTGAAGCAAAGGAGTTATTTGACCTGTGAGTGGAAAAACCATGGAGAATAAAACATTCAATCAACCAAATCAAACTGTCATAGAAAGCAAGAATGAGTTTTGATTAATGAGAAAATGGAGTGAATTTTCCAGCAAGCATCTCATTATTTTATACTAATTGAGAGAGGAAAAAACATTAAGAATGTTTAAAAATACAAAATGTCCAGAAAAAATTAGTTTCGGTTATCCACAATTTACAGTTATTTAGTGTCTCTGCAATTAATCTATGTGAATTATGCTAGATTCTTTAATTATTGTTGACAAATGTATAGTTTCATATCTAATAGGTAAATGCTAAAGAAACTAACCTATTTTAATATTACAGAAACCAAAGATAGTAGCATGATATTTTAGTTAATATATTTGTATATGCATATATTAATATATTCAGTTATCGTTGAATATAACATCTACTTATACATATGCATGCAATTCAGATATAATAGAGACTCATGATAGTCTGAGATTTCAAGAAAAGGTACACAGCAAAGGGAGTTGCTGCAGAAGCTGCATGAACCATGTTTCTTCTGTGAAAAAAATCATGCAGAGGCTCCTTTTCTTCTTGCAGTGGCCAAATCACTACCTCATCAGAAATAATTGTTCCTCCATATGCTCCCTGGCCTTCTACAAAGCAGACTCAGACTATTGTTCTAAATTTTGTTATTGATTTAGGATTCCACAAATAAAAGTACTTAGTGATTGATCTTCACATACAGATAAATCAGTTGCCTAAGCAGAGCATAAAAGGCCATTAGTATCTGATCGTCCTGTCCTGTCTTCAGCTCTCACTAGACACAGACATATACTTTAAGAGTAAACACCATTTTACTTTCCTGGTTTCTGTAGTTACTTTGGGTTTTGTGCTCACTTCTGAAGAATACGTGGAATTTGTCTTTCTGTGCCGGGCTTACCTCACTCAATATAATCTCTTCTACTTCCATCTATTTAGCTATAAAATTCACTTGTCATTATAGCTGAATAGTATTACATAGAGCATATGTATTACATTTTATTTATTCATGTATGAGTAGAAGGACATTCACATTGCTTCAGTTTCCTAGCTATGCTGAATAAAATGGCAGTGAACATGACTCAACAAATACATCAACACACACTCCACTATCTATTGCTCAGGGGAACGTCGCAGAAAAGCATGCAGAAAAATTGTAAGAGCCAGAGGATGAGCAAGTCTCTTGTGAGATTTTGTCTCCTAGAAACGTCAGAAAAGTTCCACCTCTAGGATACAGCCTCCGAAACAAGACTTGAACAACAATAGCACTACTACGCAGAGTGATGTGGAAGGGTTTACTTTCATGATACTAGAAGGCGAGGAGTCTTCACTCTGGGGTCAACCCTGAAAGCACGCAGGTAAGCAACATAGAGTGGACACATTGAAGGTGTATGTGTGCATCCGTGTGTTGTGTGTTTTTAAGAATGACAGTTAATGGAGGCTAGGGATTAGATATGTACTAAAGGAGAGGGGGCATGGAAGGAATTACATCAAGAAATAGACACAGACACGGTGTAATTGTATGTTAATTGAATAAAAAGGAGTCAAGGCCAACTCCTTCAAAAGGTTTGTGTGTGTTTTAGTGTCACACATTTCTTTTTTATTGAAGAGTAATACAAGCCAGATATTGTCACACAAACCTGTTTCCAGATATTTTGAGGATAAATTAATAGGATAGTTTCTTTTGAGGCCAGCACGACCTATATAATGTGATCCTGCTTCTAAAAGAAAAAAGGAAAGGAAAGGATGTCTTCAGAGATGGACAATAATGGAGAGAATGAGATGGGTAAGCACAATACAAGTTTTGCTTTATTAATATCAAACTCTGAAATGACTTTAAATGTTGCTCTCCAGTCTTGAAATATTTTCCCCAATGCTAACTTTTTGAGATTGGTCTAATCCTGTGTTAATCACCTTTCTACTGCTATTACAAAAAGAATTCTGCAAAAACCAACTTACCAAGGAGTAGTTAGTGACTCTGGCTCCCAGTCTCAGGTGTTTCTGGCTATAGTTGTATGTTTTTGGTTTGAGGCATGTGAGAGGCAGAGAATAACCAGGGAGATGCCGATATAGCAAAGATGCTTATATTGTGGTGACTGGAAAATCATAGGAATACAGACAGGAAATTCAATGCCACTTTCAAGAACATATCACAGTGGCATCAATCCCTGTTACTAGGCTTTACCACCCCAAGGATCTACCACTTCACATAGCACCATAACCTGGAAACCAAACTGTGCACCCAGTATGCTTTGGGAAACACATGAAGGCCAAAGGGTAATGAAGTACACACAATGAAGACAAATTCTTTAATATATAAGATGCAGACATTTTAGATACTTTTTTAGTGTCTTAACTTTCTATCACACAGGAAAATAAATATATTGCTTGCTTAAGTAATTGTGTATGAAATTTTCTGTAATTAATCATAATTTTATTGGAAATAATGCTTTTTTCCCAAGTTCTAGCTATCCCCTTTTATGCACAAATGTATTTACATTGAGAAGAAGTATAAGCATTGGTTGTGGTCACTTCTCTTACAACTATTAAATGCATTTCTTCCTTGTAGAACTGTTAATCTTATTCAAATTGTCAGTCTAACTAAGGTGTAAATAGTAAAGTGTTAGAATGGGGTTCTATTATGTAGCAACCCAGGCTGATAGAAGCCTCAGTGAGGATTTCAGAGCAGAAAACTTAATTCAGAAAATTTACATCAGAGGGTGAGAAGCTTCATATGTGAATGAACAGAATAGTACAATTAATACACACAAATTTTAAAAAAGAGAAATAAAAAGTAACATTGAAAAATTGTACACAGCACTGAAATAAATCAAGTCAAATCAGGAGTAGGTTCTAAGTATTGTTTTAAAACAAAAGACCAAAAGTGATGACTAATTAAAGATAAGATATGAAAGACTCAAACTCTCAAAAAACACTTGAATTCTAGAAGATGTGAAGTGACGTTTTGAAGACTTGAATATCAGAAATAAATTTCTGAACTGTAGTATAGTTTTAGAATGAGAGAACAGATGGGCTTAACCACATAATTCATGGTGAGCAGATAGATTTTCATTTTCTTTGTGTCATTCTTAATGATTAAAAAAAATCTTCAAAGTTAACTAGGGAATACTACACATTTGCACTTTCAAATTTTACTTGTAGACCAATCACTACCAAGTTCATTCAGAATGTATTCTACAATTGTAAGGTTGTGAGAAAAAAATCTAAATCTGGGTTTCACTCATATTACATCCCAAACACCACAGTAATGGAATCACATTTTTATTGCATTGAATCTATTCAAATCATTCAAAGCACTTTTGATACTATATATGGTACTGTAAACTGAAGGTAGATGATCTATGAATGCCATACATTTTATATAAATCGCTGAAGGAAAATGTGTTTGTACAGAAATTTGGATTAGACAGGAACACAAGGACATATCCTTGGAAGGTACATATCCTGTAACAACAAAAGACAGCATTATCTTCTACAGAAAGTATTGTGTCAGGGGGTAGGTAGGTAATGTCTTTCCAATGCAAGATGAGATTAACTAATAAGTGTTAGGCATTACATACTTTGCAAATTTAAATTCTATAATTTTCATTTAAAAATCTGATTGCCACAGTTGTCATAGTTTTAATCACTGGACTTCGTTCAGTAGAACAACAAAAGTAGTAAATTTATTTCATGCTGTCATTAAATATACAATCATCTTTAAACAATGAGATGAGTACTTTTAAGGGCTTACAAAGAAAGTCAAGTGATGATGCAATTACTAGAACTTTGTACTCACTTGTATGTAAAAACTATCACAGTAAAACTTCAGAAAAAAATAGGTGATTCACACCTATATATTTTATATTATTGGTAGTTATTGTGAAGGGTGTCATTTCCTTAATTTCTTTTTCAGTTCATTTATTTGTATATAGGAAGGCTACTTATTTGCTTATTTTATATCCAACCACTGTGCTGAAGTTGTTTATCAGCTCTAGTGGAACTTTTGGGATCACTTAAATATACTATCATTTCATTTGCAAATAGTGATATCTTGACTTCTACCTTTTTGATTTGCATCCCTTTGACCTCATTTTGTTGTCTAATTGCTCTAGCTAGAACTTCAAGTATTATATTGACTAGATAGGGAGAGAGTGGACAGCCTGGTGTAGTCCCTGATTTTAGTGGGATTGCTTCAGGTTTTTCTCTATTTAGCTTCATGTTCGTTGTTGGTTTGTTGTATGTATATTGCTGTTATTATGATTAGATATGGATATTGAATTACTTATACTTCCAAAGTACTAACATGAAGGGGTGTTGCTTTTCGTCAAAGGGGATTTTAGCATCTAATGAGATGACCATGTGTTTTTTTTTCTTTGAATTTGTTTATAGAGTGGATTACATTGATGGATATCTGGGTATTGAACCATCCTTGCATCTCTGGGATAAAGTCTACTTGATTATGGCGAATGATCATTTTGATGTGGTCTTAGATTCAATTGTATATTTTTTGCATCAATATTCATAAGCAAAAATCTGTACAACAAGAACTTCAAGTCACTGAAGAAAGAAATCTAAGAAGACCTCAGAAGATAGAAAGATCTCCCATGCTCATAGATCAGCAGGATTAACATAATAAAAATGGTGATCTTACCAAAAGAAACTACAGATTCAATGCAGTCCCTATAAAAATTCAAATTCAGTTCTTTACAGAAATAGAAAAAGCAATTCTCAAATTCATCTGGAATAAGAAACAAACAAAACAAGCAAACAAAAAAAGGATAACAAAAACTATTCTCAACATTGAGAGAACGTCTGGGGGAATCACCATCCCTGAACTGAAGCTGTACAACAGAGAAATCTTGACAAAAACCACATGGTATTGGTACAGAGACAGACAGGTATATCAATGGAATGGAATTGAAGACCCAAAAATAAACTCACACACGTATGGACACCTGATCTTTGACAAAGAAGCCAAAACTATCCAGTGGAAGGACAGCATATTCAACAAATGTTGCTGGTTCAACTGGCTGTCTGCATGTGGAAGAATATAAATTGATCCATTCTTATCTCCTTATACAAAGCTCAAGTCCAAGTAGATCAAGGACCTTCAAATATGGAGACAAAGTGTGGAGCAGGGACTGAAGGAAAGGCCATCCAGAGACTTCCCCACCTGGGGATTCATCTCATATGCAGCTACCAAACCCAGTCACAATTGGTGATGCCAAGAAGTGTTTGCTGACAGGAACCTGATATAGCTGTCTTCTGATATGCTCTGTCAGAGCCTTATCAATACAGATGAGGATGCTTGCAGCCAACTGTCGACTGAGCATGGGGACCCCAAGGGAGAAGTTAGGGGAAGAACTGAAGGAGCTGAAGGGGTTTGCAAATCAATAGGAAGAAAAAAATATCAACCAACCAAACCACCCCAACTACCAGAGACTAAACCACCAACAAAAGAGTACACATGGAGCAACTGCATGGCTGTAGCTGCATATGTAGCACAAGATTGCCTTAACTGGCATCAATGAGAAGAGAGGTCCTTGTTCAAAGGACAAAACGGCAACCAACAGATTGGGAAAAGATCTTAACCAATCCTATGTCCGATAGAAGGCTACTATCCAATATATACAAAGAACTCAAGAAGTTAGACTCCAAAAAACCATATAACCCCATCAAAAAATGGGGAACAGAGCTAAACAGAGAATTCTCACTAAGGAAATTCACAGGGCTGAGAAGCTCCTAAAGAAATGCTCAACATCCCTAGTCATCAGGGAAATGCAAATGAAAACAAGTCTGAGATTCCACCTCACACCAGTCAGAATGGCTAAGATCAAAAACTCAGGTGACAGCAGATGCTGGCGAGGATGTGGAGAAAGAGGAACACTCCTCCAGTGTTGGTGGGACTGCAAGCTGGTACAACCACTCTGGAAATCAGTTTGGTGGATCCTCAGAAAAATGGACATAATACCACCTGAGGACCCAGCTATACCTCTCCTGGGCATATACCTAGAAGATGCTCCAACATGTAATAAAGACATATGCTCCACTATGTTCATAGCAGCCATATTTATAATAGCCAGAAGCTGGAAACAACCCAGATGTCCTTCATCAGAGGAATGGATACAGAAAATGTGGTACATTTACACAATGGAGTACCACTCAGCTATAACTATACATCTTATACAAAATTTGGTTATTACTGAAGGTTTCAGATGGTAACATTTCACACTGAGATGTCAGAAATTAATCTCAATTCCCATATTTTAGCTTCTTTTATTTCCACATAAATTTCAGAAAATTCTAAATCTCATGAATTTTCTACTATCATGTCTTCATATATTATTGTTTCAAGTGTAACTTTATTACTGGTGATATGCTGAGCTTCAGAGATGTCAAGTTTTGAAAGAATTCTGTAATCTTTGTTGTTCTCAGTCAATAGTTATTCAGCATGGTCTATATCCCAGGCACTATGTTAAACAAAAAAACGAAAACATCTCTTTGACAGCAGTTATGTTATAAAAGGGAAAGAAGGTAAATAAATAAAAATTAACTAAAATGTAGATTCTTAGAATGTGTGTTTTTTGTGACACTAGAGAGATTGTAGTTGTATAATATTAAATTAGATGTCACTTGAGGTTTTTTTCATTTTAATGTAAAGATATTATTGATCCTACATATGCCGTAGTCTTTGCCAACCAAAATCTAATACAACTCTGACAAACAAAACTGTATGGCACTTTAAGCTAAGCTCATCTGTGCCATATTGAGAACAGAACATATTAAACTATGTGGCCTTTTAATCAATTATTTGGCAACTATTTCAAAAGTAAAATATAGCTTCTCTTGTTACATGCCTGGATCCAAGCAAATTTCAAGTGTATGATGAGTTTTGTACTGTTAAATATTGGTACAGACTGACCCAAGTTTCCTTTCAATTAGACAGAAATGGTTCTATAGCACTATTGCATCATGACTGTTCTGTGCCCCTTCATTTTGCACAGTAGAAATTCATTTCATATAATATTTTGCTTATAATTCTTATTTATAAAAGTTTTTTAGAATTAGGAATAAAAGCAAAGTTGTATGTTTTCTTTGCAAAATTACATAAAGCATGGGGATCATCAAACTCTCCATGCAGCCTTAGGGCACAGGTAAGATGTGGATTGATAATCAATACGTGAAATGCCTAGTACCTAAAGCCACCTGCATGGTTCTGCATAAGGAGATGATAGGGGATGAAATGATGTTTTCCCTGTAAATAAAAACCTTTGTTGTGGATCATTTAGAGGAGATTCCTACTCATGTGTTCCAAGGGCTCTGCTAGGTACAAGGGGCTTTAGTGGAAAGTCCAAAGCCAATATATGGTTAGTATAGGGTCTGCTTGGATCCAACACAACTCAAATACTAAGTCAGTGCAGAAAAGTTTATTGTAACCAATCAGTTACTGGTCAATCATGGATGATAGACTTTGGAGCTAAGCTGCCCCCAAATCACAAAAGCCTTAAGCATCTGTGTCAAGTTACATTTTTTCCACCAATAAGGATTCAGGGATAGGGGACTACCCTAGGAACATTTCTTTGTGGTACATTTATCCTGTTCTCATTGATTTAGTTTGCTCAACTGTCATGGGACAACATTCCCAGTGTTTGTGTCTCAACTTTCTAATCAGAATGTAGCTCATCCAGGAAAGACTTGGCAACTTAAATTTTGATTCCTATTCAAAATAAAAATTTTATTCATAATGGCTTCCTTCTTATATTGTCAGAGATCTAGATGGTATAGAAGTAATAATGTAATATTAAAGATAACTTTTAATTATGAACACTCACATTATATTTAGTTTCCTTGAATATTACTCTATGATATATGAGGGGGAATAGGATACTTTTTGCAAATTTATGCTAAATATTAAGGAATGTACTACAAACTTTTATAATATTTGCAAAGTGTCTGGATAAAGAAGAATATGAGGAAATCACAGGGCTATCTTAGGAGAAATTATGTTCCTGTGTCTGTTCAAACTAGTAGGAAGTAAAATAATATCACTACTTACTGTCAAAGTGGAAGTCTCCTGCCCTTGATTCTCCATAAGAAGCAGCCTGATGTTCAATTAGTAGTAAGGATTTGGATATAGGAAATAACATAAAAGCCAAGTTTTTAATCATCTCTGGAGAAAACTTGTATGAGTGTGTTAATCCTGAATCAAGACAAGATAAAATCAGGGTTTAGTACCTAAAAGATTTGAATTTTCATATAAAATATTTATATTAATTAATGAACGGGAATTGTTTTTACATTAAGGCAGTAACTAGTTTTGGATAATTTTATTTAAATTTTATATCCATATTCTATTTTAATATTTTTATTAAGTAGATGAGTCTACCATGACTTTTACTAAATGATAAGCAGTCTTTAGAAGATGCAGAAATTACGATTGATGGACTACATCACCTTCATCCTGCATTCATGTACTATTCATTTCATTTATCAAGAAACAGCAGCTATATAATTAAAGACATTCTAATCTATGGATATGCCTGCATATTGAGTTACTAAGCTGGCTGCTAGTGAAAATATTCCATAGCTCCCAAAACAGTACATATTTAGTTTTTCTTCAATATTCTTTCTGCAACAGGGAAATGAGGATGTTGTTTTGTACTTGGAAAGTGAACTGAAAATTGTTGACATATTTCTAGTGTTTAAAGTTCAAAGAATTGGCTTAAGAAAAAAAAATGAAATTGTCTCCAGTACTACTTAAAATACACAGATAATACAAAGGAATATAATACTCATTTTAGTATTTGTTGACACTGAGTTTTAGTTCAAACCTATTTTGTGAGGCGTAAACTTCAATCTGAATATTCAACTAGGTATGTTGAGTATTTCTATTTACCATATGACCTGACTCTCAAAAATTTAGATAAAGTAGACAATAAGACAACAAATTTTATTTTGTTTTTATTAATGATCTAAAAATTGTTGTGTCCTGATTATTTGATGCTACTTTAATACCCTGCACCTTGTCATTAAGGTCACATATTTCTTCATTTTTTGAAGAAGTAGTCACTGGACTACCCTGCGGGCATCATGCTTAATGAAAGGATCTGCAATGGTGACAAATAAAATGACTTTTACTGTAATTGAAAGCATGGTCCAGAAATGAATCAGATATATAAATACCACTATAAGTTTGGATATTAAATACTACAGTATAAAACAGTATGCTGTACCATATTTGACAGCATTACAAAACATACATATTTACTTAAGTTCTTAAAAATATTGAAAATGTATTGTATACTTGGAACATTTTCTTTAAGTAGTTAATATTATTAGGTAATACTAAAATATGTCATTTCGCCGGGCATTGGTGGCACACGCCTTTAATCCCAGCACTTGGGAGGCAGAGGCAGGCAAATTTCTGAGTTCCAGGCCAGCCTGGTGTACAGAGTCAGTTCCAGGACAGCCAGGGCTATACAGAGAAACTCTGTCTTGAAAAACCAGAAATAAGTAAATAAATAAATAAATAAATAAATAAATAAATAAATAAATAAATAATAAAATAAAATATGTCACTTCAGCTTGCAGAGATTCAGAAAATGTAATACCATTTGTTTGAGTCTGTATAAGTTTTTGTGGATTAAAAATATTATGGGCACCTAGGTTAGAATCAAAACAACTTATCTTTAAGTTCTTTTGTCTATATGTTGTTGAGAATATGTTGGAGGAAAAAAAAAAAAAAAAACGCTATCACCAAAACATATTTCTTAGCATTAAGGAATAAGAATTCACAAAAATGCATGAAACTGACTTTTGGAAATTCTATATTTGCAATTTTGTGAAATTACCTATAACATATTTTTTACTTCCTAGGGAGGTAGCTATGTGAGTTCTTACTATGGTAGCCCTTCTATAGTATAAAATCCAGAGAGTCTATTTTTTCACTAATAAAGTTAAAAGGACTGAGTAGCAGAAATATAAGAAGAGCCAAGGAGAAATGATTTACATCATCTAGAAAGTAAAAAAAAATAATGGCAAGATGAGTTATAAAATTTTGACATCTGAGCAAAATTACTACTTAGATATAACCATGCCTGATAAAGTATCTTAGTGGCTATTCCTTATGAGATACATTAAACTACACACAAAGGCTTGCACTTTCACATATCGGAAAACTAAGCAACAATTATCTTAATGGAATATGGGAAGTAACCATTCAAAAAAACTTGAACCAAGATAGCGCACCACAGAATTTCTGAATTCTCAATATACATGCATAAGAATGTACTTAATTTAAATATTTTAAATGTATCTTAAGCTTTTAGCCAAGTGATGGTGGCACATGCCCTTATCTGTGTTTATTACTGTGAGTGTCTGTGGCTGTGTGCACAAGATTACATGTGCCTACGGAGGCCCGGAGAATCGCATAACCCTTAGGTTGGTGTTAACATGTGATCATGACACACTCATTTTAGGTTCTGGAAAGTTAGCTCTGATCCTCTGCAAGAGCAGGGCATGGTCTTAACTACTGAGTCAAGGCTCCATCTCGGATTGCTAAAATTGTTATTATCTGTGAGAAAACCCAATAGGCTCCGTCTCAGATTGATAAAATTGTTTTTATCTATGATAAAAACCAATAGGATCAGACATAGCTTATTTTATCCAAGTGTAAAGTTAGTCTAAACATATTTCTGTATTTTAAATATCTAATGTATATGTTTAAATGACTAAAGAATGTTATCAACTATTTAATTTGTACGAATTCACTGTGATTGTCAATGTGATATACAGTGTAAAATGCATAAAGTTTAGAAATATAAATTTGAAACCGTGGTATATTGTATCTATTATCGTGTCAATGATCATACAATGAAAGTATTCAGTGATGAAAAATTAGTAAATTTGTGACATTGTAAGATGTAACAAAATTATTTTCTTAACAATTTTCTCACACATACAGCAATATTAATTGGAGTAGTCAGTTGCAGCCAGAGCTTCTCTCTGTACTTCTCATCATTCTAGTTTAACATAGGATTCTCTCTGTGTAGTTACTATTGCAGATTCTTTTCTTTAAAGGGCAATATTTGAAATTAAATTTAGTGACAATTTTCTCTTTTGAATTGTTCAATTCAACCAACTTAAAAGGGAAATATGTAAGCTGTCTCCTAAAATTATAGAAACTGTCAAGTGAAAAATCTGAAGGCAAATGTCTCAGTTCAGATCTAATGATAGACGTTCTGTGTGATCATGAAGACCAGGTATATAAGTTCCAGAAACTCTGGGCGGGAAGGGAAGAAACTTTCTTCGGGAGATCATGAAGAACTCATTTCTCTCTCTCTCTCTCTCTCTCTCTCTCTCTCTCTCTCTCTCTCTCTCTCTCTCTCTCTCATTTTTGTCAGGTTTTGTTCTACTATGCCCTTCACCTGAATGGAAGCACATTGACTGGAAGAGCATCAACTTTCTGGAGTGCACTGACAAACCTGCTAACATTACCCAAAAGAACTTACTAATATTATTTGAATGCCCTTACAGAAACATCAACAATACACAACCAGTGTAACTATGAATTAATACACGTGACATGGAAAATTATCCATCACCTCTCTCTGAGCCAAAGTTGTAAAAGAAATTATGACACTAGGATTTCAGCCAATGTCAAATATGAAAGATATCAAATATACAGCAATGACTTTGCACTAAGATAATGTATCTGTTGTTAAAAATGTATATTACTTACTAACAGAGGCCAAAACTGGACAATACTAAAGACAAATGCAAAATTTTGTCCCAAATCTCAATTTTCAAATTGCCTCACTATTCTGAAAAAAACCAACAGGTGCTTTTTATTGAATGTGTGTGTGTGTGTATATGTGTGTTTGTGTGTGTGTGTGTGTGTGTGTGTGTATATGTGTATGTGTGTGTATGTGTGTATGTGTGTGTGTGTGTATATGTGTGTGTGTGTGTGTGCACATGCACATATGTGTGTATATATACATTTGTAACATATAGATCTGAAAAAAAGATTGGATATATATATAGAGAGAGATGAATATTGTAGTTTTTATTATTACAGTTTAAAGTATTATTTATTTTATATCCCAACAACTCACTGAATGTATTATAGATTAGAAGTATGTGAGTATCTGTATTTTATCCAAGCATATTTAGTTAATTTATATAAATATAAATCAGGGATCAAAATGAAAATTAATAAAACATTTAAGATATTGTGAAATTGTCATTAACAATATATTTGATTTAAAATGGTTCATAGCAAATATGAAACAGTTCATAGTAAATCTGTTTTTGAATTTTTACATTTCAAAATTCAAAGAATCCTGAGTATGGTCTAGTATGGTCTAGTATGGTTGTCAATGAAATCTCTTAATAAAATTCTTAATATTATCAAGTTGGACTTCCTGGCACGTTTTGCTCAAGGGAATATTTGGAAACTTTAGCAGCAAGTCTTAGGTTTTGTAGCCCATACTAAGTACTGATGTCAAAACTGTTCACATCAGTCATTGTATGAAAGCAGTACGGACAAAATACAATAAAATAATGTGGCTATGAATCAATAAAACTTTGCTTACAAAGCATTACTCGGGGAGTCTGATCTGGCTTCAGAGCTCTAGTAATACTGTAAAAACTTGAAGAGTGACTGAGCAGAGAGAGGCTTTTATAATGTATGTTTAGTTCTTTGGGGGATTATTAAAGAACATTGCAAGAAAACGTTTCCCCAGTTAATAGTAATGGTTAACTGAAATTTCCAAATTGATACAGCCTCAGTTGAGAAGAAAATCTCAGTAAGGTTGGACTACATGGGGTTGATTGACTACATTGGGTTATCCTGGAACTATGTCTGTGGATGATTTTCTGAATTAATTTAACTGTTGTATGAGGACTCAACCCACTGGGAGCAGAATATTCCACAAGTAACTGTCATGCTCAGACTGTACAAAGGTGCAAAAGTTGAATTGAGTATAATAAGGAAGTAAGCAAGCATGTACACCCTGTTCTTTCTGCTCCTGACTGCTGGTGTTTTACAACCAGCTCCCTCAAACTCTTTCTGGGGTCTCTCCTAGAGAAATGGACTGTAATCTGGAATTGTAAATTAGGTTAAGCCTTTCTCCTCGACTTTGCTTTTGGAAATGGTACATTATCACAGAAACTGAAATTAGACTAGGACAGGAAGACAAAAAAGACTCTCTTTTCCTATAAAGTAAGATTTGAAAATATTTTCCCCTTTCTTACCTCTTTACTTAAACAAGAACAATTACTTGGTACTTATATTGCAGCCATCCATTTTTTTCAGGAGAGTAATGGCAACGAGGTGATTTTATTCACATTTTTTAACTGACAAAATTCCTTAATACCAATGAAACTAGATACTCGAAAATTCAAAACAATATTATACTTTCACTTTACAGAGAGAAATCTGAAAAACTGAAATGTAGTCCATTGGAAAGCTAAAAGTGTATTACACACACACACACACACACACACACACACACACACACACACACACACACACTGTAGGTAGATGCTTGCTTTTTTTTAATACTAATCATTCCATTCGTTTACATCTCAAACAATATCCCATATCCCAGTTATCCACTCCACCGACCTCCCATTCCACATCTGTCCCCTCTCCTTTGCCTGTATGCGGGTGCTCCTCCGCCCACTCACGCATGCTCTCCAGTCCCTCCACTCCAGCATACCCCTGTGCTGGGGCATCCAACCTCCCTGGGACTAAGGGCCTTCCCTTTCCATTGCTTTTTGAATATATTGAGCATGGGATTAGAATTCAGATCTTTAGAGTCTGTGATGTCTTTTCTTACTCAGCTGTAACATATACTATTGATATGTTCAGAAAGCATCCTCCTACATCAGTTTACTGCATAATAAGGACAAACAGCTAATATTCCTTTCATTGTTCTCTGCACTCACATAGGATTAAATTATGTTGTTAATGCATAGGGTTTACCAAGGCCAAGTTAAGAAAATAAGACTCATTTTAGACCCTAAAATACTAATATGTTTGTTTCTTTGAAATGAACATGAGGTAAAAACTTTTTTTTTTTTTTTTTTTTTAGTTTTTTTCTTAATTCTTTAACATTTACATAATGACATATGCAAAGAACTTGAGAGTGGCTGGCATTTTCTGCATGGAATCACTGATGTTTTGTCTTTTTGATCTTAACATATGGCAATACCACGCAACTTAACACATAATACAATATAATCCTTACCAAAAATTTGCGTTGCTGACCTGTCACACTAGATAGAAAAAAAAAATCTTATGTAGAATTTTCCTTACCTCATTTTTCAGAGAGATTTGGAAGTCAAAATATTTTACTGTGTTCAACATAACAGATGTAGAAAGCCTTAGAAGTGCCGGAAGCAGTTGAGAAAACAAGTGTGTATGAACACATAGATTCATCTTCTCGATTGTGACACTGCCTTCTAATTTTGCTGTGAGAATTCTTAAAATTTCCCTTCTCAAAATATCCTTGAAGGAAATGAATATTTGAGAATTGTTGAGATTTGAAACTAAGTATTCTCCTCTTGAAGCTTATTCTGACCATTGTGAAACTGCAGTGTCTATATGTCAGTTTGGGAATGTCTTAAGACTCAAGGTTTTAATGGAGGTTTATAATACAGCCATTTTAAAGCAGGAATTAATTATGGAATTTTTCATCTTTATTGTAAAATGTTTTCAAAACCCCTTTTCTATCGTTTTGAGATAAGTAAACATATGTTACTTTATTCACAATAACCTACACAAAAAATATATCACAGCATAATACTATCTAATCTATAACCTTATTCATTATTAAGCCTTTGCCTTTTCCTCTTTACCCATTAACCACCATTTTACTTTCATACTCTGTTTAAATAAATATTTTAAAATCTGTATGAATGAAGTCTTTTCTCATGACTTTATAACCTAGAGTTCATTTCATATTGTTGAAAATCACAGAATTAGAGATATCAGTGCAGAACTCAAGGAAGAAACCTAGATGTGGAAGCTGAAGGAAAAGACACAAAGGTAAAAGCAAACAAACAAACAAACAAAAACAAAAAGAAAAACAAACAAACAAACACCCAAACATTTCTTATGGCTTTCTCTCTGTGGCTTATTCAGTTTGCATTCTTTTACCACCTAGCAAGGAGTGGTACTACATCACAGTGAGCTGGGACTTTCTACATTAATAACCAGTCAAGAAAATACAGACTTGACTACTGGCAAATATTATGGTGGCATTTTTTCATTGTGAGTCCTTTTCCACTGATAACTCTAGATTTTGTCATGTGGACAAAAGACTACTGACAGAATTATCTTCTTAAATTGACATAGAAACACACCACTATTCAACTGGATCCTTTCCTTATTTATTTATTTATTTATTTATTTATTTATTTATTTATTTATTGCCAAATGTCATGGGATTATTAATACCACAATGTAAAGCACGGTATAAATTTTAAAATCTCATAGAGTTTAAAATTTAAACTCCTAAAAATTCAGTCCTTTAAAATATTCAGTCTCTTTCAAAGTTTAAAGTTACTTGAAAATCTCCTGTCTCTCTAAAATTTTAATCTCTCTAAAATATCCAAAGTTGCTCACCTAGGAGCTCCTGTAAAACCTAAAAACAAGTTAAATATTTTTCATCTCCAAAAGAAAAGGACCAAAGCATAGTTGCAATCATATCAAAGAGTAACAAAATTCAAACGTGTCAAAAATTGAGTCCCTGACACCTGAGGGTCACTTGTAAACTTCTGGACCCCAGAGGACCTGTACACCACCAGCTCTCTTGTCCTGTCTTTTACAACACACACAGAAAGTTCATGGGGTCAGGCCAGATAAATACCTCATCATCCTTGGTGGCCATTTCATGCTTCTGGTATCTACATAATTCAGAGGTCTTTGCTACAACTGTGTTCCACCTTCAACAAAAGCCTCTCCTGAAATCATCATTGAGTCTGACCTTGTCATATGGTGCCAAGCCTTAACTTCTTTCCATGACCAATTCAGTCCTGAGGCTTCTGCTACAACTAAGACTCTACCCTCACTAATGGCCCCTCCCAGTCTCAAAGTGACAGGACTCAGTTGAGCTCCATGACTCCTGCATACCTTCACATCCAGTACCACCTAAGAAACTCTTACACATTACCAAGTTTGACTGCATACAGAAGGTATAGTCTTGGTCCCCTCTGAACCACATCTTTGTGTGATGGCCTTAAAGAAACACTTCTCAAAAGATTTTGCCTCAGTGATGCTGGTCTGTTCTTAATCACCACTGAGTCTTTAGCTACAAGTGAACACAATTAATTGTCTTCACAAAGCAAAGTTATCACATTAATAGTTGTGGTCTTTTGTTAACTATAGCCAATTCTTTGGTTTCAGATGACCAAACCCAAAGGGTCTTAATTAAAAATGTCACATAAATAGCTGTGATAGAATCTTTAGATCTCTCTGAAACTTATAAGCCAGCAATCCATCATCTCTACTTTTTAAAACATTCCTAAATTTCCATCTTCCAAAAAAACCCATTAAACTCTTATCACTCAATGGCTTTCTCAGCCCTAAGTTACAAAGACCTTCCACAATTCTCCCCACATCAACTTGGTCAGGTCTGTCCCAACAATCCCCAACAACCCGGTACCAATGTCCAAATTATTTGGCGTTTTCTATTGTTGTAACAAAACACACCATGAGCAACAGCAATCTGAAAAGGAAGGGGTTTGCTTTCATTTTTGGACTTGATAAGTTGCAAGTGTGACTCTGTGTTGAAGGTGCAGCCTAGTAGGCATGTTTAAAAGAGAAGCCATTTTAAAAAGTCAATTGCACTCTATTTGGATGTTAAATGCTCCTCAAGAGCCCTTTGTTCAAGGCTACATTTCCAGAGTGTTTCTATTGGGCAGTGATATCATATTTAAGGATGTGTTCTACTGGGAATCAGGTAGATCATCAAGGGTGTTCCTGGATGGGAAATGGGCAACCACATTTCCTTCCTCTCAGTTTGTGCTTACATGATGTGGGCGGTTTTGCTTATTTCTACCTACTTACCACAGCCAATCCACTTCTTTGGAGAAATTAAGTCAATTTATCCTGTATTAAAATTTCCAGTACTGCGAGTCACAGTGTCTTTGTACTTTGTAATTTAATTATCTCAAAAAGGGAATAGGTTTAAAGAGAAAGCTAATACACAGTGCAAAGTTCTCTGTCAGAAGTTTCTAGGACAATGCCCCAAATGCAACACATTACTGTTTGTTATAACCTTAATTTTCTATACTAAATTCCTGATTATCCCAACCTAAAAGTGAGTCAAATGAATACATCACAACTATTCTCACAGCATGCAAAATTTCTGCCTGTAGGAGGTGACAGGTATATTAATTTTATCACTGCAGTGACTACTTTATTGTTGATATCTATGTCATAGTACCATGTTGTCATGTTCAGTATACACAAAAAAGTTATTAAAATATAGTAAGACTAAACTGATTCTCAGTCTGTTTGTGAAGGTTAATGCATTTTAGTCATTAGTTTTGAAATGTTTTCAAATACTTACTTGTGACCACCCAAATCATAGGCTGCCATGGCATTCAGGAAATAATAAACCCAAGCAGGGTAAGATTATCAGTTATCTATGGTAAGTATCACAGATATTCATGAGTAAAATTTAAGGTAATAAATACACTTCACAGAACAGTAAGTGAATTTTTGCAGCATGATAAAGAATACTAAACTGAGGATAAAAACCTCAATCTAGAAACAAAGACAGCATTCTCATGTCTAACTCAAACGGGTTAACTTTTTATGGCAAGATATGGTATTAGGAATGATTTTAAATCATTTTAAATGTGTGTGTGTATGTGTGTGTGTGTACACCAGTATATACTGTGTGTGTGTGTGTGTGTGTGTGTGTGTGTGAGTGAATTCATTGTTTTATCCTAACAAACAGCTAGACTTCTGTCCATGCTAAAATGACAGTACGGTTCTGTATGAAGGCACATGACTCCACTAGTTAAAACTTTTAGAGCAGATAAACCAAAAGACATGAATGGAATGTGTGGAACAATGAATGAGTCTGCTAAGACTGTGTCTATGCTCACAAAAGCAAGATTATATAATTAAACATGTTAGTGACCTTTATGTCTCATAGCATTCCCATCTGACAGTGATCTCATAAAAGATCTGCTCCAATTCATTATAATACTACATGTATTTTATGTAGATGGAACTCAGAGTTAATATATTGAATTCATGTTTACTCCTGATTTGTGTAAGTTTCAGAGATAATTTAATAAACACCACCACAGTTTCAGCATATTTTGTGGAGATTTAATTGAACTGTACAATAATTTATTGGGTGTTCATGTGGTAAGTGTTCCTGAGACATATTTGTCTTTCATTGGAAAAATTAACTTTCTAATGATTAATATTCTCTCTTCTCCATTTTAAAATGTATTACTTGGATGATTTGATGCTTGTGCCACTGTCATGAATGAATTTGTCAGCTGATAGCTTTTATTTTACTCACTGGGTTGTGCCTAAGAATTCATTGGAAATTGAAATTTGAGATCCGAGGAGAGGAAGATGGAACTTTAGGAAAATAAGTACTATCTTTAATCTATATTCTAGGCATTGAAAAAGTTTGCTGCATGAAAAATAAAATGTGACATTGTATACTGTATTTTGAAGCAGGATTCCTATTGTCTTGTTCTCCATTTACAAATGACCTGATTTTCTGGTCTCGTTACAGACACACCTTAAATATAGATTCTACAGTAATGAGGTTGCCCCACTTATGATTTGCTACTATGTGTCCCTAATGTGCCTTAAGGAAGTTATTATCATGCCTGGATATAGGGCATGTGAAAGAATGCTGCCAGGGTGAGAAGTGGCCATTGAAGTTAAAGTGACTTAAGATATATTTTATATAGAAACATAAATGTGATTGTCACACCTCCCTGAAAAAAAACATATTCAAATAACAGATAAAGTTCATGAAGTGAAATTATTGTTTAAGCAAGTGTTATATAATGAATTAGTAATGTAAAAATATTTTTATATTGTTTTAGCAGTCTTTATATTGCACATTTCTTGACTCTGTAATAGATGTACAGTATCAATTTCGTAAATACATGTAAGATAATTATTTTATTCAAATCGCCATATGCAGTGTCTGTCCTAGACCAAAACATTTATAATAAATAAAGTGACTGTCTTAGTCAGGGTTTATATTCCTTCACAAATATCATGATCAAGATGCAAGTTGGGGAGGAAAGGGTTTATTGAGCTTACACTTCCATGCTGCTGTTCATCACCAAATGAAGTCAGGACTGGAACTCAAGCAGGTCAAGGAGCAGGAGCTGATGCAGAGGCCATGGAGGGATGTAACTTACTGGCTTGCTTCCCCTGGCTCAGCCTGCTTTCTTATAGACCCCAAGACTACCAGCCCACAGATGGTACCACTCATAAGGGGCCCTCCCCCCTTGATCACTAATTGAGAAAATGCCTTACTGCTGGATCTCATGGAGGCATTTCTCAACTGAAACTCCTTTCTCTGTGATAACTTCAGCTTGTGTCAAGTTGACACACAAAACTAACCAATACAGTGACTGATATAAAATTTTCAATATATAAATTAAACTGTAATATTCTGAGTATAATAAAACTTGAAAAATAGAGAAAGATATTGAATATTTACTACTTCTTGTTATAATTTGTTTTTAATAATTCAAATGCATACATAGCATAAATAGGTCTTTGTCTACCATTGAATTAAGTAAAATAGAAAACAGCTAGTGGTTAGATTATATGTCACTTGTAGAATTCTGACTTACCATGAAGATTCATTGGGTCTGGTCTACAATATTACAATAAATTCTAATTACAAAAACACTATAAAATCATGGTAAGGTGAGAATCAGCTTGTCACTCATATAAGATTATTAAATGAATTTGTATCTTTTTGAATAGCCTTAAAAACACATACCACTAGTCTTGTATGATTCAATATTTCAGTTGACACAGAAGCTTTGTAGGTAAATAATGTAGAAAAAGAAAGTCTCCCGTGTGAAAGTAGGAAAATAAAATCAATATCAGAGTTTTAAAAATATAATTTGCCTAGCGTACTTACCTCCAGTGTTGTTTGAGTGAGTCTGGAACTGAGCCTTATGACTCCCCAGTTAACGTCACTGGCACTCGAGTTTTCCTCCGTGCATCTGAGCACTCCCTCCTGTCCAGTTTGTGTTGTGATGGAAACTGCTACAGGCAGACTGTTCAGTGAACAAAAGTAACCACCACGTTTTAGGGAATGACAGAATTGAAAAATGGCACTGGGTGATTTAGATCACATTGCATGAGCTAGCCAACCCTCTAGAAGAAATATTTACCACTATGTCTTCTACCAAGGTGAAAAGGACCCATCAGTGTAAAAACTCCCACACCCATCTACATCAAAGGTGCCAAATCAGCTTTCTGCAATGTGGGCTTAAACAAGTTTCTCATCTTAGTCACTAGCTTTTCAAATTGCCGCCCCCAAACACACACACGTGCGTGCGCACGCACACACACACACACACACACACACATTTCTTCCCTTAACAAATAGTCTTTGTTTTCAATTACTTGTCCTGAGGTGAAGGACATGACCAGGGTATGCTAACAAACTTTAGAACAGTGAATTTAATACACATAATTTAATGAATGAATCTCACATCAAGTTTTTTCAAGTATCTAGTCTGGGTAAAATTCTTCATAGAATAATAAAAAAGCATCTGCCTACATTTTTATCAACATATCAATAGATAATAAAAATGTGATGTGTGTGTGTTTGTGTGTGTGTGTGTGTGTGTATGTATGTATGTTGGAATTTAATTCAATCTTATAAAATGAAGTTAGGGACTTTGCAGGAAAATAGATTAGCTGAGAAATTTTATATTAAATGATGTATCTGAGGCTTAGAAAGACAATGTTTTCTCTCATGAAGATCTTAGATTCTGATTTTCATGTGTGTACTTATAAGGGAGTAAATTTATATAGATGTATGCATCACTTTGCAGAATTTCCATGTGTTCTTTCCATTTATTATTTTCTAAGAAAATGTAAAATGGGATGTGCTCCCAAGTCCTGCTTTTTACCTCAGGATGTCCAGAACCAGTAGGATCTGCAGGATCCATGTCCAGTAAGGAGAGGGAGTTGGAGTGGGGGAGGCGGTCTCAGAGCATTTTAACTTAAGCTCATTTGGATGGCATTCAGTGAAACTGCTCTCTTAAAAGATCTTCAGTGAAACAGCTGGCTCGCATACACTTTATTTGGGGGTAGACCAGGGCTTTAAAGGAACTGTGGACAGTGAGAAGCTTTCAGATTGAATGTATCATTGGCTGGAGTTTAAAGTACAAAGAATGTCTCATTTCCATGGAGAGACAATCCAGAAATCCCAGCTACTTGCTGCACTGGTTCTTATTGGAAAGCAGAATTTGAACTTGTACATTTGCAAAGGAATACATGACTTTCCTGAGGTAGAGGTGTGGGACTAGGTTCCCAGATAAAGTCAGGAAGAAAAGAGGAAGCACTGCAGGAAAAGGGAGTCCTCCATTTTGTGCAGACCTCCGAAGAGCTATCTGGACCTGGTAAACTGTGACCTTAAACAGCAGGATTTTCACACAACGGGATATGCGTTCCTCACCTATTTGATGTGCCAAATACTATATTGTAAAATGTACACATTAAATGCCACAGCAGATTTGAGACCATTAACTTTAGCTAAAGCATATGCCCATTCAACATTCCTCACTTCCCCTTAACTCAAGTCCTAACTGAAATGATCTGGTCTATTTCTGTGAATTAGAATATTTCAACTGTTCATGCACTAGGAATCTAGTTTGTTTGTTTGTTTGCTTGCTTGCTTCTTTTGTGACATACTTATTTTACTTTTTGTTAATCTGTGACTTCATTAGCATTATCAAAAACCCCAAATTATCTTCTTTTATAAGGCCAAGTAAAACTTTACTTTGTATGTTCATCATCTTTCATTTCTTCAGTCACTTCACACACACACACACACACACACACACACACACACACACACACACACACACACACACACACTAGTGTTGTTCTAAAGCCAGACTAGCTGAATAGTTTTGTAGTCCATGATATTTCTAAGACTGGATTTCAATACATTTGGAGATAGTCTCAGAAATGAGATTTAAATTAACTTTTGTCAAAGTTGATTTAATTGTTTAAAAAATAAACCTCCAACATCTTCCATGTGCTTATATTTATATCAGCCTGCTCAAGCCTTATTTTTAATTTTGAATAAATAAGTTTGTGTGTTGGTGTGTGTGTGTGTCTGTGCATGTGTTCACACAAGGGTGCATTCATACGTGATCAGAGGACAACATGTGAGAGTGGTGCTCTCCTTCCTCAAGGTGGAATCCCAGAACCAATTATCAGAGTATCAGGCTTGGCAGCAAGAAGTCTACCTTCTGAGTCATCTCACAGATCCACAGTTGGTTGTTTTTAAGACAGTGTCTCACCTTGTAGCCCAGGCTAACCATGAACTCATGGAAGGTCTGCATCAGTTTTGTCATAGTAGAATTATAGACATGAGTCATCGTGCCTGGCTGAGTTCAAATACAAGTATCCCATGTTTTTATCCCGGAATACTTGTTTTAAATGGTCCTGAATAATTTCTATTCACCTTCAAGTTGATGAACAGAAAACAGTCATGGTACAACACACCCACTGTGTGAGTTATTTACTAATTATGTTTGAAAAGCACAGGATGTAAGTCAGGTTTTAGGATGACAGGCATAGTGAGATACACTTACCTTGTCAATGATGAATCATTTATGAGCTTGTTTCAAATCTTATTTGGTATATTTTATGTAAATTGTGGGAAATTCTGTACTAACCTAATTCAAAATGTATGGTTTTCTAAATGAAACCAACTAAACAATTCAAGTAGCAGTTTTGTGTGTACCTTTTTGTCTGTGTGCATGCATGCCTCTGGGTGCATATGTGTGCATGTGTTTGGAGTTCAGAGGCAACAGCAGCTATCTTTCATGTTACCACTATTGTTTATTTTTTAATTTTTGCTCCATTACCTATCCTGCTGTTCATTAATTAGGCTAGGCTTGGTAGCAGCTAAGTTCCTGGCCTCCTGTAAAACTCACCCAGCATTGCTACACCTCACTCTTACTTGGATGCTGCAGATACAAACTCTTCTTTATGCCTGTTGTACCAAGGGTATTTTATCAACTAAGACCTTCTTTCCCGTCTAAGCAATTTATTATAGAACCAAGCATTCTAACACATTATAATTTTTAAGTATTGAGGAATGATGCTAGAAAAACATTAAAAATCTCCTTTCTACAATTACATCATTTATTCTCTAAGAACAAGGAGCCCATATGCTCAGTTAAAGAACTAAAATTCCTAAAATACAATACTCTGGAATTTGTTCCCAGGTGTTTCAGGCAGTGTTCAAAAACACTGCAAACCAAGACTTTGCGAAATGCACATTGTGGGCTAGGGAGAAGGTTCTGTTTGTAAGTCTTGGAATTATGAGGACTTGAGCTTGAAACCCCAGAACCAACTCAAAAGCCAGGAGTAATAGTGGGTACCTGTAGCCCCAACACTGGGAGAGGGTAGAGAGATAGGTGCCTGAAGCTATTTGTCATGCCAACACAGCTAATTTGATGAAATTTGGGTTCACTGAGATATTCTCTCTCAAAAAATAAAAGAATGGAAAAATACAGACCCCCATAGGTGTATTCACATGTGTGTGCACGTGCACAAGTACATAGACTCACAACCACCACTACCACTGACCCAGTACTTTAAACACACAAAACAACACACACATACACAATGCTTAATTTCATAGGAGGAAAATGAGGACCTAGTTAAGTGTATTTATGAAACATTTCTAGACTTTGCAGGTTGTACATTGTGGCGGGCACACTTTGTATGGCATGTGATGATCTCTGGGAAGTTCTTGGTATTATTTCATATTATTTGGTATTATTAGTAAAAGAAGCCTCAGAACCTACACATGCCATTTGCCTGCTATCAACTCTCACTTCCATGATCATCTGAGAGAGAGATTTCACTTTAAAATTTCAAACCATGTACTTCAGATATTTTACAGCCTGACTGTGTTCCTCAGTTTGCCTTCTCTTATTATGACCCAATGCTGCGAACGCTGTTCCTATTTTGTTTCTTCCAATTTGCACATTTCTCCATTGCTGCTCAAAAACACTCTCCCAATACGCCTCCCAATGTACCCCTCGTTTTGACAAATTAAAAAGCTTTTTGTCATTGTCCTATAGAGGCATTCATAATTGTGAACCATAATTCTATGTTTTGAATTCATCTCTTTCAGGAAAGGATGGATATCATTAATCTTCATCCCATGAATGCAAGCATG
>CM052705.1:68237931-68256677 GCA_028551405.1 Uromys caudimaculatus | reverse complement strand
CAATGGTAGGACTGAGCAAGGGGTTCCAGATGCAGGAGTTGGAGGAGGTACTGAAGGAGCTGAGGGAGTTTGCAGCCCCATGGAGGGAGCAACAGTGTCAACTGACCTGACCCCCTAGTGCTCCCAGAGACTGGATCACCAACCAAAGAATACACATGGAGGGACCCATGCTGCTGGCCACCTATGTGGCAGAAGAGGGCCTTGTTCGCCATCCGGGGAGGAGACGTCCTTGAGCCTGAGGATGTTAGAGGCCCCCATATAGGGGAATGCCAGGGAGGGAAGACGGGAGTGGGTGGGTGGGTGGGTAGGGGAATACTCTCATAGAGGCAGGGGAGGGGGGTGGGATAAGAGGTTTCCAAAGGGGAGACCTTGAAAGGGAAAACATTTGAAATGTAAATAAAGTATCAAAAAAAAAAAAAAAGAAAAAGAAATACATGTGAGAAAGTAGCAGCCCACATACATACCACATGTACACATACACCATACACATACATCACACACATATATCACACATACACAGCACACATACATATTGCATACACACATATACCACACACACACCACACACACATCACACACATGCCACACACACATTACACACACACACACCACATACACACATATGCATACATACAGACACACCACACATACATATTGCACACACATACATAAAAAATAAGAGAGAGAGAGAGAGAGATCCGTTGCCCTCTTCTGGTGTGTCTGAGGACAGCTACAGTGTACTCATATACATAAAATAAATAAAATCTTAAAGAAATAACTAGGAGGCCCATGTATCAGCACCAAGAGACCAATTCCTAAAGACATTGAGGTGGGTTGAGAGGAGGAAAAGATTACTACAATGTAACATGGTTTTTGTTTCCACTATGTAGGAGATTATAAATAATACCTGAATTTAGAGAAAACTATGCAGTTTAATGTTGAATATTATCAAGTTCATTCACATTAATTTGTGAATGAATATGGTGTGGAGAAACACAACTTGCTATATAAATGGTTGTTACTGAGGTAATATTTGAGTGAAATGGCTAACACTCAGGGAGTTTTAGTTTGATTGTAGATTTATAGTTGTCTCTATTTTTTGTGTTGAGACAGATTCCAGGTCATATTTTAATAATTCTTCACTCCTTTTTTTGTGCATGTGGGTAGGTAGGTAATCCAGTATACATAGCTGAGTGCACAATTTACAGGTATGCAGAGCTTCCCAATGATTTACATATTCTTTAAAAAGGTGAAGGAAAGGTAAGATTAACAGACACACATGCAGAACAAATGAAGAAGTCATTGTAATTCTAAACTTAATATGGAGAATGATGATATGCAGACCGATAGATTTCAAAAGAGGATAATCTTGCAGAAATAAATGAATAATAAATGACAATCAAGTTGATTATTCATAAGAAAAGAGAGCTTCAGAACTGTTAATAAATGTAGATGTTAGTCTTTAATAATTAATCCAAGAGTTATTATCATAAAATATGTTAAAAGGTATTTTGGTGAATGTGAATGCCTTTTTCTCTATAAAAAGAAGAAAAGAATTAAGTTAATAATAATTACCCATGTGCTCATAGGTACAACAAAATGAGAGAAATGGATGGTTTCAAATATGGTGATGTTATCTACATCTCACTAAAGTAATCTACGAATGAATAAAGTCTAGGAGGGCACAAAGAGAAAGATATATTAGTATGTGTGGCATCGTAATAGGGAAGGTATTGACAAAAATGACTCTATAATACAGAATAACTTAATTTTTATATGGATTTGTTCCTCCTTTGACATTTATCCTATATGTTGTAAGGCATGACTCCTTAAAAATCTACCTGCCAGTCAAGACGCCAAACATTTCTAAGGCTTGGAAACTCTTTAATCACTTGGAAGCAGTCATACTTAATTGCTTGGATTGAGCACCTGACCACTGAAGACGAGCCACATAACAAATACAGATGAATAAGACATTTTTTATTAGCAAAATACTAGATTTTCTTGACTCTAGTGAATGGTTACTATGACATATGTTTAAATAAAGTACATTTGGTGTGTGATATTTGCTCTTGTTTCATTTTCATTGCTATAATAAAACACTCTGACCCAAAAGCAACTTATAAGAGGAAATGGGCTATATGGCTTCTTCCAGGTCACTATATATCTTTGAGGGAAGTTCAAGCAGAAATGTACGATGAAATTAAATGCAGAAATTATTGAGGGAAGCTGCCTCCTGGCTACTCTCAGCCCAGCTAGCTTTATTATACAACCCAGGACTACAATTTTAGAAAGTTGTACTACCCTCGGTGTTCTGGCTTCCCTAACATCTCTTAAGACAAGCATGGCATTCCCTTACATATCTATATACCAGTATGATAAACATTATTACCCAGTCCTGTGGTTTTCCCCCAGATTCTAGGGTGTGTCAAGATGACAATTAGTGGTAATCAGGACAATAACACTACCTAAAGGTTTTTTACTGGATAAATTAAAGGGTGAGCAAATTTAATAATAGATTGATAGAACTTGATGACCATTGAAGATGCCAGTGAGTGCATGTCACTGTTCTAAATAAACCAAAGATAGCATAAGTAAAATATTAAAAGTTTTATGACAAAACCACAGATTAAAATTGGAATATTGTTTGGAAACCAAGGTTTCTGGATTCTTAGCCTCATTAAAAATAATTTTAAAAATATTCAAAAGGAATCTCCAAAGAACTTTTATTATGAGATTGAGAGAAAAGTATTAAAGGCAAGAGAACTGTAAGTCTTGACCATTGCCAGGAGGACTGAGATGGAGAGGAGAAAGAGAGGATAGAGTGAAAGCCAGACCTTTTACAATGGATGTCAGCAAACATCTGCCTGGAAGAAGACAAAGCAGCAGCTTCTGAAAAAGTCTAAGGAAGCTCAGAAAGCAAGGCACAAATATGATTTGTGCCAGTACTCTAATGAGAAAAACACTGAAAAAAGAAAAAAAAAAAGGGGGGAAAATTACACTTTAAAATAAAGTGGAAGAAAACTCTATTTTAAAGAAAATTAAATTCAAGGCTTTGCTGGAAAAATGAGTAGACTTAAAATGTATACTATTAAGCAAAATCACAGTCTCAGAAACACACATACAGACCCATACACAAAACACTCACATGTTCTATCCTACATATAAAATCTATTTGATACTGAATGTATAAAACTTATTATGAAGTTCCATAGCTCCAGTTCTGAATTTCTGTTCTAACTGTAAAAATTCAATTAAGTCGTACAAACTCCACATTTGGTGAATTTGGTCAGTGATGTTCTTATTTATTTGCTAGGCTTTTTATGATAATCCTTATTTGCTTAATTTTTATACTGTGCTGTCTTGGCAATACTGCTTAGTGTAAGTTCTGCAGATATCTGCTGAGAGGGAGGGGGCTTCTGACAATTAGGTCTTCCTTTCTAGAAGGATTTTAGATAATTGTAATTTCTTCTTGGATGAGTAGGCTACTGTCAAGATGATTGACAGACCTTGATGGGTTAACCCCTAAAAGATGGAGACACTAGTATGCAGTGTTTTATTTTACTTCCCCAGAAAGTGATGTAGAATCTAGATTTTATTCTTTGGACCAGGAAAAAGTAGCTTTGCCTTAATGAGACTCAGCAAGGTAGGACACCAGTAGCATTTTATATGGTGATTTAAATCCTAAAGAGAGGCTTTCTTTACAGTGTTACCAAGTAAAGGAGAAGTGGGATGGAGGGAGCTTTCCTCAATGGCACCAGAGCCTGGTCATCCCTGTATTAAGAACATACAAAGCTCAAGAATGATGATGAATTAAATAAGATGGAAAAATCTAAAAATTATCATACTAAGCAGATACATATTTCTGATAAATTGATATAAGAAATGTTAGGTCTCAGATAATAATACAAAAAATCATAAAAATTTAAAAGTCACACTGAAAAACACAAAAGTTATAGCTCTCCATAGCTTATAAAATAATAAACCTTCATGAAAATGAAGTTGTGAGATAACCAAACTTCTATATCAAATATAAAGCAATGAATACTATTTTTAAAGACAGTATCAAGTTGTCCAAAATTATGAAAGTATTATACCAATATTACATAACAGAAGTGGAAAATATTAAGTAAGTTTAAGATTTAAAATACTCATTATTTGAAACATAAAAATTACAAATTTAAATTAATGTATAACTTCTACATAAATGAACTAGAGGAAATACTTTACAATCTACAACAAAAAGTTGTAATTTTGATAAACATTTAAAGTCACAGAAAAATTCTCAGACTATAAGTGGCCATAATTATAATTTGAGATGGGATGTAAGACAGGTGTATTAAGTCTCAAACACTGAGACTAATGACTGAGGTGCCTACTTTAAAATATCAAAGTAGAGCTAATCTCCAGATTTTCCCAGAATTACTTATTCCTTACCTATTACAGGCTACAGGTGGCATACCCCAACCTCTATCCCCTTCCCCCAACTATCCAGCCCATATGCTGGCCAGCTTTACTCTCAGAGGCTCTTCCCTACATAATTCAGCCATTTTGGGTTATGTCCAGTTAAATTCACCTGTTTCAAACCTTTGACCTCCTGAAGGATGTACTTGCCTCCCTTCTCTCCCCCCCTTTTCCTCCCATGCCTCAGATTCATGCCCATTGTGGACTCTCACAGGATACCCTGTTTCTGATCATGTTCTTTCTTTTATCTTCAATAAACTTTCTCCTGCACCAAACCTAGGAACAGCCATGTCTTTTCCTTTTTTTATCTTTGTTTTCACTCAACTGATGCTGAAACGTGGGAATAGGATAAATGAGTTCCCTTCCCAGGGACCTTGGTGGCTCTGAACCAAGCTGCTGATCTATCTCTCCTAAGGTATGTACAAATCATTTGTTTCTGGGTGCAGGGGATTGATCCTAATGAGTTGATTTAATCACGAATCTGTTTTTTCCATATGCTGAAGTTCCTTATCCCCAATTGGTTTTTGATCAATCAATAAAGATACCAGTGGCCAATGTCTGAGCAAAGGGAGAAGGATTGGGACCTTTAGATTTGAGTGGGCAGGAGAGAGGAGGAAGAAATCATGAAGAGTTAGGGGGGGGGAAGGGGTGGGCAGGGATCAGGGGGAGAGATGAAACAGATTTAGATTTAGAGCTGCCGAGGGAAGATCATCAGAAATGTAGTTGGAAAGGGAAAGAGACCCCCAGAAAGGATGTTCAGAAGCGTCTTGGGCAGCATAGACCAATGGGCCTCACAGAAGGTTACAAGGCAGCAAAGTTAAAGGTAGATTTAGAAGGTATTGAACCAGGAGTACTGGAGGGAAAAGTATGCTAGTGAGAAGTCAGCTCAGGAACTTTTGGGATATTCCACCAGGGTCTCCAAGCACCTGGGTACCCCTCCCCTCCAGGAAGAAACAGGTTAGGGAACTTGTATGCTGGAAGAGAGGGGCTGATTAAGACCCTGCTACCTCATTCCCTAAAGACCAATCAGTTTAAAAGTCATACTGTTCTGCTAATCACATTGTGCCTATGGCTGCTGCTCTAAAATCTGTATATAAGGTCCCTGAACAGGCTACATGTGGTCATTCTCCTGCCTTGATATGCAGAATGACCTCAGCATGCTGGATAAATAAACTCCTCTTGCATTTTGTATCAATCCCCGACTCCATGTGTTCACTCGGGGGTCTCCAGTAAGTTAAGGCTCCCTGGAGTCTTATATATGGTGCATTGGCCAGGAAAGACCCTCTGTGGGGACACACCAGAGAGTGGCAGATCAGAGGAATAGCTAGGGCAGGTACCACAGTTGTCTTGTCTCACTATTTGTCAGAGTCTGGGTCTGTAAGTCTGTTTGAAAGTTTAAACCTTCCAATTGCTTGCAAGCTTCAGGAGTCTCAGAGAGCCCATGGTGTTTGGGGCAGTCAAGTGCAACAGACAGACGTGCCTTAACTTTGTGACGGGGTGGGGGTCTGGAGGATGCTTCAGGCCCTCCCTGGAAGAAGTCGGAAAGGCTCCTCTCCTTCTGGATCTGGCTTCTTCTAATGTGGCAGTGTCACCAGCAGCTGGAACTGGCTGAGAAAATACGTTCTGCATCTGTGGAAGGGACAAATTATCTGTGCCCATGGAAGGGATGAACTGTGTGTTGGTTGTCTCTCTGTGTTTTTGAACCTAGATGCCCGCCCATGGCAGGGTCGAGCTGTCTTTGTGTTGATTGTTTTCCTCTGTGTTGGTATCTCGTTCTGTGTTCTTGGACTTAAACTGACAGACAACAGGTTTTTTGGACATTGGGCATGTGGGAACAAGCCTGGCATAGTGGAAAAAAGCCCCACACAGTCCGACGGGCAGGCAGGGACTGTGGGAAGCCTTTGTGGGCCCTGCCCATGGGTGGGGGAGGGGGCCATTCTCAGGAAAAGAGGCAGCCGTCTCTGTGGGTTCTCTAGCCTGGGTGCTGCAGACAGGCTAGCTGGAGTGCAGCTGGGATTCCCTCCAAGACAGGGTTTCAGCGGCTTGGGGCTCTGGGCTAGCTGCTTAGGCTTGGGTGAATGGGTACTGTCTGGGGGCACTGTGAAGCCCTTGGCGAGAAATTAGACGCAGCTCCTAATGGAGGGCCAAATCTCTCGCTTCCTATGTGGGTCAAGATGAAGAGATAGTCCATAGTTCTAAGACATTTATTTCCATCATGTGGAGTGGCGTGGATGGAATTGAACCCCCACCCCTCTGGGAGAGGTGAGGCAGATATAGCATAATGTTTGCCAGTCCCTTGTGGATTGTTCAGCTGGGTCGCCCAGCTTTTATGCCTGTGCTCAACTGGGTGCCAGATTGCCTGTCACAGATCCCTGCCCCACATGGGCAGACTGAATTTACCCCCTTAAACATCTTAGTTAACCATTGGAGAAAAGTCAGGAAAAGAGGAGAAAACTAGGAGGGAGAGAATCTAGTAGAGGGCCTCCTCCCCCCTCATAGATAAAGGCCTTTCTTTCCCTCAAAACTGGCCTCACAGGTTCTGGCCATCAGGAAGAAAGAAGCCTGGGAGGAGAGATCCAGACCTGAAAAGAAATCCATCCTCCAAGACCCTTCAACAGTAGATGCCCCCTCAGACACCATCAATTGACCAGGCTGTCATCGACAGTGGGCTTTCTCTGACTATGGCAAAAGGTAAGGGGCACCTAAAGGTCCACCACCAGACTCCACTGGTAGGTCTCAAGGAGGCCACATGACAACCCACAAATCTGACCAAGGTATGTGAGGATAAGCAGGAATGAGTTGCCCTCAGCCTTTCTAGAGCAGCTCATAGAGGCATTCTGCCAATATACACCCTATGATCCCAGCAACCGGAAGGATAAAGCTACTGTGACAATCGCTTTTACAGACCAGGCTAGTAGAAATAACAGGAAAAGGCTTCAGAGGCTAGAAAGACAAGATAGGCCATTGAGAGAGTTAGTGCAGTTTGCTGAGAAAGTCTACCAATAGCAGGGAGACAGAGGAGGAGAAGGAGCAGGAAAAGAGAAAAGAAGAAAAGCAAGAGGGAGGGAATCTACAGGGTCCTGACTCTCAGATTAGAGGATGAATACAAGTTGTTTGAGACCTTGGACAGGGCACCAAAGAAAATAGATTGGTGGCTCGAGGCCTTTTTCCAGGCCTGGGCTGAGACAGCAGGGATGGGAAGGGCCACCAACCAGCCCCCCTTCCCTGTGGAACTCAGAGCCCAAGCCTTCCCAGTGTCTGTGTACCAATATCTGAAGTCAAGGGAGGCCTGGGATAGAATCAGTCCCCACATTACCAGGCTCCTAGAACAGAGGATTGGAAGTACCAATCAGCTTAGAATACTCTCCTCCTGCCTGTGAAGAAACCTGGGAACCAAGACTAAGGAGGACAGTCTAGAGGGGACTTAACACCTCTTAGAGGAGCTGGGAGGATTGGGATACAGAGCCTCAGCCAAGAAGGCCCAAATCTGCCAGACAAAAAGTAAGTTACTTGGGCTACCTGCTAAAAGATGGCCAGTGCTGGCTCACCAATGCTAGAAAGGAGACCATCGTACATATCCCTCCTCCTCAGAGCCCCAAGCAGGTATGGGAATTCCTAGGCATGGCTGGTTTCTGCCAGCTATGGATCCCATAGTTTGTTAAACTGACTTCCTCCTTTCCACCCCCTGACTAAAAAAGAACAGCCCTTCCATTGGGAGGAAGAAGAACAACAGGCTTTTGACATGATTAGGCAGACTCTGCTCAAGGCCCCTGCTCTAGGACTGCCTGATGCCAGTAGACCTTTCCACCTTTATGTGGCTGCAAAAAGCAGGATATCCAAGGGGGTGCTCACCCAGGGGCTAGACCCCTGGAAGCGCCCAGTTACCTATCTGTCAAAGACATTAGACTCTGTCCCTGATGGGTGGCCTGCTTGCCTATGGATAGTGGTAGCAGTGGTGGTTCTAGCTAAAGACGCTAATAAATTGAGTCTGGGGCAAAACCTGACTGTGGCATGTCTTAGAGATTGTTGTTCACCAACCCCTGGATCGATGGCTGGCCAAAGCCTGCATGACTCATTATCAGACTCTGTTGCTAAATTCAGATTGGATGACCTTTACATCACAAGTGACCCTCAACCTGGCCACTCAGCTAACTGACTCCACCCTCAATCTGCCAGCTCATGATTGCCAGCAGATTCTAGCTGAGGACCAGGGATGAAGAAAGGACCTGTCAGATCAGCTGCCCCACTATGCTGAGGCAACCTGGTTCAGTAATGGCAGCAGTTACCTGGTGGAAGGACAAGCAAGACAGGCCGCCATTGTAGATGGGCGCCACGTGGTCTGGGTGGAACTGCTTCCTCCGGGAATGTCAGCCCAAAAGGCAGAGCTGGTAGCTCTGACCAAAACCTTGGACCTGGGGGCAGGCAAAAAGATCAACATCTACACGGATAGCAGGTATGCCATTGCCACAGTCCACTCCACAGAGCTATATGCCAAGAGAGAGGACTGCTCACACCAGAGGAAGCAAACAAGAAATCCTGGATCTCTTGGATGCCCTAATGAAGCTGGTAACTGTGAGTATTATTCATGCCCAGAACATCAGAAAGAAAGAAAAAAGTCAGTGGCCCGGGTCAATAACCAGGCATATCAAGTGGCTCGAGAAGTGGTAAAGCAAGAGCCTATCCTGGTTATGGGCCTACAAGAAACACCTGCTGGGAAATGGGACCAGACTAAGGGATGGCCTCATTTAGAATACACTGAAGAAGAAAGGACTCAGATTGCTAGCCACCCTACCAACTATCACCTAGAGAAGGAAGGGAAATGACACACAAGAAAGTGAACTATGCTCCCCAGAAACAAGCAAAAGACTTACTAGGCCAAATGCACAGATGAATTCATTTAGGGAATAAAATGCTTGTCCAAGCAGTTAAGGGACCTGAATTATATATAATAGGACTCAGGTTTTGGGCCAGAAAGATAGTAGAACTGTGTAAGGTATTCCAGCAAGTGAATGGTTATGCAGCCAACAGGGCAAAAGATCTAGGGGAGAACAGCCTGGAGTATATTGAGAGGTCGATTTTACAGAAGTTAAGCCAGGAAAATGTGGTTACAAAACCTTCAGGTGTTTGTAGATACTTTCTCTTGATGAGTTGAGACATTCCCCATGAAGCAGGAAACAGCTACCATGGTATCCAAGAAGATATTAGAGGAAATTTTCCTGAGGTTTGGAGTGCCCAAGGCAAGTGGATAAGACAATGTTCTTGCTTTTGTCTCTCAGGTAAGTCAGGGGGTGGCAAAAGTATTGAGGACAGATTGGAAACTTCATTTTGAGTACCATCCCCAAAGTTCAGGGCAAGTAGAGAGAATGAATAGATGCCCCCCTCCCCCAAAAAAAGACACCTTAACTAAATTGACCTTGGAGGCTGGCTTGGACTGGTTGGTGCCCCTCCCCTTGGCCTGTTCTGAGCTGGGAACATCCCCTACCATTTTAACCTGACCCCTTTGAGATCCTGTGTGGTACCCAACTCCCTTGGTGTCTGCCTTAAATGCTCCAGGGATGCCAGAGACCCCTTACCACTTCCAGACAGATGACAGGATCTATGTAAAAAGGCATAAGGCAGTTGCTGGAACCCAGATGAAAGAAATTCTTCCTGGTGCTGCTAGCTACTCTCACAGTCCTCAAGATAGATGGCATTGAGGCCTGGGTGCACACTTCCCATGTGAAACCTGCAGATGCTCCACTCCCCAGAGATCCCCGCTGGGTGGTACAGAAGATGGACAATCTGCTCAAGCTCAAGATCACTTGACCTTGATTATGACTGCTTGTGGTACCTTTGGACAGCACTCACTGTCTCGCTCTGTTGTGGTTAAGGGTGGCTGGGGCAGCCACCAGGATCTCCACTTTGATCTTAAATAGGGAAAATTATGACAGTCTGAAGGCAGCTATTGATTTAGACATAGAGAGAATAGAAGCTTCCATCAGTCATCTTAAAGAATCACTGACTTTGTTATCAGAAATAGTACTACAGAATAGGAGGAGATTAGACGTAACTTTTCCTCCAGCAAGGAGGGCTATGTGCTGCCTTAGCTGAAAAGTGTTGCTCTTATATAGACCATTCTGGGGTTGTTAAAGATTCAATGACCAAGGTGAAAATAGGGTTAGCCAAGTGAAATAGTGAGAGAGAACAAACTCAGGGCTGGTTCAAGTCTTGGTTTAACTCCTCTTCTTAGTGAACCACCCTCATATCTACCTTGTTAAGACTTATGTTCTCCCGCTATTGTTGATTTTTGGCCCCTATATTTTGAACCACTTGGCTGCTTTTGTTAAAGAATGTATAGGTACAGTGCAGCTAATGATCTTAAAGCAGAAATACAAAGAACTAGATACAGAAGACCAGGAGTATGCACTTCAGAGCTATCAACAATAGCTTCAAGATTGAAACATGCACAAAAAAGGGGAGAATGAGAAGTCAGCTCAGAAACTTTTGGGATATTTCACCAGGGCCTCCAAGCACATGGGCGCCCCTCCCCTCCAGGAAGGAACAGGTTAGAGAGTGCATAGGCTGGAAGGGAGGGGCTAATTAAGACCCTGCTACCTCATTCCCTACAGTTTAAAAGTCACACTCTTCTGCCAATCACATTGTGACTAATGGCTGCTGCTCTAAAATCTGTATATAAGGTTCCTGAACGGCTACATGGGGTTGTTATCCCGCCTTGGTATGAAGAATGACCCCAGCATGCTGGATACATAAATTGGTCTTGCATTTTTCATCAATCTCGACTCCATGTGTTCACTCAGGGGTGGCGGCAGGGGTCTCTGATAAGGTAAGGCTCTCCAGGGTCTTATACTAGCTGTGGGAGGATTAGAACTGCCATGTCTTTGAGTAGCCAAGGCATCTCAAAAGTAAGCTAAGCGTGTATGTCTTTCATTCTAGGATCCTCAAAGCTGAGGGGTGGATGGCTAGAAGTGCAAACTGCCAGGAACATAAAGCATACTAACTAAAATGTCCACACTATGTCTGGTTACTAAAATATTCACTAGAAATTGAATTTTATAAGTTTAAGTATCTTTTTACCTACTTGTGGCAAGTTTCTTCCAGAATATAAGACTTTTTTATACACTTATCAGAAACTAAATATAAAGGTGATTGCCAGGATCAATACAATGGTAGTTACAAAGATACTATGATGTTTGCAAGCTCTACAGGGTATATAAGTATAATGTCTATAACCAATTATCTTGCTAAGCCTCTATATGCTTTGTTGACTTCTAGGGAGCATAAAGAAACAGGAAGCCTCAATTCATCACTGCCTGAAGGCATACCTTGGTTTCTCAGGAACAGAAAGACACAAGGTGTCCCAGGGGCCATGGACTCTAACCTGAACAACCTGTCATATGTCTCTCAAGGAAGCTAGACAAGGGAAACTCCATGATTCCCTGAAAATTTCATTAATAGGTAACATACAGTTTTTAATTCAGCAATAGAAGCATTGCCAGTGTATTATAGAAACAAGTGTTCTGGTTGTTATAGAAGATTACACTAAGCCTTTAAGAAGCAGATATTTTTCCTTAAAGATAAATTTTAACACAGAGATAATGATCATCAGTTACTTAGTTCAAAAAATGTAATCAACTAAGTATAAAACATGAACTAAGAAATGAGTAGTAAATTGTTTTACTGGGGCTGGGAGAAGAGCTCATGGGCAAATATTTGCCACACAATCATGAGCATCCATATTTGGATCTCACATGCCCATCTAGAAATCCTGACATGGCAGAGTGTGCTTGTAATCCTAAAAATGGAGAAAATGACACAAGAGGTCAAGCCTAGTTAAATGACAATCCCTGTGTTCAGGGTGAGACGCTCATCTTAAGAAATCAGATGTCCAGTGATTTAACAAGACATGTGTCCATCATTCACTTTTGTCTTTCACTCACCCTCACACAGACTGTACATACTTACACCTCACATACATAGCACATGCACACACAAAGTTCATTTATAAAATTTGCCAAAGACTCTTGACAAAAAATTATTGTCAATTTAGCTTCATGGTATATGGAAATAAATATTGAAAAATAGAGTATTTTTGTATCATATTTTACACAAAAATATATTTACAAAAATGTTGTAACACATCAAATATCATAATTTTGAGCCAAAACTTAATCACATATATAATTTTATTTATATAATAAAATATATAAGTCATTAAACCATTTCTAAACATCTAAATTAAATGTTTAATCAGAATATAGCCAAGAAACATTATAAAGAGCCAATGGTAATGGTTAAGTCATTATATCAGGGAACAGGGGAAAGTTTGCTGAACATGTTATAGTCCTGGTGCTAGATTTGATCTCTAACACTGAAGAAGGAAGTGGGAGGAGGAGGAGGAGGAGGAGCAGGAGGAGGAGGAGGAGGAGGAGGAGGAGTAAAGAAAAGAAATTAGATAAGATATTCTTGAGGGGGAAAGCCTAGTAAATAAAAACACAGGTTTTATGTTTTTGATTTCTTTTTACTACATACTTGATATTTCTAAAAAATCTTTTAGCAAAGGTCTGTGGTCCAAAAGAAACTCCATTTCCTTAATTCAGGCAGTTAGGTAAAAGCCAACATTTCATTGGAACTGGTGAGGATGATTTGGTTCATCTCTACCAAAGGAGGGATTTCCCTTATTTCTGACAGAGAGGACAAGTAGCTATCTGTGGTGCCTATTAGCATATTAAAGTGCATTTTGGCTTCCAGCATTCCTCAGTATCACAAGTATCTGTTACACATTTCAGAGTTCATAGTAGCATCCTGGCTCTTCTCTTGTCTCCTTTCCTCTACCCTAAATTTCCTCCAGCTCAGGAGCATCTGTCCCCGGTACACATTCTTCTTTATAACCATGCTCTTTCAACTGTTTCTCTGCATCTACTATTTTCTATATATGTTCATGACTATTCCAGATGTCTCTGGCGGTTCTCTCCCTTATATCTTCAATAAAATCTTCCCCTTAACCATATGTTGGAGTAGTCATCTCACCAGTTTACACATTTATTTTTGATCCATTAATAAGGCTGAAATATGAAACTGCATTTACTTTTCCTCTATTACCCAAAACAATATTTTCGTTTTCAGCAAGAATGTCAACTCTGATTTCAGAAGTAGACAAGCACACTTATTTCATCTTTTCCTTTGGGGTGCCTAATTCACAAATTTGAAATCGCTTAGATTTCCTAAGTGAAATCAAGGTTCACCTTGGCTGTCTAATTCCCTCCATAGATGAGAAAAATGCAAGGTGTTGGGGTAATCAAAGTTCTGGGTATGAGCACTTGATGGATGCACATATGTGAGTGTCCTGGTGAAATGACCTGTAATGCTTTGCTAATGCTTTTACAGAAGCAAGTGTAGCCTGCTGTCAGCATGCAATGCTGATGGAGAATCTCAGAAGCAATCTTCCTGTCTGGAAGACCTCTCCTCTTTGTACCTTCTCAACACTCTGGGAACTTATAATCTCAGCAGGAAAGCCATTATCTGTCTGCAAATGTTTCAGCGTTTATAACTCTTCCCTGCTACCTTCATTCAAAGTAGAGCGAAAGCATTGCTATTTTCCTCTTTCTATTGAAAGAGAGCTAAACCTTCTCTCAGCTAACTCCAGAGAAGGGAGTTCTTTTACTAAGACATTTCCTAATGACAATGGATTATTGTCATTTGACTAAAAGGCTTAGCTCATGGTAGCTCATTCTCTCCAAGTGAATGTTCCCAGCCAGGCAAAGCCTACAGCAAAATGTGAATCTCCAAGAATTTGGAGCAAGGGCATGCTTAGTCTCATACAAGGGTTGCTTCAGGTTTCCTATTCCTCAATAGTATAATGCTAATCTTACACAAGAATATGATTTCTTTTAAAATTACCAGTGCAACATTCAGCTATCATAAAAAAAAAACTTAGGTGAGTTGAGTCATAGCTTCCAGATAAATTTATCTGGCATAAAAATAATCACAGAAAGCAATCTGGACACAGTGTTGCATTTGTCTGATGCTCCACCCCAAAAGTGAAATTGACAAGACAGTGAGCCAATGGGAGGACTTCAGACGAGGAGCGGAACTGTAACTTAATCCAATTGGAGTTGATTTTTGTGTGAGGTGAGAGGTGAGGACTAGTTTCATTTTTCTGTATGCCAATGTCCAGTTTTCCAAACACAAGCTGTTGAAGATGCTGCCTTTACATTATTGTGTATTTTTGATTCTTTTGTAAGAAAAATCTGGTGATTTTAATTGTGGAAATAAATCTGGTTCAAATATTTCCTTGGTCCAGGTATGTATACTGATAGCCTCTTGCTGAAATAATGTGGTTCCCAGATCCCCTGGCACACTACAGGGGTAGTTTCTGCCTCATATAAAGGTTGCAGCCAGCCTTTTCCTGTGGATATTTCCTCTCATCTACCTGCATGGTGTAGGCATTCATTGACCCACCCACACAGGATGGGACATGACCTATCCATCCTTACGGATGACATCCGATTTGACTTCATCACAGTGTTTCCATCAATAAACACGGTCTTGCCTAAAGGAGAGACATACTTTGTTCGACCTTTCCTGGCTCTTTTAATCAACCCTTAATAATCTAACAAATGCCATGCAGGTTTGTTACTTTGGTTCTGCAGTTTAACATGAGAGTTGGGATGCAAATGCCTCCAGAATGACTGGTCTTGCTCTGGATTATTTTAAGTGTTCATAGTTCGGTTTTTATTTCCATGTGAACTGTTACATTGTTTATTGTTTGTTGGTTTGTTTGTTTGTTTGATTGATTGATTTCTATTTCTGTGAAGAATAGAATGGGGATTTTGGCTGGGATGAATTCAGTTTGTAGTTTCTTCTGGTAAAAACTCAGATTTGTAATATGAAATCACACTTTATTGCTATCCATCTAAATTCTTTGAGATTGTTTTTGTTCACACCCATATAGAACACATTATGAAATAATGAGCACACTTGTTAAAATAATATGCAAAAATGAATGAAGGTATTTTCAAGATACTATATAATGCACTGTATTTCTTAATCGTAAATGGGACATAAATCATACATAGATTGTAGTGCATATGGATGCATGTATTTATATATTTACATAGGTTCTGTGTTGTCTATTTTGTGGTCTCAATGCCATTCTCACACTAATAAATCCTACATATTTTGTGGGAGCCTGATATTAACTAACATATTAGCTATACTATTAAAGCTGAAATTAACATTTCTACCTATCATTATCATAAGTAGAAATAATATCTTATCAGTCACATTCATACAAAAATTCAAAAGTGTACTAAAGGAAAATACTCTATTAGCTTAACATTTAAAACATGAGAAAATGTACTATTATTTCAATTTTATTAACATATATTTATTATACAAATTAATATATTTCATAGCGACATTTTATTTATTTATAAGACATATATTTTAGTTATAGTTTCTTTCTCATTCCTTGTTTTGTCCAACCTCTCTACACTCTTTTTTTTTAACCCCTTCTCTTCCCATGTAGTTTTGCTTCTACATCAATCAATGTCAAAAAAAAAAAAACCTGAACAGGCAATGCTCAAAGGAAAATTATTTCTAATAAATATGCAAAGAAATTACTCAACGTTTTTACCAATAAAAGAAATACAAATAAAAGCAGCATTAATATTTCAACTCACCTCTCTCATCCAAACAACAAACAAACTTACATACCAAAAAACCCACCCAACTCAACAACAACAATACCAACAGCAACAAAACATACTATAAATGTGTAGAATTGCATATCCAAGGGGACAGGGTGAAGACAATGGGGCCTCAGTCCTACACAAATAATACTACACAACTAAGGAAATCTGAGAGTGGAAGAAATAATTTTCCTCATGGAAGAGACCATCAGTTAGTTATTTAATACCAAATCACCACTCTTAATAGTATACATGCAAGTAACATTATACCTATTAAGCAGGTTATATTTTGGAATGTATATGTGTATGTGTATACGTTTATATATGTAATGACAATAAAAAAAGAGAGACGATGAATTCGGAAAAAGGTCAGTGGTGAGTATAAGTGATATCTTAGGGGTAGGAAAGAAAGAGAGAAAGATATAATTATATTATAATTTCAAAAATAAATGAAATGTTTTTTTTTTTTAAATGTTACAATTACACAGAAGGCCTTCAATCATTAACGCAGTTTTCTTTGCTGGTAACATGTTGCATAATCACAGTGAGGGGTTTTTTAGCCACAAATTGACCATTTTATAACTGATCATCTTCACTAGACTTTCACCAGCTTGTAACCAATCATCTTTTGTGTAGATATTAATCCCAGAGATGCAAGGAGAAAGACCATTGAACTATATCTCATGGACAAATTCATTTTAAAAAGCTTTTAAAATTTATATACTCATCTTGTCTCTTCCTAAATGTGGAGTTCAAGAAATCAGCTTTAGGCACAGATAAGGTAAGAGTTTTTATGGGTCAGGAGTAGAGGGTTTCCAAATGGGGAATTTGGCAGACTAATAATCAGGATTAAGAAGCAGAACATATGCTTAAGAAGTTAGTCATAGCAAACTCCTAAAACAAAGGCATGGTTGCAAAATGATCAAAACAAAGTAGTTATAACAAGGTGGTTATGACAAAGACATGATTGCTACTTACTGAAATAGACAGTTCAGACCCATTTGTAGTTATGATTACAGGTCAAGTATAACCCAATCTTTGAGAAGTAGATTTAATCATAACCAAAAATTGATATCTTTTTTTAATAATAAGATTTCATTGAGGCCTCAGTTTGAGGCAGGCTGGTTTACCACAGAGGTGATTATTATTTTATCTGTTATAACTGATGAGTTTATTGACCTCATTTCTTTAACAGGAAAGTATTAGCAACACTCTACTCCAGGACTGACTGGAAAGCAAATACCTTTGAAGTAATAATATAAATTTCTCTTGCTGTTATTATTGACCTAACTTTAGTTTTGAAGAAAAAAATACGGTAATTATGCTTGATAAACTGAAACATATTTACCTACAGCTAGCTATCTGGAAGTTAGTAAACTGCCAGATATTGACATTTCATATGAAATTTCATGGGCCATCCTACTCAATGCCAGTTCAAAGATAGAATGGCTTGGCAAATTGTACAATCTTCAACCTATAACCCATAGTGACTACAATATTCAGTGGTATAAAGCATGTTGTCTTGAACTGGTGAATCTAGTGAATTTATGTATTGAGATACAAGAATGAAACTATACAAAAAACCTCTACATTATAAACTAGCAACCAAAAAAAAAAAAAAAAAAACAAGTTCCCCCAGGATTAAAAGTTAAAAATATCTACAGGAAAAAATGTACAAGTGAAGGTAACATAGATTATAGAATAAAATAATTGCATACAAGAGCTGATATGTAATATACAATGACGACCCAGAAAAAGAAAAAATTATTTGCATTACACAGGCATGATTATTAAAAAATTCAAGAATAATTTTCTCCAAATACTAAAATAATATGCACATATGAAATAATATGCACATTAAACGAATTCCCTTTTACTTGGAAAATTGTGACAATGGCCCGGTGTCCTCAAAGCACCGATTCTTTTTGTCTTTTCAACGAGAAGCCCAAGTTCTACTTGCTGTGTATTTCTCCTTATAAGGATGACAACTCAAATATTAAAATACACATGATATCATAGTGCTTTGGTGCATAAGGGGATTGGTATCACAGTTACAGACAGTTTAATAAACAAATATCAAATTTTCAACTTAAAACATAAAGATAGCTTACGTGAATCTGGAATAATTTTCTCAATATACAAAGAAAAATAACTTAGTAACTTTTGTATATTTGGCCTTGATTTTTAGCTTCTTTCACTAAAGTGGGAAGAAAAAATTTATTTATTTAAGCAAGGATTGCCTATAAAATAACCTGCAATAAATATGCCAAAAGAGGAAGAAGTAATCATTGCTTTAAGTTCTAGGCACAGAAGAGGGACTTGGCCACCTGTGTTTCAACCACGTGTTCTATACACAGTCCAATCCAATATGACAGTCAAGAAAAATTCAGTGATTTGTAAAACAGAAAGCATGACAGGTAATATTTTAGAATGTTATAAATACATGAATGTATAGAGAGGAATTTCACATGTTCCATTCATGTTAAGGCAAATGTATGTTATGTTACTGAAATGATATTGCAGTTAGTAATCTCTTTGTTTCATTCTATACAGGGTACTGGTGATAACCTATTTATTCTACCTGGGGAGAAG
>CM052705.1:68197106-68237831 GCA_028551405.1 Uromys caudimaculatus | reverse complement strand
GTGTGCATGTGTGTGTGTGTGTGTGCGTGCGTGCGTGTGTGTGTGTGTGTGTGTGTGTGAGAGAGAGAGAGGGAGGGAGGAAGGGAGGGAGGGAGGGAGTTGGAGAGAGAGAGAGAGAGAGAGAGAGAGAGAGAGAGAGAGAGAGAGAAAGCACTCATGTTTTGTATGTATAGTCAGAAAGATAAGTTTATATTTCATATAATCTACTACAGGTGAAAAATAAAGCATTTTCATCCTCTTTACTAAAATAATATATTAGTAAAGAGAAACTCACCATGCCCTCCTTTTCCTAGTATTAATTCTGGATACCGGCAATAGGAGAACAGGAAAATGGCCATTCCCTCATGTCCACAGTAATTTCTTAAATGGCTTTTATATCATTGTATCTTGTAGTATATTGCTTATATTTCATTGTAACTAGTTTCATAAAGGCACAGTGCTTCACACCTCAGCACAATGCAGTTGGATTATCAGTGTGGTTCGCCCTGACATACAGTATTCAGTGAAGCACTCAATCACATGTGTAACAACCAGAGGCTTCTGTGTGACTACCAATATAACATTGCTAAGAAAGTTAACCTTCAATAATTCCAGTGAAGATGTAGTATACTAGACAAAAGAAAAAGCCAGATAAATTGCATGAATATTTTTATCCCTCAGGCCTTGTCTCTAAGAGTACTTCCTTTGCTATGAACATTTTATTAAAATATTAAATTTTGCTCAACCAACGTACAATTTATTTTTAATTGTAGCAAAAAGTTACTGAGGGAAAAAAGATGAGGTAAAATAGAAGTTTATGCCTTCTTAAATGAAACAAAGAGGAAAAGAGCATACTTTCATGTATTTGTTTATGAAGTTTGTAAATATAAAATGTGGTAACTAATTTCTTAGAACAAAAAGATTAGATGGCATTCTAATTTTTATACATACCTGAGTCTATTTTACATGATATAAAAAAATCATTGTTAATACATTTAAATATCACATCCAAATTAATAATTCCTATATAATTATACAAGTTAGTAAAAATTTATTTTAATACAGATTTAAGCTATATCTTAGATTTTTATTTATAATGGTTCCCCAATATAAAAGATGACATTTTAAAATCTTTTAAGATTATTTTTGTTCTTCTAATCAGAATTCTAAGGAAATCTTAGTAAGTAAAAATCATTAGAATACAGAAAGTATTATTTTCAGTAAAGCTGAAGCTTTTGGCATATATACAGTGAAATTATCATTATAAAGAAGTGAAAACTAATCATTTTGCTGATTAGATAAACATTACATTGGCAACATTATTTCTCAGTGAAAAAAAAGTGAAACAAATAAAGACAAAATTGTACTTTTTCTTTATTACAATTATTTGTTAGTATTTTAACCTATATTTTCCAATTTGGTAGAAGATCTACAAATATCAAATAGTAGATACTGCTTTATAGTTCCTGACCAAATATGTTTCCCTATTGTAGAAGCTGGTTTCATTCTACTTATCTCCCTTTCTCTCACATTCATGAGATTTTAAGTGATTGAGTTATATTCTATTGGTTCTCTCAGTAGATTATGGCAAATCCTACTAATACAGGAGTACACATGGCTCTTGAGATATTAAGTCATATACTTGCGATGCCTTGTGGGTCTATGTGTAAGCTGTCAATGAGTCTTTTTTGGTTGCTCCTATTTCTCCTGTTTCTGTCTTTCACAACCTGACCATTCACAATTGTCTTTGTCACCCTGTAATCACTCTTCTTTCTGTTTGTTAAAATTGTTGATTTAGCTAATTTTAGATAAATACAAATAAATTTGAATAGAAACATGTAACATTATGCATGACTTTTAATTCTGTAACTTATAAGTTAAACTTCCCTTCCATTTCTTTCCTGTTCTAAATGAGATTGTGGCCTGGTTGTGACCACAGGAAACTTTCTCTGTGGAACATGATAGAAGGTGAGGTAGCCATTCTGTTGCTCATAACCGGAACATTGCTCTTTTCTTTTGTTTTCTTTTCTTTTGTTTTCTTTTCTTTTCTCTCACACTATGGGTCACTAGTATTTCTTTCTGTGGAGTCACATTTTTTCAGGCAACTTGTCAAATACTTTTTAGAAGATGTGTTCTGTTACTTGAGAATAATTGAAAACTTCAAGGCACATGTTTTCTGATATTGAAGGAGCCATCCATGCATCTGTGGAAGGCAGAAGTTATAATTCATAACACTGGGGTGTTGGAAGTCTTCTTACCTAAGGCTGACCTTTTTCAGTTACTGTTATTTGAGGCATATTTCAACTATAATACAGAGACTTATATAAAAATCTTTGCTTTTTTCAAAACTTCAAAAACAATGCTAGGCAAATGCATCTCTCTAAAGCAGATGATTGATACTTAGTGTCATTCTCAAATAAAAAATATTTATTAGTACCCATTGCTTGAATAAAATGAAATAAATTAATTTTATTGTTTAAAATATAATGCATATGGAATGAATGCTGTCTAAATTTTGTAAAAGTATGAATCATAAGCTTATATTAAAACTTCAAATGTTTTAATTATGAATTATATTTGGTAAATTGCATATGTTCTTGCTGACATGAAATGCTATGCACTTAAAGTTACATATTTTTCCAGTTTTCTCTCACTTAACTTTGTAGTGATCCATTGGAGGACTGATTTTTTTAAATGTAATTTTTCACTATGTATAATGCATTGTTCTCAAAGTCTAGATCATCTTAGATCTACCTCTATCAGGTGGGATTGCAGGCATATAACATTATCCCAGCTTTTATTTAATTTTAAATATAAACTTCTTGGTATATGTATTTATTGTCATATTCCTTGCATAGTATAAAGACTAGTGAGAAATTAATATATTTATGATTCTATAAAATAAATCATTCAGTATATGAATATTTCTACTTTTCTACATGGTGCCAATATCAAAACAAAATCCTTATCCCAAAAGGAATAAGAAATAGTTTATAAAGGATTCAATTACTATTGATAATAGTCTGGGAACACAGGTTTAAGTTACTTCAAATTCCATGTAGAAAAAAATTTCATAATTTTTTATAGTAACAAAAAATGTTAAAACATTTTTCAAATACTTTGGATGGGAACTTCAGAGAGGTGTTACAGCAAAATGGAGAGAACTCTGCTATAGACCTTAGATTAGACTCTGTGACAGCTTGCTGAACCTTTTCGTTATTGAAACACAGGGTCTTGTTAAGTTAATGCCTTTCAAAGGCATTTACTGTTAGAATTGACACAGAGGTGAGCAATGAATTAGCTATGTAGAGGCCTATAGATATTCAAGAAAAATTGTAATTTCCTCTGGATCTGGAACATCCCAAGTGTCGGCTCCTTGCAGATAGGTTCAGGTGAGAGGAGAGAACCCTGTTCAGCAGGGTCTGTCCAGAGCTGAGCAGGACAGTGAGAGTTGAAAGCCCAAAAGAAACATGCCAGGCTGGGAGTCTTGTTGAAGCAGGAACTCACTTTATTAAACTAGACACTTGCTTATATAGAGTAGGCAAGGAGGTGGGTACTTAGGTATGGGAAGAGATGACATTTGAGACAGGGAAGGGTGATGGAGGAGAGGGTAAGGGGTAACTGACAAGGCCAATGGCAAAGCTTCACATCAGCAAGGGCAGAGGCAGGGCCAGACAGGTCTTGCTGAGTCACCCAGATATGAAAGTGACTGAGACAGGTCTCAAAACTAGAGCCAGGCTTAGGATCTCCCACAAGGCCGCAGAAACTCGAGCCAGGCACGGATTTGTCCTCAAGGCCCAAACCAGGGCCAAAATGGAGCCCAACACCCAAGTATCACAACTAATGAAATTCTAATCACTTAATAAACCATGCAGAAGGTCTCTTGTTTTAAAGAGTAGCTTCTATTCATGGGATGTTCATTCACAATGGTGGGGGTTTTGAGTAAAATTTACTAGTTGAGTCATTAATTGAGTAAAGAATAACTTTGCTTCTCGGTTTCCAGAATTTTTTTATCCAGAAATCTAGCATTTCATCTAAGATTGAAATGTAGTGATTTAGAAGGTAAAACACTACATAATGGTAAATGTAACAGTATATACTGATCACAAGATGATACAGCAGTGAGGAGTAGCACAGTCTAGAGACTGCTTGCAGTGTAGGCCTGAGGACTTATTTATGGATTCCAAGCACTAATGTAAAAGGGAAGCGTGGTAGCACACATACGTTATATCAGTGTTAGGAGAGAAGAGAGATACAGAACCCTTTGCTCAGTTGCCAGATTACATAGGAAATCAAAGACTCCAGGTTCAGTAAAAAACATGTTTAAATACAAATACATAGGTTAGATGAGGCATGAAGAAGAAAGACAGCTTACATAAACTTCTAAGCTTCACAGTATGTGCCTATATGTGCACGGATACACAAACACATACGTGCTTACACATGAACACATACATCCACTGACATGTGCAGGGCAGTGGAAAGATAAACTGGCATTCCCTTCTCTATACTCCTAAAACTTTGGGGGCTGAATCAGGAGGATCATGAGTTTCAACGAGCTTGGACAATTTAGTGAAACCACTTTTACAAAGCAATCAACCAAACAAACAATTAAACAATTACAACCAATAAAGTTATACATTTGGCCAGCCAGAGGGTTTAGTTCTAACACCCATGTTGGATAGCTCACAGCTATATTACTATATTAGTGTATATTACTGTACACTAAAGTGATAATGGATTGTACTTCTCCATCTTATGTGTCACTTATATGTGACTTCATCTTGCAAATATAATTCAGAAGGACATGTGTTATATTTTGTAATACATGTGGTGGCATGATGCTTCTGGAAGGAGTGGCTTAGCTGGCCTATGCTGAGGCAGACCAGCCCTCCTCCCCAGGTACCAGCCATATGAGGGTCTAGCATTAAATGAAGTTTATTTGGGGCATGAGAAGGGGGGAGTGAAGGGAGTCACATAGAGAAAGAGAGGGAACAGAGAAGGACAGACAAAGAAGAGAAGAGGCAGGCCACATGAGGAGCGAGAGAAGAAGAGAAGACAGCAGTGGGGGAGGACAGAGAGAGACAAAAGGCAGAGAGAAGGAGTCAGGTAGGAGCAAGCTACTTTTATAGCAAGCCAGGTTTATATCTGGCTATTCCTAGGTGACTTTGGGCAGAGCCTAGAAGAGAAGCTAACAACATGTATTTGTAGTATTTTTGCCCATATTTTTGAATACACTCTGGGTTTTCTTTGTTGTCTGATAATTCTTGCTAGATAATCATACTTCATCCTGTGTTCTATAACAGGCACATAAGATGTGGAATTGTTTTACCAAATCATCAGACTGAATTAACCTTTCTTTGTATAGCCCACAGGAAAAGGAACAACTATTAACTATTATTGTGATGTGCCATCAAGCTTAGGGGTGGTTTATAATCTATCATTCCTATAGGATCTTTAATCCTAGAAGGTATGTAGAAAAAAACTGCATAGCCATTGGATAGTATTGTGTTATTTCTGCACAACAATCATGAGCCTCAGGCATTGTCAGGAAAGAGGTGGCAGATAAGTTGTAAGAGCCTGGGGACCAGAATTTCTGCTGCTAGATAGTGTCTGTTAGATGTAACATGGAAGCTACACTCAGAAAATATCAACAATCTGGCTGTCTAAGTAAGATCTGCATAATGACAACTCTAGTTGACATGCAATATAGGTGACAGAAATCTTACAATCTAAGCTACCTAGATGCAGAGCTTCAAGCAACTATTTGCTACTGAATAGTTCAATATCCTTTACAAATGTGTCCCCTGATAGGTTCTCCAATTCAAAGTGGTCAATTCTAAATAAATAGACATATGAACAACATCAAAAGGACTCAATAGGATGAATTCCTCCACACGTATATTTATATTACTATAAAAAGAAAAGGCTATAAATTTGAGAGTGAGTGAATGGGTCTAAGTTTGAGAGGGGAAGGTTAAGAGTAGAAACAAAGTTCAGTATTTAGATATAAAATTCTCAAAAAATTAAGGAAAGAAAGAATACTGATATTAAAATTTAATATGCACAACTATATGCTCTTGCATTTATATCTGTAAAGTGGGTGTTAAATTTTCTACTTCTTCAGCCATTGGTAAGAGTAACCCTGTGATTATTTCATAGTATAAAGTCAATATTCATGTCTAAGAGCATGTATCATATTTTCTAGATGTTTCCACACATTATAAATCATGTTTCTAAATGTTTTCATACATTAAATATCTTGTTTTCTAGATTCTAAAATGGTAGCATACAAAATTAGTTTTGTTAGTTCTGTTGCCTTAGTGTGAGTACATTTTTTAAAAAATAGCATCTTATATATCCTCAAATGAGCAAAGATAAAGGCAATAACTATAGTAGTATCAGCAGGTATGAGTCATGTAACCAGAGCTAAGTTAATTAGCATTTGAGAAACTCAGTATACACTCAGTTATTTGTTAGTCATGTTAGATTCAGACTTTAGGCATTGGAAAATAGTTATTCAAAAGCAAATGTAAATACAGGCTCTGTGTCTAATATCCATTCTGTCTACTAGAAGTTTTACTTTGTGTGTCTATAGACTCATGAAGTTGATTTAAACTGTGCCAATCCCCCTTTAATTACAATGCTTTTTTCCAGCTCCTAGAATCCTCAAGCACTTGCTCCATGAAATATCATGGGAGGAATCCTGCCTCAAACCTCATTTTTTTTTTTTTTTTTGGAAATCTGCTCCTCTACAGACTCCTTTCCATGAAGGCCTGCTGAATTTGGCGTATCTTTGCTCCCTGACATGCATAGCTTTGTTATTTCATGCAGTTTTTCTACTTGTTCTTAGTGAGCACACTTTTTCTGCTTCAGAGAAAGCCAGAACCAGTACCCAAATGATAACTGTTGTTTCTTAACTTTTAGAAATATTTCTATAATGCATTGTACTTCTGTTTTAGACCTTGATTAAGTAAGCACTCATTCTTACCTCTGAATGATTTTGAAAAATGCTCTTGATGTTTCAGTTAGTGCTTTAGCGATGTTTAAGAAGAGTTATAAGGTTGTCTAGTTTCAAAAGCTCAGTCCAGCCGGGCAGTGGTGGCGCACGCCTTTAATCTCAGCACTTGGGAGGCAGAGGCAGGTGGATTTCTGAGTTTGAGGCCAGCCTGGTCTACAAAGTGAGTTCCAGGACAGCCAGGGCTACACAGAGAAACCCTGTCTCGAAAAACCAAAAAAAAAAAAAAAAAAAAAAAAACTTTCATCATAAGAAAATCAGTGTCTGCAACATAAACTAAGTTGTAGTATTAATAAATGGTTAATTTTTCCACACACCGAAAAACATATATACACTATATCATATCATTTTTAAAAATATAGTATCCTTGAGGGAAAGTTAAAGGGTTTTGTCAAACATGGAAAATGGGGGTGCATCCTAAGAGAGCTACTTGGATTCTCATGGAAAAGGTAGGGGTGGGAAAAGAATGGGATGAGGGTAATGAAGGGAGCCCACACAGTGCGAAACATCTAGGCAAGACGCTTAGTAAGTTGGGAAGTCTCAGGGACCTTATAAAATGGCTAGCTTAGAGTACCTCCAAAACTCACAAATCCAGATATTTCCTCCTATCCAAGAAGAACTTCCAACTTTCGCTCAATAAAATGATTACTTTCATGCCATCTTTCAGAGTTATCTTGCAGGACTGTCAATACCTTGTTCATCCTGTGGAATGAATTAGGCTAAAACACTATTTGAGCTGATAAGGCTGCCAGGGAAGCCTCCATAGCCCCCATTGTTCACATTATGATAGCCTTGTCACCTCCTGCATCTGCAGACTTCCCTGACTATGCTGCAAAGGACAAAAAGGATCAAGCTAAATGCAAGGAAATCTACTAAATAAATAAATAAATAAATAAATAAATAAATAAATAAATAAATAAATAAATAAAATAGATGGTTGTATCCCAATAAATTTCACATTATCCTACACAAGGAATTTGCTAGACAGCTCATCCACTAAATCCAACAAGCCTCACACTTGGGTCACCAAAGGCTGAAAAAATTGCTATGAGAGTCAAAATACAAAACATTTGATTGGGACACTTGATTGTCCAGCCAATCTCAAAATGGTGTACCTGTAGGGCTGTGAATCCATCCAGCCTCAGCCAAAAAACTCTAGAAACTAGAATCAGAGGCCAATGGCCTAGAGCCCTTTGAGAAATAGATTACATAGAGGTAAAACCAGAAAACTATGGGTATACATATCTGTTAGTCTTTATAGATACCTTTTCAGAATATGTAAAAGCCAACCCAATAAACCAGGAGACTGGCAATGTAATGACAATTCTAAAAAAAAATCAAGGTATGGCCTATTCACCCTTCTTGGTCACATAGTGGACTGACATCCATCTTTCAGATAACCCAATCTCTAGTACAGGCCTTGAGGACTAACTGAAAATTACATTGTGCCTATAGACCACAAAGTTCCGGTCAGGTAGAGAGGATAAATTGGACCCTGAAGGAAGCTTTGACCAAATTAACCCTTGAAATTAGCAGTGACTGGGTGTCTCTCCAACATTATACCTTATATAAGGCTAGGAACACCCCCTATATATGATCAATACAATTTTTTTTTAAATCTCTGGAAGCCCTTCACAGGGTCCAGAAACAGCTCTGGCATACCATTTGCCAGATTTATGAATCTGCCCCTCCCCCTTACCCACCTTTATTTGAACCAGATGAAGAAGACTGGGTCAAGAGGTATCATCATAAGACTCTGGAAACTCACAGGAAAGGACCTCACAGTGTGATCCTGACCATGCCAATGGCTGTGTTGGTGAACACGATCCGGGATACATCAACCCCATGTTAAGCCTTCTGGGAAAGAAACAACCCAGCAGCTGCAGTCCAAAGAGAGTGCTCCAGATGACTCTCCTTAGGAATGATGGAGAGCTACTGCACATCCCATCTATGCAGTAAAGTCTGAGACTGTAGTGCTCTTATTCCTGCTTGCCTGCTGCTTACAACCTGCCACATCAGCTGTCAACCCCCACTATCAAGTCAACCTTATCTTCAGCCTGTAAAACCATCTCAAGGATTCCAGATGAATCCTTAGTCTAGGAAGAGGATGAAATGAGATAATTGGGCTGATCCAGTCTAACTCCATGACAGGCTGTAATCCAGCAGTTCTTGAGATTAGGCCTGAATTTCTACTTCCCAGAACTAGGCAAATGAGTTACTGGAACAACCACAGGCATATTTTAAGTGTACCTCTCCCCAGCTTGCAAAAGGACAGTTAGACAGGCTTCAGGCCAAGAGTCAAGAGCTATCCCTTCTTGGCATAAAGCATAAAGAGTCTAACACATACCAGATCCCCAGAGATAGACCACACCAATAAAGATCCAGACCACCTAACCCAGGTTGATGTTCCTATTTTGGCTTTAAAACTGAATCTTCAAATTCAGTCAGAGTCCTTCCCTCCAGATGGAATGCACCCATGCATGCAGGAATAACACTCTTTGCTTTTGCATGCTATTTGAGTCTGGGATACTATACTTACTTTAGCAATGCCCGAACCCTAAAATCATCAATAAATTTTATTGCTCCAGTTTCTGCCCTAATATAGCAAGATGATCAACTTAGAGATTTCATCTTCCAGAGGTAGCATGGAGAACAAAGACTTGCCCCAACCATTTGGTACTTGAACTTTTCTGGAGGCTAAACAGAAGAAAACCATATCTCACCTGTGTTCTGTTGAGCTCTGACATACGTTAGAGTCACTCGGAGTAGCTGAAATTGGATGAACTTTGTACACAGTTGTTGCAGCCCCTCTATGCAGCCTACCTCAAAACACATGTGCAAAAATCTAGATTCCTGCTTTTTCTTTTCAGGAAAGTTAGATCTGCCCATATCCAACTTTTAAGCTTTCTAAGATGTCTATAATACAATGCTAATCAGATGATTCATTGTACATGTGGTAATTCATAAACGTTTGTGTTGGACTAACACAAACTTTTGAGACGGTTTATGAACCTCTGTGCAGTCCGAGTAGTGAGTACAACTGCAGAATGCCCGACTATGATGGCAGGAAGTGGTGGGGGTTATTTGTAATGTGAGGTTACCTATAAACAAGCAGGAAAAATTTTAAATGTAAACATAGAAGTATTTTATAATCAAAGAAAAATGCCATAGGACATAGCTCCATGTCTCATGCTTGGCAATAAAGTATGTGTTTTCTGAATAGTGTGTGCAATAGTTGTGTTGGTCCAATAAATATCTATCTGCAGCTTTCATTTGATCATTAGGATTAATTTTTGGACTATGGCTATGGTTACTCATATTGATGATACAACTTTCTCCACAATTCTCTAGCAATCATCTGCTAACACTTTTATAGTTATTAAAAGCTATATATACATTCTAAATAACTCAAAAATTAGCAGTATATACAAATTACAGATGATAATGAAAAGAGATTTATAATCTCTCTAGACTTGGTAGGCTTTGGATCTTTCATCTGAAAATCAGTGGTAATACTCTGCTTTTGTAGGGTCTCTTGGTGGCTTTAATCTACGCAATTTCTTCACATGCACCAGAATGTGTGTAGTAGTCAAATATTTCATTAAAAACACTCCACCAAAATATGTCTATGTCACTGAAGAGAGAACATTCTCAATGTCAATGTAACTCATTTTTCCGTAGACTAGGCTAGCATCTTGGGGATTCTTTGGAAATTTTTTTTCAAATAACAAATTTCTGTTCCTCCACACATGCTCATTCGTTCTGACGATTATACATTCTTCCTCATGATTTTTCCATCATGTGTTCAGATAGTAGTCTCTACTCTTCAGTGACTTTTTTAATAAGCATGAAAGAAAGCAAACTCTAAACTCCTTATAAGCGTTTCACTTATCAAATTTTAGGGAATTTTTAAAAAGTAGCTACCTTTAAGCATTTTCTCTAAACTTTTTTTATTTTCACTAAGGAAACTTAGCATGCTTTAACAAGAAATCCTACTTCTTAAAGAGGCTTTTACCAGTATCTGTCCCTTGTGACATCTTCTAAATCATTGAAAGTTTTCATAACATTTTCATGAATCCTCATTTCCTATAATGTAGGAGGTGGTTATTATTAGTCTTTTTTTACAGATGGGGAGAGGCACAAGAGGTTAAGAGCTAGACACAGAGAACAAGCCAGAATTCCAGGAATAGAAATGAGGTCACTGATATTTCTAAATGTGAAAAAATTTTTGCTTTGTTTTCTTTAAACCCATGAAAAAAAGGGATAGAGAAAGTTCTATAATCATATTTAATAAATTTCATCAAAATATGTAACTGCAGGCATTAAAATAACTTGCTTTAATTTTAATTGATTATTCTCTTCATGATTTTATCAATCTTAAATATTTTAAATAATCTAGTTATAAAATTGATTTTAATAACAATGAGATTTGGGGAAATTTTTCAAATATCTATACACAGTCGGGCATTTCACTACGATTTAAAAGCAGGGTAATATTAACTTAATAATATAGAAAACTCACAGTGGCTTGGTCTTTGAAACTGGAATCAGGTTAGAAATCCACTTAAATTAGTCATAAGATTGAAATCATGGCAAAACAAAACTTTATCAAAACTAAGATTAATAGTTTAATTTTACTTTTTCAAACACATGGGAGAGAGAGAAAGAGAGAGAGAGAGAGAATTTAGGTTGTAGCAGAAGACATCAGGCAGGAAATTGAGAATCAGTAACCTCCACCAGTGTTAAGTTGCTGTTGTTTATTCATCTGTTTTTATGAATTGACAAAGTATGAATATTTGCATGTATGAAGGGTAAAATGCTTTCCTCTACACTATAATGAAGTTTAGCTTTCAAGCCAAAAATCTAAGATTCTTGTAATTTGCCTCCAATATGTTTCAAAGTCAAAGTCTCAGTAGAGAAAGCATTGAAAGGAAGTCAAAGAATATGGAAATCTAGTGACATAGACAGTGTGGACACTATACTTGATATCTCAATATGAATCAAAACAGTTGATAAATGTAAACATTCAAACTTGATTAGAAAAACTAGGGAAATGCAGAGTGTTCACACCTTAAATTGAAATTTTGAATTTTTTATTTAAGCAAAAATAATACGTGGATCACATAAGAAATCTCCCTGAATCCAAATGTCTCTCTAATTTTTCCTGAAGAGGCAAACAATTAATCCTGGCAAGTAAGATGATAGTCAGCCTTGTAAGAAACGAGTCTGTTAAAAAAAAAAAAAAAAAAAAAAAAAAAGAGAGAGAAAGGAGTTTGTTTGTTCTCGTTGTCTCAGTGCTTGAGAGCGGGAAATGGAAAATCCAATTTTTTTTTGTTTTTGTTTTGCTGTTGTTTGTTTTGTTTGTTTTTGTAGCTGAGATAGAAACAGAGTACTGAACAAAAGTACTGAATTTCTCTTTACGAGCTATTGTCTCAAGAAAAGTTATTTTTCTTATCATTTAATGATCATGCAAAACAGTGTTAATAGATTCTGGCCTTCCATTCATTTGGATAAAAATTTCTTAAAATGTAGGCTTTGCACTGTTCCTGCCAAACACACATTTTGCCAGGAATGGAGATGGCACAACCATCTGGGCATCTGTTTTTGGCTCAGAATCCAAGTGAGAAATGAGGCTTCCCCTCGAGGGAGAGTTTAAAATGTCACCCTCATTTATCTGGCACATGGAACTTTAATTGTAGGAGAGGATGGGGTGGACAGAATTGGCAAAAGGAACAAACACACAGCCATCGGACAGAAAATCTTTAGGACAGAAGTAAGCAACCCAATCAACAACGTGCATAAATTAATTCCTGCTACCATAAAATTAAAGTTTGTTTCATTTTATTATTCACTGGATGTTAAATGAAAAAAGCATATTATTTGTAGGATTTTGATGTTTTCTATGGACTTAAATTAGAATAAACCAACTTTTACTTCTTATGTTAAATAAAGTTAAATATTCCAGTATGTTTCAATCTATTGTATCAATTTTTCTTTGATTTTTGAGTTTGTAATATAACTGCATCAGTTCTTCCTTCTCTTTCCTTCCTCTAAGAGCAAGAAGAAAAAGCATTAAAAGGAAGTTAAAGAACATGGAATTCTAGTGAAATTGACAGTGTGGACACTATGCTTGATATTTCAATATGCATCACATCAGGGGGGTGATGTGAGACTATGTCTCCTTTTCATGTCAGAAGGTATATTCATAAAATCTCCCCAACATGACTGCCTAAACATAAGCTAAACAAACAGATAAACAATAGTACATGCCAAATAAATGAGGAAATGACCATGACTCCTCAACTCTACACAAAGAATTACAGAGAAGTAAGGAATGCAGAGAATGGGAAAAAGTTTTCTCAGGGAAGAACACAATTGGTTATACAGAACTGAATGGTGTTAGTCTATTTATAGCTGCTATGACAGTGTACATAGAAGTGAATATTCTGTAGGCTGTAGGAAGAAGGGTGGAGAAAAAATAGTGGGAGGAAGAGACAGGCAGACAAGGTAATGAAGACAGAATAGGGTGGGGAGATAAAAGAGGACACTGCAGCAGAGGGGAATGGAATGAAGCCTAGTTTACTTTTAGTAATGGATCCAGTCTCATAAAAAGAACAGTACCCTAATCGCAATTTTTAGGATTGTATTATTAGTACTGTTTTAAAGACAAATCAAGCAAACGTGAACAATGATGGGAAAATATGCAAATCACATCTTAATATGTACCTAAAGTAGCTAGAACATATAGAACATGCATATTCTAATATTCTAATTAAAATATAACCATTTCTTGATACAAAAATGATAAGGTCACTAAGCAAGGGATAGCAGAAAGCAAGGGATGGCATTTTGTGAATCATATATTTAAATGGAGTTTTGCAAGCAGAATAGCCAATGAATTATTAATATGATTTGTTGCTCAAACATCAATAATTATTCTTTGAGTAGGAGCTGATACTTGAATCCAGAAGGCAGAATATGTCATTTGAGAATGTATACTGTGCCCATGGATATAGACTTCATTTTTCAGAGTAAGGACAGACAATTTTACAACAGGTTTTCCTGTTTTAATTTCTTACAGACTAATCAAATTGAATAAAATTCCTAGGTACAGATAGCTTATTATTTAGAACAGTGAAAATTCCAGATTGTTGATAACAAAAATTAATTAATTGCATGTATTTTACATACTAATACTAAAAGCATGGAACCTACAATATAAAGTAAACTTTTTGTAAATATCTTAATAAACTTAGGTATGGTATGGCTTAAATAATTTTTATAAACAAATACTTTTTGGAGAATGTCATACACCTTAATGGATTCTCAATCTCATTATATAGTCAAAGATGAACTTGAATTTCTGATCTTCTGGATTTTGTCTTCTGAATCATATGATTACATACATGAACTGCTATTCCCATTTTAGATAGGGTTGAGCATCAAACACAGAGCTTCATTAGGCGAATACTCTAAGGAATATATAGCATGAGTCAAATGGTCACATTTTTGTAAGGAAAATATTTTATAGACCTAAGGAATTGAACAAAAGGCATTCAATTCAAATTGATAATTGTAAATTTTAATTTATCTTTTTCTCAAATATCCTAAAAGTTCTTTTAGAACAAAATATTACATATTATTGGATAGATTGGATAGTCATGTATTTGGGACTTGTTAGTTATAGAAAATAATAATTCTTTTTTTCTGTATTGTATGTGAGAATATATAATATTTATATGTAAATCAAAAATAATAAATATTACATGTACTAGATTTTGAGTAAATTTACGAGGTTACATTGATGACAATCTAAAGCATATTTAATATATCATTTTATAACAAAATTTGAAATAAGATGATTGAATAGTCCTCTGTATAAATAAAATACTATAGGAAAAATGAACAAGGATGAGTCACTTAAAAATACAAAAGATACAAAGTTTAATTTAAGAAAAAATATCAATGCTAAGTTTTATATGAATTATCGAAGTGATTTTTTGAGACTTTAATATACTTACAACATTCCTCACTTACTTTTACTTTCTTCAAATGCTCCCATTAACACTTCTCCATTCATCTTCAAATTATTGGCCTCTTTACACACACACACACACACACACACACACACACACACACACACAGCACACACACATACTCCTAAATATAACGTGTGTGAGCTATATATAATTCTTACCTGTTTGTTTTCAGGGCCAACTGTTTGGCATTGGGCAATCAGTGGGCATGCTCATTCTTAGGGAAGACTATCCTCCCAATCCCTGCTTTTGTTAGTTTTCCATGGTTCTTTGTGTAGGGTTGACTCCTGGTGGTCGTTTTCCCATCAAGTTTGTTGTATTCGTTGGCGTAATTGCATTTTAGTTTATTCCTTTATATTAATTAAATAACTTCAAAATTTTTATGATTTTTTTCTATTTAATTAATGTGTGTATGTATGTGTTTAACTGTGTGGGTATGTAAATCTGTGTATGGGTACCAGGGTAGACAGAAAATGGTGTCTGATCCTGGAAAGTGAATTACAAAAGGCTGTGAACAGCTCTACATGGGTACTGGGAACTAAATTCACCTCCTCTGTAAGAACATCATTGTGCAATCTCTCCAGATGAAAATTCTAAACAAAATAGCATTGTGTATCTGTTTCAGAGAAGCTGAAGGGATTTTTATTAAATGCTATCATTTAAAAACATGTTAATCAGTTATCAAAAATAATAAAGACAATAAGAGCTAAAGGAAGCACAGAGCAAACAATGTCTAAATATAGTATATGAGAATTTTATTTCATTCAATTAGTAAGGAAAGCTGGATAAAGGTATCTCAAAACTTTATAATGTGGAAATACCATATGATACAGCAACCTTACTCCTGGGTTTATAACCAAAGGAAACACAACCAGGATTTGGAAAAGGTATTTGCATCCCCACGTTCATTGCAACACTATCTGATGCACTCTTAATGACTACACACACACACACACACACACACACACACACACACACACACACACACACACACAGAGGCACATACTTGATATACACTCATACAAGCAGGCAAACCACCATACACATAATATAACATTTAAAATTTGGGGACAGCATGCAGGAGGAGTTGTTTTGGGTATATAAGCTTTCTAGAGACTGTCTACCATTTGGCACAGCTCTGATGAATGCACCTCTGAAAGGCACAGTACTTACGACTTCTTCATCTCGGGATTACTCCTTGTTGCTGCTGTCCCTTCTCATGTTTGTCATTGCTATATCCCCCCCGTATCTAGCATGATGTGATTGCATGTGGGGAGACCTTCACTGCCAATAGTCTGCTATTCTTACTTCTAAGGAGACAGTTCACTTCATTCGAAATATATCTGAAGATCAATATAAAGATGAACATTCATATAATAATATTTTGAATGAATTAATGATTTTATTGAGTTCCTAGTTTGATTTAAATAATTTTAGAAAAATATGGTAGTTGATAGAAAATTGAAGGAGATATTTTAAGTTGTTTTGCCAGAAAGATATGATAAAGTTACAATTATGAGTAGAATATGCCCCTCCCTGCCAGAATATTGAGGTCTGCATAGGTTAGAGAAGGAGCACAAAGAGCATTCATGCATTACAAGCATGTAATTGCGCATGGAACAGAAAAATAGGCTTTTATAAAGGTAATGATTATAGAAAAATTTTCTTCTTGGTTGGGTTTGAGTTCCTGGATCTTGTGACCTAGGGATGGTGTGATAGATTTCATTGTTCACCATGAAAATACAGAGGTACAAATAAATGGTAAATAATTCTATTAATAGTATAATAATAGAGAATAGATGATTAGCCAATTTATTTGAACTGGACTTCAAAAATAAGACATAAATTAAATGATTATCTGTTTCTTGGTATATATGAATTTTGTCAGCTAAGTATAGGAAAAATCTTACTACTACAGACAAGTATGCTTAAACTTGATAAATGACAAAAGAATTATTGCTTTGGGGTTACATTGAACTTGTGGATAGAAAGATAGATATAAAATGTTTAGTGAGGGTCTCCCCACACCCAATCACACCTTGCTAGATACAGATGAATACAGCAATGAAAAACATGAGACAGCAGCAGCAGCAAGAAGCAATCCACAGATTCAAAAGAAGAATATATAATAGATAATACTATTGTAATTTCCTTTTAATTTAACAGATTTAAATCTGTTCTTGAAGAATATGCTCTTGTGGTTATTATTTTTGGAGAATATGAAACTTATGACTATGAGGTAATTTTTTTTCTTCCATAGGGAATTTTTGACTTAGGTGGTATAAAAAGACTAACAGAAAAAATAAATTTGTTGAAGCTTTGATTCATCCATCAAATATCCATATATTCATATGTGTGTGTGTGTATCTGTGTGTGTGTGTGTGTGTGTGTGAGCATGCACACATGTGTGTCTGTGTATATGTGTATTTATGTATATTTGTATCATGTATCTGTGTATATATGTATATATATGTGTGTGTGTGTGTGTATATGATCTATGTGTATATGTTCATATATGTGTATACACATACACACACACATATACATGTCAGATGGAGTTTTGATCATCCAATAAATGTGTGTGTGTATACATGTATATAAGTAAAATGGTTGGAGATTGTTGAAATACGCTTCATCAACCAAGTCAGTGTGTGTTTGTGTGTGTGTGTGTGTGTGTGTGTGTGTGTGTGTCTGCGCGCACGTGCCTGTGTGTGTTCTCCTTTATTATAAGCTCCAGAGAATTAAGTTTTACTCCAAGAAAAGTCTGCTGAGAGATCAGTTACTGAAACTTACATAGAAATTTTAGGCCTAAAATTTGGGTCGAAAGTTTTGTGGATGACTTGGTGTCCTTATCTCTTCACTGGGACTTCTGCCTATCTACAGGAGGTGACCTCTTCAGGTTCCATGTCCCCATCTTTTGGCATCTTGGCTAGGGTCATCAGCATTGACTTCTGGGAGCTCTCCTCATCTCATGACTCTGGGACTTCCTAAAGATTTCCCCCAACCCTAAACCCTGGCAGCTGCAGATTTCCACTCATTCTCCTGGCCCTTGACATCACTCTCCTGTCACTCAGCACACCTAATCCTGCTCCCTCATTTCCCTGCCACTCAGTTCTCACCTCTCACAACCAAATTCCCTCCCTCCCTCTGCCTCCAATGACTATTTTGTTTAGCCATCTAAGTGTAATTCAAACATTCTCACTTGGGGCCTTCCTTCTTAGAGTAGAAATAGGGCTAGGTCTGTGGGGGTATATATCATGGGTATTTTGTGCTTTATTGCTAAATTTTGTAGTTCTATCCATTTGCCTGCAAAATTCATGATGTCCTCATTTTAAATAGCTGAATAGTATTGCATTGTATAAATAAACCATATTTTCTGTTTCCATTCTTAGGTTGAGGGACATCTAGGTTGTTTCTAGTTTCTGGATATTACAAATAAAGCTGCCATAAAAATAGTGAAGCACATGTCCTTGTGGTCTTCAGGTAGAGCTATTTCCAATTTTCTGAGATACCATCAGATTAATTTCCACAGTGATTGTACAAGTTTGCACTCCCACCAGCAATGGAGGAATGTTCCCCTTTCTCTACAGCCTGACCAACATGTCCTGTCATTTGAATTTTCTATCTTAGCCATTCTGATTAGTGTAAGGTAGAATCTCAGTTGTTTTGATTTGCATTTACCTAAAGACTAAGGTATCTGAATATTCCTTTAAGTGTTTTTTGGCCATTTGAGATTCCTCTGTTGAGAATTCTGTTTCACTTTGTACCCTAGTTTTTAAATGAATAATTTGTGTTGTTAATATCTAACTTCTGGAGTTTTTATATGTTTTGTATATTAACCCTCTGTCTGATGTAGAGTTATTGAAGATGTTTTCCCAATCTGTAGGCTGTCATTTTGTCTTATTGACAGGGTCCTTTGCCATAAAGAACTTTTCAGTTTTACGAAGTCCTATTTATCAATTGTTGATCTTAGGGCCTGAGCCATTGGTGTTCTATTCAAGAAATTGTTTCTTGCACCAATGCTTGAAAGGCTAATCCCACTTTCAACTCTGAGGTTTAGTGTATCCAGTTTTATGTTGAAGTCCTTGATCCACACGAACTTTAATCTTGTGCATTGTGATCAATATGGACTCCTTTCATTCTTCAACATGTAGACATTCAGTTAGATCAGCAACATTTGTTGAAGATGCTTTCTTTTTTCTATTGTATGGCTTTGGCTTCTTTGTCAAAAATCAAGTGTACAAAGGTATGTGCATTTATTTCTGGGTCTTCAAATTGATTTCATTGATAAACCTGTTTCTGTAACAATACCATGGAGGATTTTGTTGTTGTTTTGTTGTTTCTTTGTTTTACTGTTTTTCTCTAGTACAGCTTGAGGTCAGGGATGGTGATTCCTCCAGAAGTTGTTTTGTTGTTCAGGATTGTTTTGGCTATCCTGGGTTTTTTGTTTTTCCTATGAAGTTAATAATTGCCTTTTCAAGGTATATAAAAAGTGTGCTGGAATGTTACATTAAATGTATAGATTACTTTTGGTAGGCTGACTATTTTTAAGATATTGATTCTACCTATCCATTAGCATGGGAAATCTTTCCATCTTCTAATATCTTCTTTAATTTCTTTCTTCAGGGACTTTCACTTGCTAGGTTAGAGTTGAATTAGATATTTTATATAAGTTGTCCCTATTATGAAGGGTGTTGTTTCCCTAATTTCTTTCTAGATCCATTTTTAAAATTTATATAAAGTAAGGTTGGAGATTTATTTGAGTTCATTTTATATACAGCCACTTTGCTGAAGTTGTTTATTAGCTGTAAGAGTTCTCCAGTAGAAATTTGTTGACCACTTATGTATACTATCATATTATCCACACATAGTGATATCTTGACTTCTTCCTTTCTAATTTGTGTCTGCGTGATTACCTTTTGTTGTCTTATTGCTCCATCTAGAACTTCAAGTACTATATTAAAGAAATCATGATAAAGTGAGCATCCTTGTCCGTGATTTTAGTGGAATTGCTTCAAAATTCTCTCTTTTAAATTTGATGTTGGCTATTGGCTTGCTATATATTGCTTTTATTATGTTTAAGAATGTACCATGAGTCCTTGTTGCTCCAAGAATTTTAACATGTAAGGGTGTTGGATTTTGTGGAAAGCCTTTTCAGCATATAATGAGATGACCATGTGACTTTTTTCCTTGAATTGGTTTATATAATGGATTATGTTGATGGATTTTTGTATATTGATCCATCCCAGCATCCCTAGGATGAAGCCTACTTGTTTGGGGTGAATGAAGTTTTAGATATAGTCTTAGATTCAGTTTGCAAGTATTTTCTTTAGAAATTTATTATTATCGTGATGATGATGATGATGTTTATTTTTTACAGTTGCCTCCCTCCTATACCCCCCCAAGTTCCTCATCTGATGCCTTCCACGCCCTCTCTCTATGAGGATGTCCCTACCCCAGCAGGCCTTCCCTCTCCCTGGGACCTCAACTCTCAAGGGTTAGATGCATCTTCTCCCACTGAGGCCAGACCCGGTAGTCTTCTGCTATATATGTGCCAGGGCCTCAGACCAACTCTTTATGTTGCCTGATTGTTGGCTGAGAGATCTTGGGTCCAGGTTTGTTGAGACTGCTGGTCTTCTTAAGTAAACACTCTCCTCCTCAGCTTCTTCCAGCCTTTCCCTAATTCAACCACAGAGGTCCGCAACTTCAGTCTAATGGTTGGGTATAAGTATAAGCAATCACAAGAGGGAAGACAGAGGAAGGGACCTGGGCGGGAAAGGGAACAGGGAGGGTAAGAGGGGAACGTGATGAGGTATTGGGTGGAGAAAAGGACTGAAGCTCTGAGGGGCAACAGAAAGAATCAAAGCAGGTAACCTCGGGAGGTAGGAGTTGGGGGAATTATCCAGAATGTACAAGAGACTTGGGAGGTGAGAGACTCTCATGATTCAAAAGGAGGGACCTTAGATGAAATGCCCTACAGAGGGGAGAAGGAACTTGTAGATCCCACCTCCAGCAGAAAGACAAGGCATCAAGTGAGGGATGGGGTTGCCATCCCACAGTCAAAAGCTCTGACCCATAAATGTTCCTGTCTGAAAGAGCTGCAGGGATGGAAATAGAGAGGATCCTGAGGTAATAAAGTTCCAGTGACAGGCCCAAAGTGGGAACCAGCCCAAGGGGAGGCCCCAAGGCCTGACACTATTACTGAGGTTACTGAGTGCTCACAAAAAGGGGCCTATCATGACTGCCCTCTCAAAGACCCAACAAGCAGCTGAAACAGTCAGATACAAATATTTACACCCATCCAATGGACAGAAGCTGCTGACTCCTGTGGTTGAATTAGGGAAAAGCTAGAAGTTGAGGAGGTTGACCCTGTAGTTTCATTTAACCTGGATCCCCGAGATCTCTCAGACACTGGACCACCAACCAGGCAGCATACACCAGCTGATACGAGGTCCCTAACACATATACAGCAGAGGACTGCTGGGTCTAGGTTCATTCAGAGAAGCTGCACCTAACCCTCAAGAGACTGGAGGCCCCAGGGAGTGGGGAGGTCTGTGGGGTGGGGGGTAGGGTGGTGGGGACATCCTTGTGGAGATGGGGGAAGGAGGTCTGGGATGTGAAACAGTCAAAGGGTGGACGTGGAGGGGGGTAAAATCTGTAGTGTAAAAAGATTAAATATAATTTTAAAAAAATGTATTAAAGAAGTACACCCCAGCTTCCAAGGCAACTGGGAGATACATATTTAATTTTCACAAATATATTCTCTTTTAAAAAATTAAACAACAACAACAACAACAACAAAAAGTATCTGTGTCTGTCTCAGCAGCTGCTTGTTGGGCCTTATGAACAGAGTAGATGTTCATAAGAGAAATTGTCTGAAGTTCTCTTTGTTTGTTGAGTCTATGTGAGGTTTAGATGTCAATGTTATTGTGCCCTCATAGAATGAGGTAGGTAGTGTTCCTTCTGTTTATACTTTGTGGAATAGTTTGAGAACTATTGGTATTAGCTTATCTTTGAAAGCCTGGTAGAATTCTGCACTAAAACCATAAAATCATGTAGTTTTTTTTTATTATGAGACAATTTATGACTGCTTCTATTTCCTTAGCATTACAGTACTGTTTAGATAGTTAACTTGATCTTGATTTAACTTTGGTAAGTGTCCATTTCATTTAGATTTTCCAGTTTTGTGGGGTACAGGATTTTGAAGTAAAAACCTAATGATTTTTTTAATTTCCTCAGCTTCTGTTGTTATGTCTCCCTTCCCATTTCTGATTTTGTTAATTTGGATACTGACTTTGTGCTTTTAGCTATTTGGCTAAGGATTAGTCTGCCTTGTTGATTTTCTCAAAGGACCAGTGGTTTTGTTGATTCTTTCTATTGTTCTCTTTGTTTCTAATTGATTGATTTTAACCCTGAGTTTGACTCTTTCCTGCTGCCAACTACTCCTGTGTGTTTGCTTCTTTTTGTTCTAGAGCTTTCAGGTGTGTTGTTAAATTGCTAGTATGAGATATCCACAATATTTTTTGAGGGCCCTTAGTGCTATGAATTTTCCTCTTAGCTCTACTTTCATTGTGTCCCATAAGTTTGTGTATGGAGTGCCTTCTTTTTCATTTAATTCTAGAAAGTCCTTAATTTCTTTATTTATTTCTTCCCTGACCAAGTTATCATTGAGTAGCGAGTTGTTCAGTTTCCATGAGTATGTGGGTTTTCTGTTGTTTTTGCTTTTATTGAAGTCTAGCCTCATTCTGTGGTGATCTGATAGGATTCATGGGATTATTTCAATCTTATTCTATCTGTTGAGGATTGCTATTCTTTTTTTTTTTTTTAATTTTTCATTTGGTGAGAAGAATGTCTAATATAATAACTCATACAGCTTCATCTATCTACTCATTGTAATAATTCCTCCATATCCATGGATTTCTAAATCTATGAATCATATAAATACAAATAAATATATTCCAAAGAAATTTATGTCTCTTCTAAACATGTAAATAAATTTTCTTGTCTTTATTCTCTAAGTAGCATAGTAGAGTAAATATTTATAAAATTCAGTGTATTCAATGTTATAAATAGAATTGTTTTAATGTGCTCAGAAAAATGTAGGCAGATTATACACTATATTATTTGAGAATTTTCAACATACATAGATTTTGGTATCTGTAGGATTTGATTGCTTCCTGAAATACTTATGAAATATCAAAGGATACTTGCATTATATTTGATATATCATATAAACACGCACACACACACACACACACACATATATGTATATCATAAACACAAATACACACACAGAGGGTAAATTATTTTACATAAAACTGCCTACGTGTCTGGTCATGTATGTATTATTTTTGCTGTATTTGATTATTTGTTTATACTGTGATTTGGGGGCAGTTGACATAATTTTGTATAAAATCTGAATTTAGTGGTATTATAATTTCTGTTATGTATTTTTCATCTTCTTAAATAATATTTTAACAATATAAAACATTATTAGCAATTACACTCTATCAAATATGGCTTGGGAAAGATGGGGATCCAGGATGAGCTGTTGAAATCCTTACTTACATCACCTGTCAATAGCATTCTTCCTCGTGCTTGATTTATTTCACCTTTTAGTAACATGTGCTAGTAATGAGACTTGTCAGCTTTTGTTGGAAATGTTTTCTAAAATGAAACCAATTTATTTCTGAAAGATTTAAAAATACGTTTTGTTTCTTTTCCCCAGCTTTCCATTGTCTGTAGAATTACACAGTTTCTGAAACAGATAAGTCTTCTGCCAGTCTTTGTTTGTTTATATATACATGTCAATTCCCCATGCTGCCATGTTTACACTGTGTCACTAAAGATTCTAATATGGCTTGCTTTACATCTATTTAGGTTGACTATTGTAATAAGTTACATTAAGTAAATAATTTGTTTCTACTTAATTATTTGTGATCTCTCTGTTTATGATGTTTTTGCAAATCAACTCTTGTTATTCACATAGTGTTTTACTTTGCATGGACATGATTGGCAGTTGATTTCCAGTCATCAAAGTTTTTTTTCCTCAAAGCTATTCTTTGAATGGCTTTCATATTGTATCAGTCAGCGTGTGTGTGTGTGTGTGTGTGTGTGTGTGTGTGTGTGTGTGTGTGTATGAGATTTATTAAAATCTTTACAGGCCTATAGGCTGTAGTCTAACTAGTCCAATAATGACTGTCTAACACCAAAAGCTTCCATAATCCAGTAGTTGTTCAGTCCATAAGGCTGTCTGTCTCAGCTGGTCTTTAGTACACTCCAGAATCCTAACATCATAGGCTCTAATGCCAGTGAAAGAATAGACTTGCCACGACAATGAGAGCCATCAGGCAAAGGGAGCAAGCTTCCTTCTTTTATGTCATTTATATAGGCTACCTGTACAAGGCATTGCTTCAGATAAAGGTAGATTTTCCCATCTCAAAAAGATCTGGATTAAAGTGTATATTCTCACCTGAAATGATCCAATATTAAAGTTGGTCTTACCACTTCAAATGACTCAATTTATATTAATATAATCACAGGCATACTCAGCTATTTGCATTATAGTTGATTCCAGATGTAGTCAAGTTGCCAACCAAGAATATCAATTACAGATGTCTATATCATTGTGATCATTTTTATGTCAGTTAATATCATTTTTATTCAATGTTTATATCCCTGATTTAGGCAGTTTTGAGGCCCTCGATTTTGGTGCTAAGAATCAAATTCTAGTCATGTGAAAGAGTAACAAGGATTCTCCTATGTAAAGCCATTATTCCATTCCCCCTCTCAAAATTTTAGATTCTTATTTTTTTTTTTTTATGTTCAGTAAACTAACATAGGAATTTCCCACTCACAATCATGTTTTCTGACTTATTTTCTTTCTAGGATTGTACTTGTTCTTTCAAAATATATCTCAATATCCCAACCTTGTGTTGTCCATGACTCTTCCTAATTATGTATTTGTGTTCTTTTGGTTCATTTTTCCTGTAGTTAGATGCAGCATTTGACCATATACAGAATCATATTTTGATGGATGCTGAGTTTTCTTGAATAACTTTAATGGTTTCAGTTGTCATATGACACATTTCATTTTGGTTCTGTATTTCACAAGTCATATTTGAAGAGACTGAGAGCAAATTTTGGTCAATCTGAGACTCATATATGGTCATTTGGATTCCTATATAGAATACAGGAATCAGACATATTTTCATTCTGCCTCATGAGAATGTACATTATCATTAATCCTACAAGATCTCATCTGTTGCAAAGTAACTCCGCCATAGAACACGGCATTCTTAAAGCCAAATAGAAAATCTGTTTAACTGGCTGATGGCTGCAAGACAGTTTCGCCAAATCATGCAGCATTACGCCTCACTGTTCTTTTTCTTTTGTACACAGAACTTATCCTGGCTGACACACTTCAGTTAGCAAATACAGTTAGCAAGAAGCAAAACTCAAGAAGCCAAAAAAGCCAGGTTAGAACACCTAGGCACTTTTCTTGATTCTGGAACTATGGACTAAATATTTGAGAGAGTAATTAACTTTGCTTCTGTTTTGCCAGGTGTTGAGACACACACGCTGGGTTTTAAGGTCAAAATGATGCTTCCACCATGGTGTCAGTTGTTACAATAAAAGATCTGCCTATTGCTTTCAAGTATTTCTATGTGTAGCTTTCTTGGGAAGATGACTGATATTCCAACAAAGACCTAAGAGGAGCCCTTTATAGGTTTTCATAGCAAACAATCTATCTTTTCCCTCTTCACTATCATTTTGCTCTCCTTTCTTGTATAATTTCTTGTCTCTCATACTTTCCTTTGTCCTATCTATGTACTATTGATCAATCATTCATCTATGAATCTACCTTGTAAACTATCACTCCATTTCTGCGGACATTTTACTTGAAAATTACAACCACAATAATTCCTGCAAGCAACAGTGTGCACTGATCAACACCATTAGGTTACTCTTTAGTTTTCTTGTAATTTTATGTGACAGATTGCATTGCTATTTCCTTTAACTAGTGGATCACAACCCATCCTATTGTTATTTCCATCACTTCAGAGGTTTTCTACTCTTCCATTTTAGAGTGATTCTTATTTCACTCAACACATCATGCTTAAAAGAAAAACTTCTGCAAAAGCAATTCACAGTTCAGTGTCAACATTAGTGTATTAGGTATATGCCAAGGAAACCACTAACCCGCTCATCATGACTTATGTGTTTCTCGCTTTCAAAATAGAAAATTTCAGATTTCATTCTAGGCTAAAAATCCTCAAGAAAGTAATAGGGTTTTGCAGGTTCATTTAAATGTCTTTAGAAAATTACTTTAATCTAAACATATATTATTCTGATACTAATGTTCTAATTAAATAAATCATTGAGAAATGATTTTGAAGTCACCAATTTGGAGTAAAGGCTATACTACTAAACTTAAAAACAAAACAAAAGGCAACAATGCACACCTCAGCCAGAGTGAAAATTCTGTTCAGTTTGTAAATGAAGAGAGGCTGGAGATACAGCTGAACTATCAAGAATAAATAAGTATATAAAAAGGATTTGCTCAAATATTGACTTTGCTTTGTGAGGCACTAAAGACAGTACTTAGGTACAAAATCCCACATTTCTTAACAAGGGAACTATAATGTAGTAAATCACTGTTATTTTAAGAAACTTCTTGTGCTGTATTTTTAATTCCTTAAGAATAAGTCAAGATAATTTAATCATATAAACACATGAGCACTGTTCAAATGCTTCTGAGTATTCAATAAACCATGCCAAAAGTATTGGTTACAAAAATATCAATCAATAACAAATATACTATAAGTAGCATTGTGGAAACACCCTGATTACTTCTATAATTTATTTTATAAACTGAATTCCAAATTATCCCAATGGTATTGTGACTTTCAGTTCTTGGAAATTTCCTTTATCATCTTGTTACTTTTTTATGTTCTCTTATGCAGCTTGGAATAAAATTAGTTATTAGCATTCTTCCCTTTCTAACAATATCAATACAACTTATGTATTTCTTTCCTTGTTCTTGTATGTGGGAAAATTCTACAAGTCACAGAATATAATTCCTCGCTTTCTTTTACTGAAGAAAAGTAGCTAAATATAGAGAGAAAACAAAGCAAATTAAATAATAATAAAGCCAATAATAGAACACTATAAGCAGCATGATTATTTCCAGAGTATGTTTACAAGAAGATTCCCCTAAATGTCTACTTCCACATTAATATATAGATATGATGATATTCCTTCCTACGTTACCACAGAAAGCAAAAGAATGGTGGAAAATCTATTTCACTACCAAGGACTTGTGAATTAATATCTCCATGTATACCAAACTGACATACACCTACATCTAAAGACATGATTTACATTATGACACAAATTTCGATCTTTCCATAGTCTATAGCATGGAATGTAGGCATTAGTCTAGAATAATTTATCATGTAAACATTCAGCATTGGAATATATCTTCATTCGATCATTGGCCTTGAAATAAAAGGCTAATAAAATTTTACCCACCGCCCTCTTATTATTCTTCATACTATTTCATATTCTTTGACCTTCAACATCAGTTTTCACCATTATGCCCGTAGTCTCTTCTGAAGACTAAACTGCACTCAAATTCTTATGTTGATATGACTCACAGTATCTCAGAGCTAAGTAAATGTGTTTCAAAAGAGGCCATGTGGGGTAGAATGGGGGAATAAAATCTAGGAGTCATGCAAATAATAAAAGCAAATGAAAAAATATGTTAAAACTGCAGAAACATCAAGAAACTGTAAACCTGACCACCACTGAAGGGATACTGTGAACAGTTCAGTGGTAGATGTTTCTGAGGAATGCATGAGGTCTTTCAAATGAAATGAGGTAGTGGTTCTCAGGAGGAGGTGAGGAAAAAGGACCAATGACACACTTGAAAACTGTGTTTAATCTCACCTTAACAGTGACTTTTCTGCTCTTTTAAGTATAAGATATGCAATTTCTAAACTATACAATAGTTATATACAATACTTCTCAATTAGTGGAGAGTTTCTTCAGAATAGAAACTATATTAATATAAGGAAATGAGGCCACCATTCAGAGAACACTGGGCAAAGTGTTGTTTCAGAAGTGATTAGTATGCACATGTGCATGTCGACATTTGTGTGCATGGTGCATGAGCATGTGTGTGTGTGTGTGTGTGTGTGTGTGTGTGTGTCTGTGTGAGATGTTTGTATTTATATATGAGGGCATGTTACTGCCAAAAGACATATCAGAGGATGACTTGCATATGGGTCCACCAGGTGGGTACTTTCAAGTTGTCCTGTTTGGTAGCAAGTGCCAACACCTACTGAACCATCTCGCCAGTACCTTTTTCAGTTATTTGAGACAAGTTCTTTCACTGGCCTGGACTTTATTATGTGGGTCAGACTGAGAAGTCAGTGAGCTCCAGGATTGCTCTTATTTATTCCTCATAAGTTCTAGGATTAAAAGTGTATGCAATCAAGCTGAACTCTTTTACATAAGTTTTGAGGATGAAACTCATGCTCTTCTTTTTACAGTGCAAGCAATTTATTTACATCCATACACAGCTCTGATAATTTTTCTCGAACTTTAAAATCTTGCAATTTCATGTACTTGGTCAGCCTTGCTTGTAAGGTATTTTTTTTTTTCCATTCTAATTCCTGCAACAAGAAATAGCAATGTTTGTTCTGTCATTATCCCATCAGTGTGTTGTAAAAACAAATACTTTGCCTAATTCTAAAATTTCACAGATAGTGAAGAATCTGACACTGTGTGATACTTCCTTCCAATACCAACACAGATAATTTGGGAGATGTTTGATACATGCATGGAGATGGAGTTGAACAGGAATATGGGGAGATCTTGTGCATATTGGATTGACAGAGTTTGTATTATATACTGAATGGATGTGAGACATAGGAGAGAAACAGGGGAAGTGCTGTTTGACATATTTCTGCCTGATTCTGTTTTGAAGTCCTAATATCTAACACTTTAGGTTGTGACTGTGAGTGGAGCTAAGTGTTAGGTCTCAAATCCAGAACAAATGGCCGAGGTGCCTACTTAACATGTCCACATGTACCTGGCCTCCAGATATTCCCAGTGTCCTCTAGTCCCATTAAAGAGTATGGCTGGCATACTCTGCCACCTACTCTAAACTTCTCCAACCCAGGGGCTGAGCTTCCTTTCACCTACTTTGCCTACCCTATATAATCCAGCCACGTTGGTTACCTGCTCTTATTTGGTTTATATTTCACTTTCTGGCCTCTTGATCTAGTGGTTTCTTCCCCTCTCCCCTCTCTTCAAATGGCTCAGAGTTATGTCTCATCTATATGTCCTCACATGTCTCTGCCTCTGGCCATGCACCTCCTATTTATCTACAACAAACTTTCTCCCTCAACAGGCATAGCAGAAGTTATGTCCTCCTTTTTAATTTATTTCTTTGTTCATTCAGTAGGTTCTTCAAAGATGCATTTTAGTATAAACAAGGTCATCTGATGAACTGGCTGTATTAGTATGGTTGAGATGCTGATTAAAAGAGTCTGACAATGACTGACACCCAAAGAAAGCTTATGTTAAGAGAAGGGAGGTGGACTCAGAAAGAAAGCGAATGCTGCCAAACCTTTCATAATGGGTACCTTACTTTTAGAAATGAGGGGATATATTTCTGTTAACAAAAAGCATGCTTTGATAATTTCTTTTGATAGCCCTGACATACTAGCATAGTTTTTCTCACTGCCTTCCATTTATTTCTTCCCATTACCATAAGAAAACAATTAATTATAGTCTTTTATGTTCACCATGGAACTAAAAACTGTTGTCAATGGTTTGGATATTCCTCACATTATTAAATTCAGATTTTAATTATTTTTGCATATTTACACTGCAAAGAAGGCTCTCCATTTCTCTGTTCGACCCTTCTTATGTGTTTTCCTTGTCCCAAACTCATGTCTTCTAGTTCTTTAATTGATCTGTACATGCACACATAAAAATTATATATTATTAATATACAATATATAATCATATATGATACATATTACTAAATGTTTAAATGCAACCTGTTCAGTCTGAGTATTACTGACATGTATATGATTTCACAGCTGACTACTTGGTATTGCATAACCAGTGAGAGAGCTGTTCTCTGACTAGACTTCCCTGAGGAGTCTGTCCCACATACTCAGAATTTCTTAGTTGCATATAGTTCTTTGTCTAAGGTTGAAGTCCCATGAAATATTTTCCTTCCACCATAGTATGTTTATTGCCGTGATCCTTTTTCAGGGTTTGATTAGGCAGTATGCTTTGTTTTCTCATTACACATCTATCCAGTAATCAGAAAATTTACTTTGCACATTAGTCTGTATTTGACACACAAGGTTAACTTTACTGCAAGGATAAGCTTTCCTCAGCTGATTTAGAACTTTATATTCCTTTGTACTCCTTGTTTTCCGTAGAAGCTTTTATTTGATTTCATATTCATTGATTTCAAACATACCCTTGCTTTTCTCTTTATCCACTTTAACACAGGATTCAGCCAGTCCTCACGTCAAACATCCTCTTGCCTCTAAGTCACAAGAACTGGAGTTATTGGACTGTATGCCACTAAATCTACTTGATGCCCATAATTTTTACAGTCATAAGGACCCAACTTTGGGCCTTATTCTTTGTAATAAATGTGTAAATAATTACACATTGTCTTAGTTAGGGTTTTACTGCTATGAACAGACACCATGACCATGGCAAGTCTTATAAAGAACAACATTTAATTGGAGCTGGCTTACAGGTTCAGAGAGTCAGCCCATTATTGTCAAAATGAGAGCATAGCAGAATCCAGGCAGGCATGGTGCACGCAGAGCTGAGAGTTCAACATCTTCATCTGAAGACGGCTAGTGGAAGACTAACTTCCAGGCAGCTAGGATGAGGGAAGGTCTTAAGCCCATGCCCACAGAGCCACACCTTCTAATAGTGCCACTCCCTGGGCCAAGCATATACAAACTATCACACACGTTGTCATCTCGTTCTTTATAGGACACTATGAAAAACAAAAAACAAAAAACAAAAAAAGAAAAAGAAATCTTGTCTCTGATATCTTCAGTAAACTTAAGCACCAAACAATGAATTCTTCTTTGTATTACCTCAAATCTCCTTTTCTGTAGGCTTTAATTCTCCTTGTAGTTTTATCACATGTATAAGCAAAAGTAATAGGTCATTATATTAATTACATAATTTTATCATGCCATAAATTATTATAATTATGTATTCTGAGGCTCCTCTATGTCCATAGTCAGAGAGTGGGTGGCATCTTCTGCTTCAAGTTTTAAGACTTTGGAACCAGAAAATCCATTTGCATAAATTCCACTCCTAGTCCAGACCCATGGCAAGAAAACATTTAGTTTCTAAGTCAAGGCAATCAGGCCCAGTAAATACACTCATATCTACTCCAGCTTTTTGTTATATCACTCAGTGTACTTTGCTTATGACTTCAAATATTATTCCTACTCAGAAACAAGCTCATAGTCATTCGCAGCATCATCTCTAATCACAATACGGCATTTTAGGGCCTGCCAAAACCAATACTCTGAATCTGCTCCTCCTTTATCATTTCAAGTACTCCTAGTCACTTGGACAGAGCATCCTGTTTAGTCCTTAGTTTTCCTTTCATGTTATAGCCAGCATTCTACCGACAAATGGCCGATGTCAACAAGGTTCAGAAGGAATACCAAAACCTATCATGATCATACCAAAGAAAAGAATTGCTGTTACATTGACACCAGCTAATACAGCTTCTTACTTGAGATAGTGCAATAGCTTGTTCTTGTTTTTGTTCTTGTCTGTCATAATTTTTACATACAGTCTTATTCAGTGGACAGAAAAATGCTGACAAAATATATTGAAGAGAACATTTTTCCTGTGATACTTTTCATATGTTGCATTGAAGGCTTTTTCTTTTGTCTTCTGGGAAAATGAATCTAATAAGGATAACTGCAATGATGAGTGCAGTGTGCTGTTATATGTCTTGAGAGCAGTAGCATAGATGTGTTCCAGGGGGATGCTGTCCAGCAGATGACTGAAAGCCTCGTGATGAAGAACAGAGTGTGAGAAGAATGATACTAAAGCATTCACAGCCTCTGTAATGGCAGGGACCAGCTGACATGTTTGGACTAGCTGACAGGAGAATAATTCACTAAGATATTTCTTATCTATTGTACCTTACCCCTAAAAACATATTGAAGCTATGTTGAAAACAACATTACAAGTTATTACTGCTCTGAGCTTCAATAACTTGTAAAACGTCAGCAATGAAACTACACTAAACCCACTGAAAGTCATCTTAGGACATTATTGCCTCCAGGAATGGAGACCATGGTTATGGAATTGGGAAGTTATGAGCCCAATCTGTTATGTATGTCCAATAGCTTACTACTGTAAAAATGGCTGCTGTGTAACTTCACACCAATTAGGCAGGTACAGTGATCACTGGCAGAAAGAAGGAAAGCACTGTACATTTTCCTTAGCTCATTTCTCATACTCCCAAGTCAAGTTAATATATTACAGTTAAAATAATCTCTCATATCAACTGGTAACCATTTTTATTTGCTCTTGGAGGTTACTTCTAAGTAACCTACGTTCAAACAGGACATTAAGAAATCACTCACATGGAGAGTAATGTCTCACACTTAAAAGAAGATTTAGGCTGGAGTGATGGCTCTATGGCTGCTTCTCCTCGGGATGGGAAATCAATTCTCAGCACCCAAATGATGGCTCACAGCTACTGGCAAGTCCAGTTCCAGGGGATCTGATGCTCTTCTGGGCACCAGGAAAGCATGTGTTACACATATAGACACAAGAAAAATACCTAGACAAGTAAAGTATAAATATTTATATCTTTAAATAATAAGACAACTGAAGCATCTATGAATTTAGAATTTTATGCTTTTGATGTCAGGTATCCTGTCATTTTCTGCTGTTTGTGAGTTATACCCTGTTCTAATCAACTGCCTCCTTAGTCAAAACACAGAATAATTAAACCAAAATGGGGCATTATAATGTATGTGTAATCTCTTTTTGTATGTATTGTTTTAAAGATATATACAAAATAGGTTTTGAAATAATGAAAGTCAGCACAGGACTTTAAGGTCAGCTCTACATTCTATAATACTCTTTAAATGGGCTATATATAGCGTACAGGGATTTTTTTAATTCAGGAAAATTCATTTATTCACCAAGTAAATTATTGCACACACTCTGTACTAGACAAAACTTAGTGATTGATTTACTTCAAATTGTTTTCAAAGTGGCTTGTAAAATTACATCTAGTGGGTGCCTCGACTGTTGAGATGAAATGTTACTCTTGCAGAAGGCCAAACTTGAGTTCCTAGCATCCACATTTGGCAGGTCACACCCATATCTTTTGGCTTTCAAACACTTACAATATCAGCCTCGGTGGATTTGAGGTCTTCTTCTGGTCTCCCCTTGGAAGTCATACTAAATAGATGTGTGTGTGTACACACCCACTCACACACACACACATACACACATACACACACAGAGAGAGAGAGAGAGAGAGAGAGAGAGAGAGAGAGAGAGAGAGAGAGAGAGAGATACAGATATGTAAAAATAAAAAAGATTGAAAAATTCATGCAGTATATAACTTCACATAGTTGTTATTGTTTCAGCAATGTAATGTTGTAGATAAGTCTTAAGAGCAAAGGGTTTGGATATAGAATATACACAAGAATTGCATGCATATAACTGCAAATGATTTTAATTTCTTAGTAAGTAAAACAGTGCAAGCATATCACCAGGTAGTCATTACAATTGAACTGGAAGGTAAGCCTGGTGGCCAAAACTGCTGATGCCGAGTGCTCTTATTTCTAGGTCTGTCTAGACCACATGGTTAATTAAGACCAGCATCCTGGGTAACTGAGAAAGAGCCTGCCGAAATTTATGCTCATCTTAGAGGGTTGGTCATGAGGTTCAGTAGTATATAATGTGCTTGATATGTATAGAACCGTGCTTTCAATACCTAGTCCTGAAAAACCCAAACAACAACAACAATAACACACACATACACACACATAAACACCCACACATGCGCAGACAGAAGTTCTGAAGATCTATTTTAACGCACAAGAAATACATATAAATGAATTGTGATATTACATTGCTAAGAAAGTAGATCTTTAATATTCCAGCTACAAAATATAGAAAACTGACTTAAATGATGGCCATGTTAGTTTGTACAATATAAAATTACTTACACTGCATACATAGCCATACTGTAAAGTGCACTCTGTAATTTATTAAGTAAGATAATAAATATATACTATGAATTTAGGTTTGAATGTGAACATAACTAACTGGTCATAATATACTGAGTTTAAAAATATTAAAAATTGTATATATGCACAGTATAAATTATAGATATAAGTTTCGTATCACTTATACCATGCCATAACATATATAACACATGCACACACAAACACACGCAAGTGGTACATACACACATAAATATCTCTTAATCTAGAAAACATAAAACAAATACAAGTGGCTATTTTCGGGGTACAATGTGATGTTTCGAATGTGATTGTTACTTTATAAAATTTAATAATAATAGCATTACATGAGTTTTAAGCTTTCAATTTAAAACATCTATTTTTGTCACTGTATTTTAAGTAAATTATTTTTTAATTGTGTTATATATTAGATTATTTCATACCTTTTTGTTGAAAGTCATTTCCACTAGAAAAGAAAGATGTAGTCCAGTTCAATTCTTTAATTAAAATTAACAAAATGGACTGTATTAAAGCATTGCTTTTGTAGAAATTACATCCGCATTTGCTATCTTTTCCTCACATTCGGGAGATGGGAGCCTTACTGTCATGGCAGTGTAGTCTTTGCTGGATTTGGCACCCCCCAATGATGCAAAGTCACACACATTGGAACTAAGCAGTGACCCCTCAGAGCACCACTATAAACAAGGTGAAGGTGCTGCATTTTTTAGGTGACATTTGTGAATGGCAAACACTAGAAAAGAAAGTACAGCACAGGAACACTGATGAAGTGCTGTGACATTCAGACAATTATACTTTCAGACCTACTAAGGCGCATGCTTCAGTGCTTCCTGTAGGGTTATAGTGTGTAGTAAACCCAGTGTGCACCTCAAGTTCACTACCCAGTGAGTAATAGATGAGGTCACTAAGAACACTGAAGCACTACTTTTTAGGAACATGTGTATATGTATCTCTGTTTATTTGGCTTCATGTTAGAAATATTTGGCCCAAATTTCAGGGAATAAATTAGAGTTGGGTGACTGATATAGTATTACTGGACAGATTTAAACAAATGTTGAGCTGTGTTAATCTTAGAATACTTTCTTACTCTGTGTTAGAGTCTCACATAGCGCAAACTGGCCTAAACGCAATATACAGCTGCAGATTTCTTGGAATTTGGATTCTCCCTCTCCTTCCTCCTCTGTACTAAGATTATAGGCATGTATCACCATATCTGACATAGAACACTTACTGCATGTGTCTTGAAATTATTGTGGGAAAAATATAAATGAATGAGCTGACATACATTTAAGAATTAGTTCCTTCTAAAATGATGTGTTTTCAACATAGTGTTTACATGAAAAAAATTAATCAGTAGCATACGTGAATTTTCTTTATGATACAAGTAGAATACTATTCCCATTGAGATCCATTTTTGCAACTTTATGGCTGATAATCTGCAGATACATTAGAATCTGCAAGCCAAACTGTGCCAGTCATAAAGCTCATGACATACTCAGGCAAAAATGCACCATGACATTCTAGCAGACTTTCAGCACCCAAAATTATTGAGGTTCTGAAAAGGTTTGCACATCTGATTCCAATGCAACAGGGACGACTTGTTTGGTTCCTTCTTCAAGGACAAGGCCCTTTGCCAAGTGTTTCAATTTATCTTAATCTGCTGTTATGGCAATAACTTCAAGACGTGCTCAGCTTGATAAGCATTATGACTGTATTTCTAAGTTGTCATTCAAGTAGGTCAGAGAATAATTCCTCTCTTGAGTCAGGCAAGTGGTTTGACATTGTGAAGCTCTCCTAATTGGGGCTGAAGAAGTACTGAGTCAGCCTAAGTTGCTGACAGGGAGTCTCAGAGCACTGCTCTGTGAGCACCAGCATGGAAGTCCATCTGCTGTGATTATACTGACAGCTGCATCCTCTCCACTGAAGAACCACACCTGAGAAGTCGATCCTAAGTGGGCCAGCTGCTGCAGAGTCTTCAGAGAATGCCTGATTATCCAGTCACAGCCTTGACTTCTCCTCAGCTGTTAGGGACTATTTCAAGCACTTCTGTGTATCCTAATTCCTTGGGGAGATTGCCTAAAACTAAATTGGATGGCATTGTGTTTTTCAGAAAGATCCGATCACCTTTCCTCTACTTTCAGTCATTCAAAAGCAAGCACTTTGTTCATATTATCATGACTAAGACTCCTAAAATATGTTTAATACTGTATATCCATACTCTTATAATATTAGGTTTCATTAAAATATTTCCTTTGTGAGTGTGAATGGATAATATCAAGAACTTTTCTAGAACAACAGAATTTGTCTCTCACCACCCATTTCAGGTAGCTCATAAGCACCTATTGCTCTAGGTTTTCCAACTCATTTTCTGGCCACTAAGCTGTATCCCAAGTTACCTCTCTGTCCTGCAATAAACCCCTTGGCCAGAAAACACCTTGGAAACAAGGGGATTATTTGATTTATACATTCTGGTTACAGTCATCCTTACCTGGGTTACTAATGCTATCATGAAACACCATGATGAAAGCAAGTTGGCTTTAAAAGCTCATGTCAAGTTGAAACAAAACTACTCAGCACAATCATTACAAGACTAAGTCGTACAATTACACTCACACAAACACAGACATGTGAATAAGTATAAATAAAAGGAATTTTTTGTTGTATTTTTATTGGATATGTTCTTTATTTACATTTCAAATGTTATCCCCTTTCCTGGTTTCCCCTCTCCCAGAAACCCCCTATCCCACACCCCCTAACCCTGCTTCTATGAGGGTGTTCCCCCACCCACCCACCCATGTCTGCCTCCCCGCCCTCGATTCCCCTATACTGGGGCATCTATTGAGCCTTCATAGGACCAAAGACCTCTCCTCCCACTCATGCCCGACAAGGCCATCCTCTGCTATATATGCAGCTGGAGCCATGTGTACTCCTTTGTTGGTGGCTTTGGCCTGGAAGCTCTGGGGGTGGGTGTCTGGTTGGATGGTATTGTTGTTCTTCCTATGGGGTTGCAAACCCGTTCAGCTCCTTTAGTCCTTTCTCTAACTCCTGCATTGGGGACCCTGCACTCAGACCAATGGATGACTGTGAGCATCTGCCTCTGTATTTGTAGGGCTCTTTTAATAAAAGTATTGTCTCATCTTTCTACAAAGTGTTTGGACTGTATTTCCTATTGCTTACCAATACAACCTCACTTTTTAAATTGTCTTTCCAGTCCAGTGACATTCATCTTTTATCAGTGTCTTCCTCTGAAAAGCAACCATGACTAACTTATACTCCATAATTCTATTGTCTATTTCAAATAAGGGAAAGACCTCAGATATTTTTACACACACACACACACACACACACACACACACACACACACACACACACACACTTTAAAGATTAATCCGGAGGTAGAGTGCATGAGTAACTTAATGATGTAAGGCAGGTGATTTCTTCTTTTGATTAATAATCATCAAAGAGTGCTGAAAGAAATAGATATGTGTAAAATAAAACTGATAAAATTCTTGGAATAAAACATCATTGATTTTTGGAGAAAAAAATAAAGAGATACCAATCAAAGTACAAAAACATACAAAGCAGCAAGTAGACTAGACCATAAAAGAAATTCCAGTTAGCATGTAAAAACAAAAATACTAAATGTACTGAACAAAAGAAGTACATTATAGGTTGCAAAATAAAAGACAAAGTAACATACGAAGGCAGACCTACCTACTAGAATAAAAATTGACTTCTCAATGGAGACTCTAAAACCTAGAAGGCCTGGGCAGCTACCTACTCACTTTAAGAGACTACAGATGCTAGTATAGACTAGTATTTTCAACAATATTGCAATCAAAAACAATGGAGAAAATAAGATATTCCCCCATAAAAATCACATGAAACAAACCTCTACCTACAAATCCAGTTCCACAGAGAGAAGGTATCAGAAGGAAAATGAACATGAAGGGGAAAACTGTACCCAATAAAAATATGGAATAAATAACCCTAGATCTGCAAATCAAAATATAGAAACACAGACACACACACACACACACACACACACACACACACACACATACACACACAACACACTCCTCCTCCTCATCATCATCATCATCACCATCACTACCACAATAACAACAAAATAACAAGAATTAATAAACATTACTTACTGATATGTTTCAACATTAATTGTCTCAATTCTACAATAGGACAACAGAGAATATCAGAGTGAACCCATCATTCTGCCTTTTCCAATAAACACACTATAACATCAAAATGAACATCACTTTAGGATAAAATAATGAAAAATGGTATTCCAAGCAAATGTACATAAAAGAAAAGGGGATATAGCCAGTTTTGTATCTGAATACAACTTCACACTGAAACCAATCAGAAGAGATAAAAAGGGTACTATATATTCATTAAAAATATTCATCTAGAGGACATTGCAAATTTTTAACATATATGCACAAAACACAAAGGCACCCATTTTTGCTTGCGATAAGGCAGTCCTCTGGTACATATGCAGCTGGAGCCATGAGTCCCTCCATGTGTACTCTTTGGTTGGTGGTTTATTCCCTGGGAGACTTGAGGGTTCTGGTTGGTTGATATTGTTGTTCTTCCTATGGGGTTGCAAACCTCTTCAGTTCCTTCAGTCCTTCCCCTAACTCCTCCATTGGGGTCCACTGTGCTCAGTTGGATGGTTGGCTTTGAGCATCCACATCTGTATTGGTCAGGTTCTGCCAGAGCCTCACAGGGGACAGCTATAGTTTCTGTCAGCAAGTGTTTCTTGGTATCAGCAAAAGTGGGTTTGGTGTCTGCAGATGATTTGGATTCTTAGGTGGCACAGTCTCTGGATGGCTTTTCATTGACTCTCTTCTCCACTCTTTGTCCCTGCATTTCCTTTTGGCAGGAGAAATTCTGGGTTAATATCTTCGTGTTGCGTTTAATTTTAAAAATCTATACTAGCTCTGGCTAGGCTCTACAATCAGTGGCAGCCCATTCCTCATGCCCGAGGTTGAAAACTGCTGTCTCACCTAGGTTCCTGTGGCTGGCTTGCTAAGCTGCCCAAACCCAAACCAGTCCTTCCTGAGAACCCCTGGAGCTACTGCTCATGTTCCACAGGCCGACTGCCCAGACAGTTGGCTACACTGACCGCCAATAACTGTTCCTTAGTTTCACCCTCTCTCTTGCTCATCTAAATTGTCACAAATGGAAAACACAAGACAACCTTAATATTTAATACCAGCCACATTTGTAGTGGTAATTCTCCATCCCTAATATGTCTGTGAAAAGAACACAGAACTCAGTTATGATATTATAAGTTGCATACCTACATTGGGCACATATACCACTACATTACTCTATTCCCCAGCTATGAGTTCCCTTGCTACTTGCTTTTTTCTCTAGGCCACCTGGTTCTGCTCCATCTTCCATCTCCTTTTCCTCCATCTTCCTTGTCACCTCTACTCCCTCAGGGGGGCCTGTCTACCCACTGGATATGGTCTCTTCAGGTTCTATCTCCCTTTTGTTGGGTATTTTTGTTAATGCCATCCCTGTTGGGTCCTGGGAACCTCTTGTGTTCCTGCCATCTGGTACTTTAGTGTCTAACCCCAGTTCCCCATCTCCACTTACATACCTCTGTCAATTACCTGACCTTCTGTATTTCTCTCCATCTCCTCCCACATCTGATGTTCCCCCCCCATCTCTCTCCCTCCCAGATCCCTCCTTCTCTCTACCGCCCTTGATTATTTTCTTCCCCCTTCCGAGTAGGGCTGAAGCCTCTTTGAAGAACACTTTGTTCTTCCTTCTTCTTAAGTTCCATATGGTCTGTGAGTTGTATCATGGGTATACCAAGTTTTGAGGCTACTATTCACTTATCAGTGAGTACATACCATGTATGTTCTATAGTGAATGAGTTACCTCACTTAGGATGATATTTTCTAGTTCCATCCATTTGCTTGCGAATTTCATGAAGTAATAATTCTTAACAGATCTTGAAAGAATTATTTTTAGGTTAATATGGGCATACAAAAACAAACAAATAAACCAACAAAACAGATAGTTAATTCAATCCTGAATAATGAAAGTGCTGTAGCCCCAAACCTGCGAGTCACAGGGACTGAGGTAGGCGGGCATAGAAACCTCCTGGATCCCAAGAGCGGTTGCTGAGGCAGGAGACGTCTGCCTGGGCCACCAGGGTTCCATAGTCAAGCAGTGCCTACCGGGAGTAGGTTACTCTCCCAGGAGCGTGGAAAAGCCCCAAGTGGGGGCAAAATGAGCCCCAGCGCTCACCGATTCTGCCCGGTTTCTGTGGGCCACAGAGACTGAGGGACAGGAACTTCCGGCCTCCATCGGGCGGCCAGGGACCTCAGCTTGGGCCACAGGGCTCCATCGC
>CM052705.1:68175496-68196606 GCA_028551405.1 Uromys caudimaculatus | reverse complement strand
CCTGGTGAGCTGTGGGGCGTGTCTTTGGCCCTATCCTGGCTCTTGCGATCTCCTGAGAGGGATCTTTGTCCCGGCGCTAATTAGCTGTGGAGCCCTGTGGCCCAAGCTCGATAATTGAATCTTATTAGTGGATCACAGATATTCTGATGTAACTTATTAATGTATTCTTTCTTAAAAGCTAATCTAGTTGGCAAATTATATTTATTATATAATACAATATGCATCATACATATTTATATTATGAAACAACTAAGTGAAGCTCAAATATAACATTTACACATTTACTTTAATGAATGAGTGTATTGGCAATTGAAACATTCATGAAAGTTTTGCATAGATTTTTGTGACATATAGTATTTATGTATGTTTCTTGAGTTAAAAGATGATACTTTGAGAGTTCTATACATTGAGAAATATTCACTTGTGTGTGGTCAGTATATGTGGTGCTTTCAGCTTATCATTACTTTAATTTTTTAATTTAATTTTATTTAATTAAGTTCCAAATATTGCCCCCTTCTCGGTCCCCCCTCTCAGTGTTCTTCACCTCATCCCCTTCCCCTTTGTCTCTGAGAAGGTTTTCCCCAATACCCTCACCACCCAACCTCCAGCCTCCAACCTCCAACCCCTATCCTCTACTCCCCAACCTCCACTGCTTACCCCTACTCCTCTCTCATCCTCCCCTGCTGCTCTCCCTTCCCTGAGGACTTGATGACTATAGGATTGTGAATGTCCTCTCCCACTGAAGCCAGACATATGTGCCAGGGACCGTGGATAAGCATATGTATGCCCTTTTATTGATGACTTAGTCTCTGGGAACACTTAAGAATTCTAGTTAGTTGATATTGTTGGTTTTCCTGTAGGGTTGCCTTCTGCTTCAGTTCCTTCAATCTTTCCCCTAACTCTTCCATAGGGGTCTCCAATTTCAGTCCAATGATTGGATGTAAGTGCCAGTATCTGTCTTAGTCAGCTACTGGTACAGCCTCCCAAGAGACAGCCATGCTAGCTCCTCTCTGCAAGCAAAACATAGCATCAGTAATAGTTTCAGGGTTTGGTGCTTGCCCATGGGTTGAATCCCAAGTTTTGCCAGTCACTGGGTGGCCTTTCCTTCAGTCTCTCCTCCACTTTTTGTGCCTGCATTTCTTTTAGACAGAAACAATTCTTTTTTATTTTATTTCTAATTCCAATTTCATTTTTTCTTAGTCTTGTAAAATAATTTATTTTATTCTTTTGAACTTATGTTCAGTTAATTGTTATTTTAGTTTTTTTGAGCTGAATTGTGGTACTTTAGTTCTGTCTCTTCCATGTGGGCAGTGGCTGATGTATACTTCCTGTTAGATCTCCTCTGCATTTCCAAGGACTTTGGTATGTTCTTTTTGGCCTTTATCTCTTCTAATATACATTAAAATTTTTATTTAGTTTTTGAACACTTTGCTTTTTTAATTTTACACCTATATATAAAATTTCCAAAAGTATCCTTATCATGTCTTTATACTTTTATTACCTTATGGTAAGGAAAAATGCCTAGAATTTTATCCTTCATAATCTATCAAGATTTTCTTGTTGCCTTACAAATTATCATCTGTCTTTAGGAATACTTTCTAAATTATGACGATAAGACTGTGGAAATACTATAAATATCTGTTAAGTGCTTTTGGTTTAGAGCAGGGCTTTTCAACCTCTTCCATTTGTGACTACCTTGCACATACAAAATTTGCATGGTCACAGGTAAATATGTATACTAAACAGGTATGTTAATCAAATATTTATTTAAAACAAACATTTTAAAATAATTTGAGATAGAAATAAGTATAATTTTATCTTTTTTTCTTTAGAAATGGAAGCAAATTTCTATACTAATGAGGGGGATCACACAGTTCATCCCCTCTAAGCTTCCTTTCCCCCACTCAGTACTGTATCATAGCTCCCAACTTCAATAGGCATCCCTGCTACACAACATGCCACTTCTGCCAAACAAAACACAACAAAACACAACAAAACAAAACGAAAAACCTACCAAACATAACAAACACAGTATACCATCCACCAACACCAGCAGACATTTCCTATGAAGACATTAGCTGAAACAGCCAGGAAATCAGACAACACTCAGCTAACATACTCTTTAAAAATCTAGAAAGAAAACAGAAAACAAGGAATAAGACATTCACCCAACAAAGAGAAATCCTGAAATCAGCACCTAGATCTATAATCATCCCAAACACAGATGTCTAGAAACCAGAATGAAAACACAATTACTAACAGCCAGGAAAATATGAATCCACTAGAGCACAGCTATACGACCACAGCAGACCCTGAATATCCAACACAGCTTATGAAGGAAAGACCTTCATGATAGAGGTTCTTAAAGAGAAAATGGATAAATCTCTTAAAGACATTGAGAAAAACAAAAAGTGTCTGAAAATAAACAAAACTGTGTAAGACCTGGAATTGGAAATAGAAACACTAAAGAAAACAAAAACTGAGGGAGTTCTGGAAATGACAAATTGAGAAATTCAAACAGAGATTACAGAGGCAAATCTCATGGATAGAATACAAGAGTTGGAAAAGGGAATGTAAGGCATTGAAGATGTGATAAAAGAAATGGATGCATCAATCAAAGAAAATGGCAAATCTAAAAGCCTCCTGGCACAAAACAGATAGGAAACATGGGACACTACGAGAAGATCAAACCTAAGAATAGTAAGTACAGAGGAAATAGAAGGAAGCCATTTCAAGGCCCAGAAAATGTTTTCAAATAAGTCATAAAAGAAAATTGCTTAATCTAAAAAAAGAGATGCCTATAAGGTACACGAAGTACAAAGAACACCAAATAGATTGGATGAAAAATTTTTCCTTGCCTCATAATAATCAAAACACTACATATACAGAACAAAGCAAGGATATTAAATGTTCCAAGAGAAAAATGACTAAGTAACATATAAAGGTAGATCTATTAGAATTATATCGGACATCTCAATAGAGACTCTAAAGCCAGAAAGGCTTGGGCAGATTTCCTACTCAGACTCACACCACAGATCTCAGCCTAGCCTAGAAAAACTGACAATCAACATAGATGGAGGAACTAACACATTGCATGATTAAGTCAAATTTAAACAATATTTTCTTACAAGTCCATAATATAGAAGGTGCTAGAATGAAACTGCAACCAATGGACATTAACTGAACATATAAATAAACAAAAATAAATAATATCACAGAAATAAAATCAAAAGTAGGAAAGAATACACATATAATGTACACATACACACACATGCACACACACATATACACATAAACATACACACACACACACACACACACACACACACACGTGATCACTTAGATGGACCACCAACACCACCAACATAATAACAGGAATTAAGAATCATTAGTCATTGATATTTCTCAATGTCAATGGTCTTAATACCCCCATAAATAGACCAAAACAATCAAAATGATTGTGTAAATATGATCCATCCTTCTTTCTGCTGCATACATGCAATATATGACAACACCAAGGATAAATATTACCTCTGGGCATAGAGTCAGAAAAATTTATTTAAAGAAAATGCACCTAAGAAGCAGGATGAACATGTTTTAATATGTAAAAAAATAGACTTCAAACTAAAAGTAATCAAAAGAAATGGGGAAGAACACTACATACATGTCAAAGGAAATAGCCACTAAAATAACATTTCAATTCTTAACCTTTATACTTCAAATATAAGCCTACCCAAAATTGTAAAAGAAGCACTACTACTGCTTAAACAAAATATTGAACCTTATACACTGACAGTGGGATACTTCAATACCACACATTCACAAATGTACACGTCTTTCAGACAAAATTTGAACAAGAAAATATTGAAGCCAACTGTCATTATAAACCAATACACCTAACAGATATTTACAGAACAATTCACCCAAACATAAAATAATTACCTCCTTCTCAGTACTTCATGGAACTTTCTCCAAAATGGACCGTATTCTCAGAGACAAAGGAAGTATTAGGAGACAGAAGAAAATTGAAATATCATCCTGTATCCTATCTAACTACCATGGGATTAAATCCGAACTTCAGCAGCAACACAAACAACAGAAAGCTTACAAACTAATAAAAACTGAAAAATTCTCTACTGACAGAAAAATGGGTCAAGACAAAAATAAAGAAATGAAAGACTTTCTAGTGTTAAATGAAAAGTAATTCACAGCATATCCAAACTTATGGAATACAATGAAAGTTGTACTAAGAGGAAAAATCTTAGCACTAAGTGTCTATGAGAGAGAGGGGGAGAGGGGAGAGAGGGAGGGAGGGAGAGAGGGAGGGAGGGAGAGAGGGAGGGATGAAGAGAGAGGGAGGGAGGGAGGGAGGGGGAGAGAGAGAGAGAGAGAGAGAGAGAGAGAGAGAGATCTCATACTAGCAACTTAAAACCATACCTGAAAGCTCTAGGACAAAAAGAAGTAATCACATCCAAAAGAGTAGATAGCAAAAATTAATCAAAATTGAGGGCTGAAATTGATAAAATAAAAACAAAGAGAATGTACAAATTGTAATTGAAGCAAAGAGTGGATTCTTTGAGAAAATCAACAAGTTAGACAAATCCTTATACAACTATCTACAAAAGACAAAAAAAAAAAAAAAATATCCAAGTGAACAAAATCAGAAAGAAATAGGAGGATGAAACAATACACATCAAGGAAATCCAAGCGTCATGAGTACAGACTTTAGGAAACTGTAATCCACCAATTAGAACATCTGAACAAAATGCATAGATTTTTTTCAACAGATACCACTTACCATACTAATGTCAAGATGAGATGAAAAGTTTAAATAGACCTATAACCAATACTGAAATAGAAGGGGTCATTAAAATTCGCTTCCCCAACCCACTCCCCCTAAAAAGACTAGATTAGAATCCTATCAGACTTTCAAAGGAGAGTTAATGCCAATATTCCTCAAATTATTCTACAAAATGGAAACAGGAGGAACGGTGCCAAGTTCATTATACAAGGCCACAATCATCCTGATACACAGGCCTCCTAAAGACTCAACAATTAACCTATGGCCTTAGATGTCAGAGCAGCAGATACTCTTGGAGAAGATAAAAGTTACAACTGTTGAGGAAACATGGGCCTCTGGCAAGGTAGCAAAGTTCTATTTCTGCATCTGAAACCATGATTAGTCAAGTATGTTTTGTAGGAAATGCATCTAGGACATACTTAAAATTATAGATTCCTTCCTAGGGGCATAATCTGTGGGAGTAACCAACCACTTTCTGATTGGATTTAAGGTCCACCCCATGAAATGAACCTCATACCTGGCACTGTTATTGGAGACAAGAATCTGTGAGTACTGAGGTCATAGACCCTAGGACAGAAACTACTATTATACTGCTAAGTGGAAACCATATTAAACTAACTCCTAATGACTTACTGTTAAACCCAGAGATTAATGCATCTTTCAACTTTCATGAAGAGATGTTTTCTGTGTAGATGACGGTTAACAGAGACCCACAAATGGTCATGGTGCAAAGAATATGAGGCTACATAATGAATGCTCAGCCCTAAATAGGAATTCTGTATCATTCCCCTCTTCCTAAGACTTAAAATAATTGTGGAAGAAGGAGTAGAAAGATTGTAAGCCAGAAGCAGTGGATGTCCATACAGAACCAGTGTTTTCCAGCTATGACAGGGCAATTATACAAATGAACCAAGGATAGTTGTAACAATGCACACAAAAACTGGGTAAGTTCAACACAGACAAAATTCTCAGTATGGAGAGAGGAAGTAAATATGAAGTCTCACCCCTGTCTGAGGACTTATTGCCAACTGATAGCTGCTAAAAGAGAGTCAGTTTTCTTTAAGAGTGTGCTGCGGATAGGTCAACCATAATCTCCAATGAATGCCCACACACCCAAGAGTAGAAGTGCAGCACAAATTTGATTCAAATGGGTTTCTTAAAAAAATGTCATGAAGTTGAGTATGTGGGGAGTGGTCTGGGAGGAGTTGGGAAGGGATGAATGTGCTCAAAATACATTGCATGAAATACTCAAAGAAATAATAAAAATAACCAACTGCACTGTAAAAAAAAAAGACTCAACAAAGAATTGAAAATGTACTTTAAAAATATGTAATAATACTTAATAATTTACTTAATAAATACTTCCAAACCAAATGCAAGGACAAATCAAAAAGACTATTCACCATGGTTAAGTAAGCTTCATCCCAGAGATGCAGGGATGCTTCATTATGTAAATATCAATAATTATAATCTACTATAAACCAAAATGATGAAAGACAAAAACCAAATTATCACCTTATTAGATGCAAAAAGGCCTTTGGTAAAATCCAACACCTGTTCATGATAAGAGTCCTGGAGAGATTAGGGATTCAAGGTACATACAGGAATATAATAAACACAAAATATATCAAGCCTATAGCTGACATTAAAATAAATGGAAACTCAGAGTAATCCCTTAAAATCAGAAATAAGACAAGACTTTTCTACTCTCTCCATGTAAGTTTAATATAGCATTTGGATTTTTTGCTTGAGCTATAAAATTACTGAAGGACATCAAGCGAATACAAATTGAAAAGGAGGAAGTCAAGTTATCATTATTTGCCCGTGTTATGATAGTATATATACATAAGTGACCTTAAAAATTCTACCAGAGAACTCATACAGATGATAAGCACTTTCATCTAAGTGGCTTGTTACATGATGAACTTAAAAGAATCAGTAGCCATTTGTCTTAAGTAATCTTTTATTCCTTTGAATACACACATGGCAATGCCAAGTCTTATAAAAGTAAACTTTTAATTGGGGTGGACTTATAATTCAGAGGTTTAGTCTATTATCATCATGGTGGGAAACCTGGCAGCATGCAGGCAGATATGGTGCTGGACAAGTAACTAAGAGTTATGCATCTGGATTGGAAGGCAACAAGGAGTGACAGTTAGCCAGGCCGGGCATTAAATTCTAAAATCTCAAAACCCATCCCCCCAAACCCATCCCCCAGTGATATACTTCCTTCAACAAATCCTCACCTATTTCAAAAAGGCCACAGCTTTTAAAAGTGCCACTCCCTATGGGCCTATGGGGGCCATTTTCATTCAAACTATATATATTATATAATATATATATATATATATATATATATTCATATTCCTTATACACACACACACACATACACACACACATACAAATGACAAACTGAACTGAGAAAAAAATGAAGAAACAACATCTTTCTCAATAGCTAAAATAATATAGAATATCTAGAATAACATTAACTGAGCAAATAAAAGACTAGTGTGATAACAACTTCAAGTCTTTGAAAAAAGAAATGGAAAAAGGTATCAGAAGATGGAAAAATCTCCCATGTTCATGTACAGGTAGAAAAAATAAAATAAGAAAGCCATCCTAACAAAATCAATCTATAGATAAAATGAATTCTCACTAAATTTCCTAAACATTTTTTACAGACTTTAAAAAGACAATTCTCAATGTTATATGGAAAAACTAAAAACTCAGGATAGTTAAGACAATCATGAACAGTAAAGGAACTACTCGATGTCCCAGCATCACTGACTTTAAGTTTTACAACAGAGCTATAGTAATAAAAACCACATGGTATTAGTATGAAAACAGGCAAATTAATCAATGGAATAAAATTAGAGACCCAAGCATAAGTTAACACTAACATGGACACTTGATTTTTTTATAGAAAAGTCAGGAATACACAATTGAAAAAACAAACACACAAACAAAACAAAAAAACCCAGAATCTTCAACAAATGGTGCTGGTCAAACTGGTATACAAGTAGAAGGCCACTTATAGATCCATATTTATCACCTGCACAAAACTAAAGTTTAAGTGGATCAAATACCTCAAATGTAAGACCAAATGCACAAAATCTGATAGATGAGAAAGTGGGGAATAGATTTTTATGCCTTGGCACAGGAAATGAATTTCTGAGCAGATCACTGATAACTTTTGCACTAAGATTAACAATCAATAAATGTGACTTCATGATACTGAAAAACTTCTGTAAGGCACAGGATGCTGTCAACAGGACAAAACAGCAGGCTAAAGAATGTGAACGTATTTTATTAGCTCCTATCTGATAGAGGAGTAATAGCCAAACTATATAAAGAACTCAACAAAATAAATATTAAAAAATAATGCAATTAAAAAATGGAGTCATGTCTAAAGAGGGAATTCTCAATAGAGGAATATAAAATGACCAAGAAACATTTAAAGAAATGTTCAACAACCTTAGTCATCAGGAAGAGACAAATCAAAATGTCTTTGAGATTCCATATTACAACTCTCATTATAGCTAAGATCAATAATACAAATAATAGCTCGTGCTGGTGAGGATGTGGAGTAAGAGGGTCACTCCTCCATTGCTGGTGGGATTGTAAACTTGTACATCCTCTATGAAAATTAACATGTTGATTCCTCATAAAATTACAATTAATCTACCTCAGAAGACTGAGCTATTCTATTCTAAGTCAGACACTCAAAGAACATTGTATCCTACAAGGATACTTGCCCGATCATATTTAATTCAGTTTCATTCATAGTAACAAGAATCTGGAAACAACCTAAGTTTTCCTCAATAGAAGAATGGAAAAAGAAAATGTGGTACTTTTACACAATGTATTATTACTCAGCTGTTAACAAAAATGTTTTAACAAAAAATTTCAGGCAACATTTCCAGTACAGGGACTGGGTTGCATTCAATTCAGGTGTTGGGCAAGAAGCTCCTATGGAAACCCCAAAACAACCCAAACTGTTTCTAAGACAAAGGATTGATCTTTGCAAACTGACAGCAGGAACCCCACTGCTATAGACAATATTATTCCAACTCATTGAATATGAATAAATCGACCTGGTGTCTACATAGAGCCCTCACCCCTACATTCTAGACTCCTTGGCATGAGAAGGTACTCTTTAGGTTACCAAAAGAGAAACATGGATACAAACACAGCTCAAAACCTTTGAACTACAATCTATCTGCCTGCAAAATATGCTGGGGCAGTGGTGGCACCAAACCTGTAAGAGTAATCAACAAATGTTTAACTTGACTTAAGGCCCACTCCATGAGAAGGAACCCATATCTAACACTGCTTGTATAACCAAGAACCAGAGGCTAGATAGACCAGGGAACTAGGATAAAACCAAACACTACTCACCTATAAAAATTTAAATCAATAAAGTAATGACATTTTGCAATACTCAAAGATCAGTGACTTATCCAGTCATCATTAGGAAGGATGCCTCTGGTAGTGGATGGGAACAAATGTAAAGACCTACAGCCAGACATTAATGGAAAGAGTCTAAATTGGAGGTCTCCATTATATTCTTCATCTCAGAGTTAGGAAATACCATGGAAGAAGAGAGAGAAAGATTTTAAGAATCAAGGGGATGGGGTACACCAGTAAATAAGGCCCTCAGAATCAACAAGCAAGGTGCAAAAGAGGTCACCGAGACTCATGCAACAAGCAAAGGGCATACATGGGTTACAACATATCCTCTCCATAATGACTATAGCTATTAGGTTAGTTAGTGTTTTCATGGAACAGTTGGCTGTGAGAACTAATAGTCTCTCACTCTTGTGCCTGCTCTTGGGACTCGTTTGCTCTTATGTATTGCCATGTCCAAGTTTGATATGATAGATTTGCTGAAAATTATTAATATTTTATTTTGTCGTATTTGACTGCTAACTCTTAGAAGCCTGTTCCTTTTTTACAAAAGACATAATGGGAGTTGGTCTCCATAAGAGGGGAGGTAGAAAGGAGCTAGAAGGAGTGGAAGCGGGAAATGCAATCAGTATATATTTTATGAGAAAAGAATCTATTTTCAATGAAAGAAAAAAATATATTTAATGACTGAAATCATTTTTTTGGTACACATAACACATATCTTGAGTTTGCAATATCATTTTAGAGGAGGGAAACATTCCACCATATATTTGTTTATTTATTTTTTATTTTCATAAAAAATATTTGTTTATTTTTATTTTATATGCATGGTTATTTTTCCCATATTTAAGTATATACATCACATGTCTGCCCTACTTGTTTAGCAATAGAGTAAGCACACCATAATTTTAGTTATTGGAAATATAACTTTTTAAAATAATTCCATTTTGATGGAAGGGAATATCAGAATGCTAAGACACAATCCTAAACTTATATGCAAAAATCAGAATGTAAAACTTTTGAGCAGAGCAAAGTTTGTATTCATACGTTTTTATTAAAAACCTAATTCTGAAGCACAGATATGTTTCACATGTCACTTAAGAATATCAGTTTGTCCAATGGGACACATTTAGAAAAGGAGGCACTACAATCAGATGCAAATTTGTTGGGACCACTTCAAAAATATGATGTTTAAAATTTTTAAAGTAATTTTAATTCTTAATGATATGTTCTGGTCCAACAAGATGAACTGTTTAGAGTCCTAAATTGGGAAATGATGACTTGTCAGTGGAGCTAGAGTTCCCATCCACCCCGTTTTGTATTGCTTACCTTGAGGGATACATTTGTTGTGGCTGAATAATTCCATGAGAACCACAGATGCTACAGTTACATTAGCTGTGTTTCTGCAATTCAGTTTGCTTTTAAAATCCACAAAATGCTTTCAGTGGGTAGTGGCAACCTCACTTTGTCTATAATTAGATTGTTATTAGCCTTAAAAGACATATTTGAGAAGAGCTTTTTTTTTTTTTTTTTTTAAACTTTAGGCATATCAGCCTTGACAAATTTCTCTGAGGCGTTTCTCTAGAGACTTAGAATCTGTGGCTTTTAAAAGATTTAAATTAGTCACAAGGCAGCAACAGGAGCACTCTAAGATTTTGCTTATTCGCAGTCTTTAACTAATTGCTGGGTTTAAATGGCAGCCAACTTTTAAAAAAATCAATAAATGCTCTGCTCAAATGTTTGTTGAATTATAAAAACACCACTTTGAATATCACTTTTCCATTTGACACTGAATAAAACTATTTTCAAGGCCTAATTTGTACAGTCTGCCAAGTCCTGTGTTATTTGGTCTCAAACAAATATTACATTTAATCTTCTCTAATCAGTTTAATGGGTGGAAGAAACAAAATAATTGCCTTGCAGATTTTCTAAATGCCAACCTTGCATGTCTGCTCATCAATAACACATTATTGCTTTGAATGGAAGTGAAATTCAAGACAATTGATGCCTCAGCTGCTGAGGAAGCACAGGAAGCCTCAGGTGATGGAAAGTTGCTTGTGCAGGAAAATTGCTTCTCAGGGCACTCAGCCATCAGAAACACTAACTGTTCTGCTTCAACTGACTGAAGGATGTTCTCTACTGACTTGTTTCAGATGAAACAGAATACCTGAAAGACAAGATCAGAATCTTTAGAAGCTCACACATTCACTACAGGAGATGGCTAAAGCTATAAAGCTGATTTGTAGCCCAGTCCTAATTGAAAGCCATATCTACAAATTATTTGACATTGCTTCCAGCTAAAGGGGGACACAGTACGTCCTCATCTCAATGAGGTTGAACTTTTCTGACAGCCACAGCAAACAGAATAAAAAAGAAATGAGTCAATCCACTGTGACTTCTTAAATGAGAAAAGGAAAGCCCATACCTGTCTGTAGCTTTTGTATGCTTCATGTGGAATATGTACTTAGGGAGCTGGTGGTTGCCATAGAGGAAGTCTGATGAGCCTGACAGCTACATAAAGAGCCACATTGTTAAGGTACACAGAGCTGGGCAGGGGCTTGCATGTTTCCTCTTATTGACATGCCCAGGCTAGAAATAATAAGTATAATGTTTTCAAATGTTGCCAGACTAGCCTTTATCTAACTCAATTTATCTATCTGACTGTGAGCTATCTAGAGTGAGAACTAACCAAGTAAACCCAGTCTACGATTAGAATGAAATACGTCATCAAGACACTCATTTGTTGTAGTGCTGTACATAAGAATAGATGAAACTAAAATTTTTTCATACAGTTACTACTAAGTTTACTGGCAAAAAATCAGGTTGTCCAAAACACCTAGCTCTCCCTTCTTTATATTTTTGGGACTGAGTCTCACACTGAAACACAGGCTTTTCTCAATTTACTATATAGCTCAGGAGAGCTTCCTGAATATTTGTATTATACCACTGAACCACAATGCCTAGAAGTTTGCTCTGTAATTAGGGATATATAAATAATTTTATGTTTATGACTATTTTCTGCCACATGAATTCAAGTTGCCCATGGAGGTCAGAAGACTATGATCTTCTAGAACTGCTGTTACAGATGGTGCAATCCACCACATGGTTGCTGGGAATTGAACCATAGTCCTCTGCAAAAACAATAAGTACTCTTAAGCACTGAAAAAACTTTCCAGGCAAATAATGGATTTTATAAAACATAATACAAAAGCAACAGCTCTATAAAATACCAACCTCACCATGAAAATGAATTGAAAATGCTTAAATACAAAGTGAAAATAGATTTTTGGTTCTTATTTATTAACATTGTTTAAAATTGTCAATCCTATCTGAGGGAGACTTTGAATATATATCTGATGTTTAAAGTAATGCATTTAGCTAAGGTATTGAAGATGGCTATCAAACAGCTGTGAAATATGGATATAAAAGTGTATAATGGTAATAAGGATAAAAGAGAGACTGATTGTGTCTAGAAAGAAAAGAGAAAGCTTCAGATGAATTTTTCTTTCATTTTAACACTCAATTTGATTATCATTTACTTTGGTCTTATAAGTTGCCTTGGCTAATGTGTCACTTCATAGCAAATTAACTAAGACAATGCCCAAAGGATACCCAATCCAAAACAGTACAGTGATACTTTCACTTCTTAATTATTGTTGCATTGTTTATAATAGCCAACATTTGTATCCACTCCTTATATCTATGAAGAGATGGCTAGATAGAGAGAATATGCTGTACACACAGTATGGAACCTTATTAGGCAATGAAGAATAGTGAATTCCCACTTGCAGGAAAGTGGATGGAACAGGGGACCATCATATAAAGCCAAATAAGTCTTACTTAGAAAAAACAACCACATGTCTTCTCACATATTAAGAATTCAGATTGCAGTTTATATATGTATGTTCTTGTGTGTATGCATGTACATATATGTAGAAGATTTTCAGGGAGAGGAGGGAACAAGTGAGATCATTGGAATGTGTCAGGTGTAAGAAGGATGGAGAGTTGGGAAGAGAAAGGTCCATAAACGGTATAAAGGGGCTGATGGAAGCAATGGGTTACTATGGCAAACAAGAACAAGATATAATGGCATATGGATGGAAATGTCCCTTTGAAATCCATGACATCAAATGTTATTATTCAAAGAAAAAACATAAAGGATAGTTTATGGCATGCCTCACTGGGCTCTTTGATTCCAGGTAAAAAAATCTCTAAATGTTGTCATAGCAGATATATATATATATTTTTTTTTCTCCATCCTTCTACCCATCTACATGTCATGATCATATAGTGATGGTTAAAGAAACTTGTATCCAACAAGTTAATTCTGAACCTCAAACCATGATATTAGTCGTTGCCAAGGTGAAAAGTACTACATGGCTCATGAATGATTTAAAAAAGTACAGCCAGTAATGTTTTGAAAGACCTTGCGATCTTATCTCTTTCTCTTGCCTCTCTCCTACTTCTCATTCCTCTCCCCATTCCCTTTCCCCTCTCTTCACATGGTTATGGCCGGCCTCCACTCCTCTACTTCTCTACTCTTTCCCTCTCTCTGCCTTTTTCCGCCTCTACTACCCTCTTAACTCCCCTTTCCATGCCCAAAATAAACTCTATTTCTATACGATAAAAACAAAACAAAACAAAAAAAAAAAAACCCTTGCAATAAAATTCTATATTTTCTTTCATTCTTACTCATAATCAGTATGAATCATTGATTTAAAGAGAAAATAAGCTTAAAGCCTCAAAATGTGGTAAAAGTTCAAGAAATATATAACTGGCCTTATATGAAAAATTGTCTTTAAAGAACTTTACATTCAGGGAGGTGGGAAATAACTCCCTCAGTAACATCCTTGGTTTGTAAACCTAAGGATCTCCAGGGGTGCTGGTAAGCTCCAGGTTCAGTGAAAAGCCCTTTACAACATTATGTTAAGCATAATATATTTTTCCAAAATATAACACTTCAATGGCCCCAATTATATCCTATAAACAATAAACACATTCTTTGCTGGCAGATTAATAAATAGTAAAGCCCAGGAACAAACAGAGGTATAGCACAGTATTCTTGGTGAGAACCATCACTCTTGGCTTTTCTGTGTTAAAAGAAACTGACACATAATTCTGCCATTTCAAATGTTCTTTCTCCAAGTATGGAAGGTAAGAGACATCCATCTCCATTCAGATTAGAGATTTTTGATACATTTTCAGAATTCAGTTATTGAATTTTGGTACTTACTTATATGTTTCTATAAACAAGATATATGGACTATAAATACTGAATTCTTGTAGGCCACAGTTTCTAAAAAGAAACAAAAAAATTTCTGCGATCAGAGAAAGAGTAGTTTGTAAAATAAGATAATAAAAACATCAAGTAATAGAGAAAAATTGAGAATCAACTGAGTCTATCAGGTAGATCCACATCATCTGGTTACTGTGTCAAATTAAATGAAAACATTCACCTGTCTTATACAGAGCTTGGCAAGTATATATTTCAATATCTGTATTGAAATTCTACTCAAATAAGCCACATGAGGGGATACAGGAAACATTACTTTCTTTATGCCTTCTGAATGTATTTATCCATATTTTTTCATTTTTCCTGATATACTCATTAATGAACTCCTTGTGGGCATAGACTTGTTTTAGTTTATTATTGTCATTTCAGTATGTGGAACAATACCATAAACAACATAGGTCTACAATAAAGTAAAATCTTACTTCTTAAATAATATATATCTACTTAGTATAGAATATATGTCTGTATGCAATGCCACTGTGCATATATATATATATATATATATATATATATATATATATAGTATATACTATACCATACCTATATAACTCATTAAATGATGTAAAGCAGATCGATTGCTACATAGATACTTCACCCCTATGTAAAACATAGGTAAAGGAAGATACTCTAAACACTATCAAAAGTAAAGGATAAATGTTAAGCAGCCATAAACTTCTATCTACAATGCTGTACTACCTGCTACCTGAGAGATATGCTAGGGCAATGGCGTCACAAATAATGTGGGAGTAGTTAACCAATAGCTGATTTTACTTGAGGCTTATTCTACACCATACCTGACAGTAATGTGTAATGAAAATCCTGACACTAAATAGGTTAAGGACCTAGGATAAACCCAAATTTTAATGGTATAAAGAATAAAGAAAACAAACATAGAGTAAAATGACTCTCAATAACATTCTGCTATAGACGTACATCAGACCCTTATCCCTCTATCACCAAAGAAGCTTCCTCTTGCAGCAGATTGGAGCAAATATAAAGACCCATAACCATATATTATGTAGAGAGCAAGAGACCTTGCAACACTCAGCCTGAAATGGGATGCCTTTATCAAATGTCTCCCCTCAGAGCTCAGGGAACCCAGGGAAGAGGAAGAGAAAAAGTGTAAGACCCAGAGGGTATGGAAGACACAAAGAATACAATGCCCTCTAAATCAACAAGAATGGAAATCATGTGAACTCACAGAGACCAAAGAAGCATGCACAGGGCTTTCAAGGGTTTGTAACAGGTCCTCTGTGTTCATATTATAGCTTTCAGTTAAGTATTTTTATGGGATTCCTGAGTGTACAAATGAATGAGTATTTGATATTTGTGCCTTCTCTTGAGTCATTTTTTTAAATATTGGTTTGTCTTGTCTTTTAAATAATAGGTATTGTTTTGTCTTATGATGTTTTATTTTGTTATATTTTTTTAAAAAATGAACAAATAAATGAATGAATGAATGAATGAATGAATGAAGACATAGCCACTATGTTAAAGAAAAACAACTGAACTCTCATATCTTCTGGGAAAGAGAAAATCAGTTTTCTCCAATGGAATGACATTGGGTTCTGGAATTGTTGACCAACATATAATGTATTACACAGGGTTTTTATTTTTATTTTTATTTTGTGTGTGTGTGTGTGTGTGTGTGTGTGTGTACATACTTTTATTTGGTTACAGGTTGTTGGGTTTTTTTCTTTGTTTTCATTTTGTTTGTTGGTGTTTTCTTGGTTTGGGGAGGTCGTATATGTTGTATCTTTTGTTTTTTAATAATAAAATATGAAAAATAAAAATACCTACTTTCTATGCAATATATGTCCCTATTCAATGCCAGTTTATACTATACAATATTAATTGTACATATTGTACTTATCTTAAAATGACTGGTAGTCATGAAATTACTAATGGAAAATAACTGTGTCATCCTTCTGACTTTAGGAGAGTAATATGATATTTCCTTTCTGCCCTTCATAAACAGCTAAGAGTCTCATGTTGACCAATTAAAATTAATAATATATAGGAAGTATTTAGTATCCCCATATATCAATTTCTATATACACATGCTAATAGCATAATTGTTCTTTCAAAATGCATAACAGAAGCTGTAAATGCTATAAAACTTATTTGTAGAACTTATTTTTATTCCCTGGTTCATTTTTCTCCATTTAAGAGCGCATTTTACTTTAGGTTTCTTTAAAAAGAACAGACTGTTGACTATAAGAACTATCCCTCATAAGTATTGGTCTTCTTACAGTAATACTTCTTGCATCCTAGGAGCACAGGAAAGATTTAGAATTATTGAACTTTCCTTCATTTTACTCTTCCAGCAAATATTTAGGAATTTATCCTATTTCATCACATTTCTTGGTAGCAGGTCTATAACAAAATCACATTTTTATATACCAGAAGATATTATGTATATTAAATTGCATGCACTTATCATAAAAACTGTCATGAATGTAAGATAATGGATATACTGGGATAGCCCTTTACATAATCAACATTCCCTAATACATTTTATTAATATCTGAAAATATCATGTGCCAATTGGAAAATTAAGCAAAAAGTCTGTAGTATTTTTAGGTGAATATTTGTAGGGGAATTAAGAGAATACAGTGTTTGCACTTGATTTCTCATAAACAAGTGTCTAGATTATTTTGTAATAAATTTTGTTACCAGCATCTTTAGGATTTATGTCATGTATAAAGTTCTCTTTCTTTAGAATAGTTCAACATACCCAAATACTGCTGACTAAAAATATGTAATATAAATAACTCAGTTTCTCAATGGTATGGAATAGTGTCAGAAATAAAGACTATGAAAGTTCAAAACAGATCAATACACATTGGTGTCTTATATTACATGATAAATTTAGTTAAATCACCAAAGGCAGCTTTTTAGACAATATAGGAAAATACTCAACTTAAGGAGAATGCACTATAGATAATCAATATTACAAATTTAACATTACTTCTGGAAGTTAAGTTTTATTTGGAGATCATAGAAAGGACAATCACCATATGTTCTGAAACATAATCACTTTATCTTCCAATCTTTGTTGAATGCACATTTCAGCCTGACCAAATATAAAAAATGGTGCATGTAATTTTGAAATATGTGCCTTTTTTAGTACAACTTTTCCTTATTTGCTTCATTGACTTCCCATTTACTACAAATCTAATCTTACTTAAAATTACTCTAACATTTTCTTGCTCACATAACTGATGTGTTTTCCCTCATTATTTCCATCTCTACTTAATTTTATAGCTTTATTATTTTTATATTATTTCTAAATAAAACTTCAAGTAAAAACCTTCTGAGAGGTATGATATTATAGCTCCTATCCAGATTCTCTCTTTCATGTGTATTATAGTCGTGTTTATGCAAGCTGGAGTGGGTGAAAATCTATTAGTGAATTTTATGATCCTTTTTCCTGCAATGTACTGTTGATTTCTAATCACTCTTTGAAGTCACTTTTCATTTTTCTTTCTAAAGCATTCTTGCTAAAGAATATAAACCCAGGAATATAAAATAATCCCTAATTTCATAGCCCTGGATATGACAGCTACTTCTCTGAAGTATATCTTTACCTTAGTAGTGCTGATATTTTATAGTACATATCCATTCTTTGAACTATAAACAGATCTTATAGAAATACAAAATAGAGCAGCTGAAAACACTTCTGTTCTATAAAGGTGTCCAGTGATACTCTTTTCCCATTTATGTATCATATGAATCAAGGTGACCCTTTCTAAATAACAGATGTCAATCACCATAACTCTCCAGACACTAGACTTTTCATTGTTCTCCCCATTTTTATGTTTTCCTACCTTTAACAGATGAAACCAATAATAAGCCAGTCTTCCATTCCTCTTTGCTTTTTGTCTACCACGTCATTTAAGTTTTACACACTTTGATGAATCAACTGCCATGTAACTAAAACTTATAACTTGCTGATCTAAAACACAACACGACACAAAACAAAACAAAACAAAAAAACTGTAGATTTTCTACTATTGATATTCATATTATTGTAAACACCTTGAATGATAAAAGTAACTTGCAACATTAAAACTATGTGTCATTTACCTGGAATAGAATTTTGGTTAAGTTTTATGTTTTGTTGTCATATGTGTAGGGTACTGGAGGGGTTGCTCAGCAGTTAGGAACACATACTGTCCTTGCAGAGGATTGGATTTTAGTTCCCAGAATCATCAAAGTGCTTAACACCACCTGTTCTTCCAGCTCCAGTGAATACATTTTAGGCCTCTACAGTACACACTCCTGTGCACAAACTCATACATAGACACAGAGGCATCCACCTTAAAAATAATGATATGTGTAAATGTCAGAGGCACAAAGATATCCTTAATTCAGTATTTCATTTGTATTCCAGTATGATGTTGAGTGGGAGTACAAACTTTATATTCTGTGAATGGAGATCATAGTTCTCGCATTATGTGAGCTTTGTACAATGACTGTGAATCTTACTTGTCGTAATGTGTGGTTTATAGTTACAGAGATTTCCTTTCTTTGGGAAGAACAACCACTGAGTACCAATTCCACTGCATGATAACCAACCCCAGAAAGACCTGGCATTTTGTTCTACCTATTCCATATCTTCTTTAAAATATCCTCCACTATGTCCTTTAAAACCAGCAAATGATCTAAGGTTTAACTGTTGTGTTAGTTACTGTTCTGTTGTTGCAAAAATATATAATATCCAAAGAAATTTAGAACAGAAAGCACTTAATTGGGGGCTTGCTTACAGTCACAGAAGGATAGTCAATGATCATCACTGTGGGGCTTATGGTTGCAGGCAGGAAGCATGGTACAGGAGAAGTAGCTGAGAGCCCATATTTGATACACAAGTTGCAGGCAGAGAGAGAGAGAGAGAGAGAGAGAGAGAGAGAGAGAGAGAGAGAGAGATTCCAAGAAGGCCAGATGTTAAGAGGAAAACTCATAGCTTTGAGTGCTTCCAAAAAGAAACGGGAGAGAGCATACACTAGCAGCTTAACAGCACACCTGAAAGCTCTAGAACAAAAAGAAGCTAATGCACCCAAGAGGAGTAGAAGGCAGGAAATAATCAAACTAAGGGCTGAAATCAATCAAGTAGAAACAAAAAGAACTATACAAAGAATCAACAAAATCAGGAGTTGGTTCTTTGAGAAAATCAAGAAGATAGATAAACGCATAGCCAGACAAACCAGAGGACACAGAGACAGAATCCAAATTAACAAAATTAGAAATGACAAGGGAGGCATAACAATAGATTCTGAGGACATTCAAAAAATCATCAGACCCTACTACAAAAGCCTATGCTCAACAAAACTGCAAAGTCTGGATGAAATGGACAATTTTCTAGACAGGTATCAAATACCAAAGTTAAGTCAGGATCAGATAAACCATCTAAACAGTCCCATAGTGCCTAAAGAAATAGAAGCAGTCATTAAAAGTCTCCCAACCAAATAAAGCCCAGAACCAGATGGGTTCACTGCAGAATTCTATCAGACCTTCAAAGAAGACCTAATACCAATACTCTTCAATCTATTCCACAAAATAGAAACAGAAGGAACACTATCCAATTCCTTCTATGAGGCCACAATTACACTGATACCAAAACCTCACAAAGACCCAACAAAGAAAGAAAACTTCAGACTAAATTCCCTTATGAATATTGATGCAAAAACACTCAATAAAATTCTCACAAACTGAATGCAAGAACACCTCAAAACAATCATTCATCATGATCAAGTAGGCTTCATCCCAGGGATGCAGGGATGGTTCAATACCTGGATATCCATCAATGTAATCCACTAAATAAACAAACTCAAAGAAAAAACCACATGGTCATTTCATTAGATGCTGAAAAAGCATTTGACAAAATTCACCATCCCTTCATGATAAAAGTCCTGGAAAGATCAGAAATTCAAGGCCCATACCTAAAAATAGTATAAGCAATATACAGCAAACCAGTAGCCAACATCAAACTAAATGGAGAGAAATTTGAAGCAATCCCACAAAAAACAGAGACTAGACAAGGCTGCCCTCTCTCTCCCTATCTATTCAATATAGTAATTGAAGTTCTAGCTAGAGCAATTAGACAACAAAAGGAGGTCAAAGTGATACATATTGGAAAGGAAAAAATCAAAATATCACTCTTTGGAGATGATATGATTGCATACTTACGTGACGCAAAAACCTCCACCAGAGAACTGCTGCAGCTGATAAACAACTTCAGCAAAGTGGCCGGATATAAAATTAACTCAAACAAATCAGTAGCCTTCCTATACTCAAAGGATAAACAGGCTGAGAAAGAAATTAAGGAAATGACACCCTTCAAAATTGTCAAAAACAATATAAAGTATCTTGGTGTGACTCTAACCAGACAAGTGAAAGATCTGTATGACAAGAACTTCAAGTCTCTGAAGAAAGAAATCGAAGAAGACCTCAGAAGATGGAAAGCTCTTCCATGCTCATGGATTGGCAGGATTAATATAGTAAAAATGGCCATCCTGTCAAAAGCAATCTACATATTCAATGCAATTCCCATCAAAATTCCAACTCAATTCTTCATAGACTTAGAAAGAGCAATTCTCAAATTCATTT
>CM052705.1:68139004-68174996 GCA_028551405.1 Uromys caudimaculatus | reverse complement strand
GGAGCATGTATCTTTGTTACATGTTGGGGCATCTTCTGGGTATATACCCAGGAGAGGTATAGCTGGGTCCTCAGGTAGTATTATGTCCATTTTTCTGAGGGTCCGCCACACTGATTTCCAGAGTGGTTGTACCAGCTTGCAATCCCACCAACAATGGAGGAGTGTTCCTCTTTCTCCACATCCTCGCCAGCATCTGCTGGCACCTGAGTTTTTGATCTTGGCCATTCTGACTGGTGTGAGGTGGCATCTCAGACATGTTTTGATTTGCATTTCCCTGATGACTAGGGAAGTTGAGCATTTCTTTAGGTGTTTCTCAGCCCTGCGAATTTCCTCAGTTGAGAATTCTCTGCTTAGCTCTGTTCCCCATTTTTTGATAGGGTTATTTGGTTTTTTATAGTCTTATTTTATTTTTCAAAAATAATTTACATATTGTAGAAGAATTTAATCCAGCCACATGGCTGGTCTGATCACATGCAAAGACCTTCAAAGTCTGTGTGATCCAGGTGGAATGCAGACAGGTCACACAACTTTAATCCCTCTGACTGGAATACAGACACACCTTTAGTACATATCTTTAATCCCAAACAATGACCTCCTTTTTTTTATTGTATATTTTATTTATTCACATTTCAAATGTTATTCCCTTTCCCAGTTTTCCCTTCAGAAACCCCCTATCCCAGCCTCCCTCCCCCTGCTTCTATGAGGGTACTCACTCACCCACCCACCCACTCCTGCCTTCCTGCCTTGTCATTCCCCTACACTGGGGCATCAAGCCTTCACAGGATCAATGGCTTCTCCTCCCATTGATGTCCAACAAGCCCATCCTCTGCTACCTATGCAGCTGGAGACATGGGCCCCTCCACGGTTGGTGGTTTAGTTTCTGGGAACTCTGGGAGGTCTTGCTGGTTGATATTGTTGTTCTTCCTATGGGATACAAACTTCTTCAGTCCTTTCTCTAACTCCTCCATTGGGGACCACATGTACAGTCAAATGGTTGGCTGTGAGCATCCTCCTCTGTATTTGCCAGACTCTGGAAGAGCCTCTCAGGATACAGTTACACCAGGCTCCTGTCAGTCAGCACTTCATGGCATCGACAATAATGTCTGGGTTTGGGATGTATCCCCAGGTGGGACAGTCTCTGGATGGCCTTTTCTTCAGTCTCTGCTCCATACTTCGTCTCTGTATTTCCTCCCATGAGTATTTTGTTCCCCCTTCTAAGAAGGACTGAAGCATCCACACTTTGGTCTTCCTCTTCTTGAGCTTCATGTGGTCTGTGAATTGTATCTTGGGTATTCCAAGATTTTAGGCTAATATCCAGTTATCAATGAGTGCATACCATGTGTGTTCTTTTGTGACTGGGTTACCTCACTCAGGATGATATTTTCTAGTTCCAACCATTTGCCTAAGAATTTCATGAATTCATTGTTTTTAATAGATGAGTAGTATTCCATTGTGTAAATGTACCACATTTTCTGTATCCATTCCTCTGCTGAAGGACATTTGGGTTCTTTCCTGCTTCTGGCTATTATAAATAAGGCTGCTATGAACATAGTGGGACATGTGTCCTTGTTATATGTTGGAGCACTTTTTGGGTATATGCCCAGGAGTGGTATAGCTGGGTCCTCAAGTAGTACTATGTCCAATTTTCTGAGGAACCGCCAGACTGATTTCCAGAGTGGTCAGACAATGATTTTTAGTTGAGGGACAAAGTGATGAATCAGAGAAAGATTTGAGAGGATAGGATATGCCCAACTCTCACCAGAACAGCCCAGGAAAGGGAGGTTATTTAAGAGCAGTGCAGTAAGAGAGACACAGTTCAGTCAGTTGAGTTCAGTAGAGATTAGTTCAGTCAGTTTGGTGCAGTCAGTCCAGTCAGTGTAGTACACTGGAATTGAGTTTGCTAGTGAGTTCATGCAGTTCAGTGCAAATCAGCAGAGGCAGTTGAAGCCAGGGAATAAGGAAGAATCAGAAGATTAGAACAAACTTCCAGGTTTGTTTGAGGCCAAGAAGATCAATTCAATGAGAAGCTGTGAAACCAGATTGAACCAATCATCATGGAGAGGAGTTTGAACCAGAAGAGCTGAGTTGAGCCACCTATCCTGAGTTCAGAAAGAACTAAAAATGGTGAGTTTATTCAGTGGTAAACATCTAAGACAATTATATCACATGAATAAAAGTTACATTTATAAAGTATAAAAATTATTAAATATAGCATGTTGTCCCATAAATGTCCATTGAAGGAACATATATAAAATGCTACAACCATGAAAAAGACTTTAAGAAATACTTTCAGATGAATACTAGAATGGTTCAAGGCTTCTAAATTGCCTATTTTAAAGTCTACATAAATAGATTTGTGTGATGAATTTTACGTGTCCCACTCTGAGCACAACATTGTTCATATGTATTTATATTTATACACTTGAGTTAGTCATAGGCCATTAATTGTGATTGTTAAATACTACATTGCAGTATTTAGCCACTGTTCTCCATAGAAACAGATTGAATGAAGCTACATATACTAGCGAGGGATTTCTTAGAGTGGCTTATAAGTGGTAGTCCAGCTAGGCCAGTTCATATTTTTGGTGGAAAGCCCGGACATCTTAGCCGGTCTTCAGTCTATATTGGAATCTCAAAGAAGTGCTGTTTTGTTGTTATTGGTGTTGCTGTTTTATTTTTTGTTTCTTTGATTCGTTTTTCATACTTTCAATCCCTTTAATAAGGTGCTCTAATGAATGAAAAGGCATTGAGTGGACAAAGTAGTGTTAAGCCTTGCTTAGTAATTCAAGTCATCTTCTAGTAACCCGTTCTTGCTGGGATCAGGACAATTGAACTGCATGATAGTGAGGCCTTCGCCTCATAGCTATTTCAAAGTCTCTCAGTTTCTTGGCTAGTCCAGTCATGCATCCTGTAGTCAGTCAGATAAACCACAATGATGGTAACAAATACCAGAAAAAGACAAAAGGAAGAAGACAGCTCCCATATTTCAGAAAACCACCACAGGGTCCTTGTCATAACCCTGAAAGCCTGGGTTCTCCTGCCACAGCATAGTAGTTTCTCATTGCAGCTTTTCCTACCCTGCAGACAGAGCATTTACAGCCCTGGAAGATGTGGGCATCCTGAAGCCCTCTGTTTTTTGCTGCTGCTGAAAAATTGGGAGCTTAGAAACTTACCAACCAGACTGCCATGACAGTTTGTGCTTTAAAGTCGATTCTAATACCCATAAAGTAGTGTCTCAGAGGCAGGATAGATGGACTTGAGGGAGTGTGAGAAAAAAAAAAAAAAAAAAAAACAGGCCAAACCCAAAACCTATCTTGCATGTCTTTTTATTCCAGCTGCCACTAGATGATATAGCCCATATTAAAGGCGGGGCTTCTTTGCTCAAATGATCAATATTCAAGGCACATCTTTCCATCAGGAATGATTCAGTCAAGATAAATCCCCCACAGACGTGCCCAGCTGCTTAGGTTTTAGTTGATTCTACATGTCAACCAAGATTACGCATCGGAGTTGTAGCAATTAGTCAGCTCACACATATTGTGCTCACTGTAAATGCTGTTAAGCCAAGGAATACTTTTAAGCTCAGTGATAGAGTGATTTTTCTAATATTTTTGAGGTCCTGGGTTAAATATTCATCCTTATACAGTAAGCAACAACAGCCCACTTTCTGTCTAACTATAGCCTCTACCTATTCTAGGGAATTTTGGTGTGTTGTTTCTTGAACTATATTGTTCTAATTGTTACATGACCAAAAATTCAGCATGTAATTCAGAAATGAAGAAATGGTTTCAATGTTTTTAGTTTAAAGAAATTATAAATCTTTTAAGACAAGTATCATTAGGCTGACTTAAAAGTTACAAGATGGGTAATTTATTGTAATATCAATGAGCATGTGCAAATTTTCTTTCTATGTAACAATGTACAAACAACTTATATGCCAATCAAAATAAGAAAAAGAAATGTCCATTCTATAAAGGTGAGAATTAGATATCTCAATCTTATATAGCTTGCTAATTTTAAATCACACAAATTTTTGCTTGAGTAACTAAGACAGCTAAGCTATGCATAAATAAATAAATAAATCTTACAAAATCTTGCTGCATGCAAACTGTTCACATGCAAAATGCCTTCCTGTTGTTCTTTATATGGAAAGCTCTTGCTCCTTCCCAGACACACTCTTGTAAGCAAAACCACTCAACTGTCAATTGCTAAAAAGATTGATCAAAGACTGCTACTAACTCAGTTCTGTTCTAAATTTTTTCACTGGGAAATATGAAATGTATTCTCTGAGAATAAGCCACATTCCATGTGTAATCATGTTCATGGTTACTGTGAGGTTATGAAATCTAGTTTTTTAAAACTCAAATTCTACACCATTCTGATCAGACAACTATGTCTAGAATTCTGCATAAGATTAACTTGAGGTTTCTACTGCAAAAGTATTGCAATTAAATTCTTCTTGCCATAACTGGACTATCTTCACTCTCCCATGGATAATGTTAATAATGGAAAATGTCTCAATAAAATCATACAAGAATATCCAGAGTAGAGTAGGCTTACCAGAGAAATGTTTAATAAATGGCTGTGCAATTCAGAGCCCATGTGGTAGTAGTAATACTTCAGCATGGCCATTTAGATAAAAATTTGCCTGGAGTCAACCATGATGACGCTCTTAAAGAAAACAGCAACAAACAAAAGCATGCTGTGCCTTACTGATACAATGGTTGCTACATCAGGATGAGTACAATCATCTTACATCTTTTCATTTTTATTCACCACTCTTTTCAGAACTTAATGTTTATAGGGATGATTCTAAAATGTGTCTCTGTAAATGTATGTATACTTTCTATTTATTTGATGTATTTATGACCTTTCCCCAGTTCAAGTATTTAATCTATTTACATTTAAGAAAACTTGTATATTTCAGAATAAAAGCTTAATGTTTCCCCCTTTTCTGTGTCATTTCATACTTTCTACCCAAATTTCAATAAATTATTTCTTTATTTTTCTCTTATTTATTCTTCTCTTATGTATTATAACCCAAGGACAGTTTTCTCTCTTTCTTCTCTTCAGGTTTGCAACTCCCCACCTCCCCTCTTTCCCATATCAACTTCTCCTCTGTCTCTCTTCAGGAAAAAAAAAAAAACATACTACCCAGGGATATCAACTATATACAGCATCACAAGTTATGAAATAGATGGAACTAAAAGTGGATAGCAAAATACTTGATTAAATAATTCCACAAGATGTAATTTTAAATAAAAGTGAAGTGGTTTCAAGAATTAGCTGTGCTTTCTTTCCTTTTATAACTGACCACTTCTTTTGCAAAAGTAGCACACTGAATTGCTTCAGAGCTATATAATAGCTGTTAGCTTTTTCTCATTTGTTACCCTCAGGATAGTATGTCTACACTATCTGTGCATCAGCAAGGGAAGTCAGATGAGTTGAAAGGATCTCAGAGCAATGAGTAAGGTTCAATGACTAGAACTCTCACTGCACATCTCTCTCTTGAGATATTATAATAATGATTGACAGGAAAATATACATGTAATAGTGAGAGATATACACTAATTATCCGTTATGCACAAAACCAACAGTTAAAGCAATACATTAATGCTTGCAAAAATAAGAGGATATGTACTCACCTAAAAATAGAATAACTGTTATTCTCAGAAAAAAGACAGATGTTGAGAAAGTTTCCAGAGGGGCAGAGTTATAACAAAATCTCAGAAGTAAAATGAAAGAAGTGATAAGCCAGGCAAAGAGGGAACAATGGGAGAATATTAGAAGATAAAATGATAATGAAAGGTACAAAAATGTAAAATTTATAAAAGCCAATGGCAAGGCTAGAAGGTCTAATTTATAAAGCCCCTAAGAAAGAAAATGTATATTTATTCAAAGCTATGGAATAAAGACTATTTTCAATTTGTATTTTAGCAATACAACACTATTTACATCTTAATTCTACAAAATCACTGTTGGAATGTCCAACAAATGTAATCAGAGAATTCATATCTCACTGTCCTCCTTCTTCAGACAGTGGAAGAGATGTTTCCATAGTCCAGGACAATTTCAGACCAGCCAAACGAAAGTCTACAAAATATTTCTGAATTACACACATACATATACATGCACACAGACACCAGGACACACACACACACACACACACACACAGAGAGAGAGAGAGAGAGAGAGAGAGAGAGAGAGAGAGAGAGAGAGAGAGAGAGAGGGAGATGAGTGATTTCTGAGTTTGCTAGATGTGATTATCACTCAAATTTTTGCCAAACTTTATTGGGAACAAGTATATATACATACACACAAGGAGAGATCGATTGACAAATAGATAAGAAGGGAGAGAGGCAGGGGGTGCAGAGACAAGGAGGAGGGAGAGTTATATATATTTATCAGATATTTTCATGCATACTTTATTTGGGTTGAGTTTACTTTGCCTTTGTCCCTCCTTTTCCTGCTTAAAGACATCCCCAGTTTCTCATTCCTCTTTCGAGTCACATATATTCCATCACTCTCCTTACCCCTGTTCCTGTAACTCCTGTTTGCTCCTTTCATATACCTTCATTTATATCTTCTTACAGAAATAAAATATGTAAGCTAGAATATACCTATTAAAGTAAATGGGGCATTCATATTTCTAAAACCGAGATACTCCATTTACCCAATATTTCCCCTTATGATATATTTACATATGTGCTTATAATATTGTTATTTATAACCAATTTTGTTTTCATGTAGTTTGATGATATATACCTCTATATAGTTTTTTTTTATATAATTTGGTCAATGTCACATAGATTAGTACATTAAATGTTAATAATTTTAGAAAAGATAGAATTGGTAGCCTGTTTTATTTGCTTCATAAAATTTAGAACTAATTGTTACTCTTTCAGCAAACTATTCAACAACTATATATATATATATATGAACCATTATGTTCCTACACATATTTTTCTCAACTGGCCCTTTTAACATCCCAAAACTGGTTAAAATCTGAGTGATAGTTGCATCTAGCAAACTTCAATGTTAAGCAATAGAATGACATTTATATAGAATAATTAATAGAGATATGAATGAATTTTCTCAAATCTATGAGAATTCTACCTGTGCTTACTCTCCAGATTAAAATAATGTAACCAGAATATTAAACTAGAATTTCCACATCAGTTCTCAAGTCAGTATAACAAGGGGCATTCTACGAGGGGCAAATGGTTGCCAATAAAATTGCCTTTCATTCTAAAATAAATATCTAGAAACAATACTACATTTCTGAGCAATTGCTGAGATAACCAAAACCATTAAAAAAAAAAAAAAAACCTGGAAGCAGGAGAAGGGCCTTCTTGGAGGAAAGGTTTCAGTGGAAAGGAGAGTGTATAAGATAGAGTAACTGGGATGAAAATGACTAATATATAAGCATGCATGAAATGTTTTAAAACATTATAGTGAGTAGTACAGAGAGTTAAAAACAAAAATATGGGAAATGAAGTTTGATAATTACCACATTCTAGTAGTAAATTTGTTTCTTTGACTTATGCATCGAAAGACAGAATTACAGTGGATTATGAGTTTAATACAACTGCTTCCAAATTGTGGTTTTGAGGTTAATGATATTAACAAGTTATCATACATGTATGTAGCCAATCAGACAATACTTTTCTCTACAATATCTCTGCAAAAGGACCACAAGAAGAACTTGATTCTACCAGAATCAAATTGTAATTTATTCTTCAGAGACAATTATTGTTTCATGCCTCGAAGAGACTTTTTTCAGATATATTAATATTTTTCTATCTGGCTAGAGGTTTAGCAAGCCAGATAGAAAAATATTAATATATCTGAAAATATAATATAAACTTTTTATAGACAAACTTGTTATATTTATGTTCTATAGGACAGTTAGTAACTCCAAAACCTGACAGGAGTAGGCACCTCTATTAAATTTCTAAAGATACAGCTTTACAAGCATGTTGAAATGTCCTTTCATGCTGACTCTGGTGTCTTATGCTACTGTGTCACTTCCTCTCCCCTAACTGCATTATGAATCATATAGTGAGCTCACTATGAACAGCTGCCTACAAAAAGTAATTCAGGTCTAGTTTTAAAGTGCTTCTGTATATAGCCTCAGATCATGTGTCCCATGTCTGGGGGATGGCTGAAGGACAGGGATGAAAGGAATCTCAGAAGAATATGCAATGAATGATAAACATGCGTATTTGCTTGATTTTTCTGGGGATTTGCTATTCTGAAAAGTGTAGTCGCAAGTTGGACCAAGCATCTGACTCGATCATGTACACAGAATGTGTACCTAAATAGCTGATAATGCATGGGACTGAGAAAAAGACATATGGACAGTCCTTCCTGCACAAAGGACACTCGATGCAAATACTCACCAAAGGATGACTTAAAAATGATTATTTTAGTAATTGTGTGGGTAGAGTTTTTCATTCTGTGCATATAAGTCAGTCTCTTTCTTCATATTTTTGTCTTCACCCTTTGAGAATATATTCAAAAAGCCACAATGGAAGAGATGTGTATGGAGTAAACACAAGGGTCTCAGTGTACCAGAAAAATCCAAGAATATTAACTACACGGAATCTGATCTGCAATGGTATAGACAAATGTTTTTCAACCTTCTTAATGCTTTAAGCCATTTGAACAATTCCTCATGTTGTGTTGACCACCATAAATTTATTTTCATTTCTACTTCATAACTGCAATTATTCCTCTGCTATTAATCACAATATTAAAACACTGCAGGATATCTGGTATGCAACTCCTGTGTAAGTATTTTTATATTCCCCATGAGGTTGTGAGCCACAGGTTGAGAAATGCTCAAATAGACCAACATGGCTATGGAACTACTCTCCATGAAGAATGGTCAAGGACCTGATATCATATTATTTAGATTAAACGATTTTCATAAAGAAAAGCACAATACGTCATTACTGGAGAAGACATTCTGTGTACAGGTTGTTTTCATTTGTGTGTGAAGAATCGCTTTTAAAGCCGCAGTCTGTGCTTTCCACTATATCTTATCTCAACTGATATAAGTCTGTGGCACATTGCTAATGATTAAATAACTCGCTTCAAAAATGCACATAATGATGGTTTCTAGGTGATTGAATTCTCTGATATTAGCATGTTCCCCTACCTCTTTGAAGCTGATAACTTGATCTGATTACAGAATTATACTTTGAAGATGTGAAGACTCATGGAAACATTAAAGCACTGTGATGAGATGGTGTGGTGATCTACAAAATGCACTCCAAGAGGCTACATGTGCTTGAGTTTACTATTACTATCAAATAACACGTGATGACATTTCTTTCATAGGCAGAATTTGTAGATCTTTGATTCAATGGGTAGAAAGAAGACAGCTCTATTATCCCAATGAGTTCTTTTAATGGGATATGGGGGCAGAGCCTTGCCTATCCTGAAACTAGCTATATAGACCAGAGTGGCCTTGAACTCAGGATCTGCCTGCCCCAAGTAATGGGATTAAAGGCATGCACCACATACACCCAGGCCATCTAGAGGTTTTCTTGTTTGAGAGAAAGATATTTTAATTTGGAGTGATTTTCTATTGCTTTTTTTTATTTTCCAAATAAATGACATGGATACTTGGTATATATATTACAAGCTTCTGGCACAAGGGTGGAAAGATTTCTAGCTTTTCTAACCTGACTATGCAGGCCTGGCCTACTTCTCAGCCATGAGCCCCATTACTTGCCATCTTAATCTTGCCCTGGCTGCTCCTACTCTATCAGTGTCCTCATGGTGACACTGATAGGTGCCACCCTGGTAACCTGCTCATGGTGAATGCTTCATGGTGAATTGTTCTCCGTGGTTGCCACCAGACACCCCACTCCTGTAACTGGAAGTCCTGCCCCCTTCTATACTGACCAGCTATTGACTGAATCAGCTCTTTATTAAACAACCAGAGGTGACAGAAAAAAATGTACAAAATATTAAGACAGGAGATACTTAACAACCCCAGCATCCAGACAGCAACCAGGTCTCTGAGCACAGTATGTAGCCTCTGAATACATAGTATATAAAAATCATCCCCCAACTGATAAACAAAATCTATTTGGGGTTCTTGTTTTTCTCAAACACTAGACAACAGAACATATCATTCTTATAGCTAGATTACCAATTTTGGTTGTTAATAGCAATGTGAAATACTTTATTTTATATGGAGTGAAAGAGATACTCTACCATACTGGTAATTGGCAAAAAGACACCTTGCTGTTGGTGGTGTTCTTTTATCAGTCAGGGGGAGTGAAGATAGCAGTCTCTTGTTCAACCTTGCTCTATATCTTATTTAGTGGCCTCAGTTGTTTTATGGCTATGACACATAAAAACAAAATCAAATCAAATCAAATCAAATCAAGTCAAATCCCGGTAGTACAGCTTGGGATGAGGAACAGAGAGAGATCTGCATTCTGCCATATCACCCACAGACTTGTTCCCTTGTGCATGGCGCACACGGGACATAGTCACCCACATGATGACTCATCACAGAGGGAAGATGGAGGATATCTTTCGGGCCAATCATGTAGCAAGCCTGCAGCTGAAATAATCACAATGTGCAAGTATGTGGTAGACTGATTGGAGAGAAAGAGAAGTGGAATAACTTGAGCATTGTGAAGAGAGGTGGAACTGGAGACTCGACGGTGAAGAGGAGCAGCATGGGTATTTGTAGCATAGATGTTTTCCATGCTTTCTTTCTCTCTCTCTCTCTCTCTCTCTCTCTCTCTCTCTCTCTCTCTCTCTCTCTCTGTTATTTGGGAGGGTTGCAAGAGTGAAGGAAGATACAAGGGGACAGGGAGATCAGTGAGACTCGGGTGCATGATGTGAAACTTATAAAGAATCAATGTTTTTTTTTAAAGATTGAAAAAGCTACTGTAGAGTCTCTCAGTTCCAACCTTGTCCTATGACTGAAGTCAATATCACATTGTAACACTCCAATATAGACTAGGCTTGCAATGCCCAAATCTCTTAAATAATAAAGATTGGTGTTACTCTCATGTAGTAGTTTAAACTGTGGACCTGAAATCAGTACAATGAAATCTTTATATTCACCATACATATATGTCCACATACATACTAACCAAACTCCAAAGTTCTGCTACTCTCAGTTATATACAGGGAAATCTACTTTTCTTTATTCACTTGTTTCTCTCACTTCAACCAAATTTTCCACAACTTCCCCTTCCCTCTTGTCCTTACCCCATTATACCTGTGATATATATCCATACATATCTGTTTGTCTCTCAAGTTTTCCAAAGATATTTGAAGAAGTATCTTCTTTTTAAAACATTTACAATTTAAAAGTATTTTCTTTATTATGTAACTTTTCTATTTTAAAAAATATAGTATATTAAAATGTTTTAGGATAATTTTATATTATGTTATGTTAGTATAATCTGATTACATATTAATATTTTATATGCCATAATCTACATATGCAAAGAATTTAAAATTAAGCAAGTGACTGGCTAAACATATTTACATGAATATATTTGAGGTTAGCTGTCCATATGTATGTATGTATAGATATGTGTTTATAATATATAGATGTGTGTTTCTTAAGTCAGGGAAATCAAAGGGGAAGAGGAGGAATAATATAAGAACTAAGACAAGGCAAATGAGAAAAGGTGAAGCAAAAGGAGAGAGGAGAGAGAGCAATTCATAAAGCAGAAGAAATCGGTTACCTATTGAAATAGAATTTGCCTATTACGAACCACAGAATAAGAAACTTTTATGGGTGCCAATAGCATCATACTAAGGACAAAAGAGGCTTACAAAACACAATATGATATTCTCCTCAGCATTACTGCACTATTCAATCAAATTTTTGAAGGTAGACAATTTGATATGTCAAGCAATAGTGATCCGAAAGTGTTATAATTTGCCTTGATTTTTGAAAGTAACAAAAGTATCGTATAATCTCTCAACTAAGTATGTTTCTAATTTCTTCATTTCATTTTTTTTCTTTTTTGTGATCTTATGTTAATAGCACAGTTTTATTGGATCCTTAGTTGTCATTTAAGAAGAGGTTTTTTTGTTTTGTTTTGTTTTGTTTTGTTTTGTTTTTAATTTTGCTTTTGAGGATTCCTAAAACCTGGTAATTATAATTATGAAGATAGAATTGCTATTTTAAAGATATATGGCATCTGAAAATAGAGGCAATCAGATGGGCCCAATATCAAAAATAAAAAACTGAAATGACATATAGAAAGACACATGGATAAAGAAATAGTTAGAGCTGCTACAAGCACACCCAAAGAAAATCTGTTGATGCTCTGAACTAAGGGAACACAGAAATGATAATCTTGACAAATTGCTGTAAGCTGAGGGAGGTGAGGTGCTCTAAGGGAACTGTTGTGTTAGCGAGCTTTCAAGCTGCTTTTCTCTTGAAAACCAGGAAGCCCAACAGCTTCTCACAGAAAAGATTTGAGGAAGATTCCCTGGTGGCTGACCAGTGTCTGGGAGATAATCATTATAAAACTCACCCTGAGTTCTTCATAACAAATGCTTACTCTAGAGGGAGAAACACTTCACTGGATCCTTGTTCTCGTTGGAAAGGGCAATTTCTCTGCAATGCCTTTCTGACTATTTGTCTCAATTGAAAAGGAAATATAGATCACTGAGGTCTTGGTTTCAAATAAATATAATGAGGAAGTTGCAGATAGAGATGGGATGAAGGGATGGAAGGACAAAGAAAACAAAAGCCAATGGTTCTGGTAGAGAAATACTTGGAATATCTCAGCCTCTAGAAACAACTCCAGTGAAATGAAGCTTTACTCTGAGATTACTGAACACTTCATCTCCTTGGCACTTCAGCACCGCAGGGCCAAAGCTCCAGTGTAGAAATGGGGAATCCAGCTGAAAGAAATAAAAGATACAGTCTCTCTGAAGAGACATAGGGAGGGAAACAAACTTAAGAGGGATGATGAAAATCCAGACATGGGTAAAATTTTAGGTCTCTTGAATTTGTAGTCATAGCAGATAATAATGTTTCATTCCAGGCAAGATTATCAATGAGACTAGTTAAAGACACCCAACTTGGGCACATTATTAGAAGTTAAGCAATGTAAGAGAATAACAATAGCTATTTTACTGTCAGCAACCTTTAATACATACAATCATTTCCTTTAAGTTACATTGTTGGGAACTGGTTTGTTTTACCATTTTATTAGTGAATTAAAAAATCCTTCCCTTGTGCCTATCTGCCTTGAGCAGGTGGATGAAATTGTCAGACTAGTTTCTGGTAACTAACTGGTCTTCTATGATAGCATACTTGTAATCACACTTTACTGATACCTTAAAGAAACTACATTCTAACTGAAAACAACAACAACAGAAAAACAACAAACAAACAAAAATATTGTAGCCTCTGACGATACGTCATGGCTTCTTCTTCCGGAAGCCTTGTTCAAACTCAGCCCTTTTCAGATGTCCTAAACTAGATCTACAGGCCGTAAGTGTTAGTAAAAAGAATATATTTCTTGATTTACTTTCTTGCTTGTTTATTGAATTATGTCATGTAGCTGATGCTGGTCTTGACCTAAAGATCCTGCTACCTTTCTCTTCCCACTTTTATGATTACAAGCAGGTGCCATTGTACTGGCCTTCAGCACACAATATCTAGAAGACTTTGCAGTTACTTTTTCTAAAGAGGGAAAGGAAAGAACTTACCCAGTAGTTCATCAAAACCACTGATTTGTGCAATATGGATTTTTGATATTTTGGGTCATCCCTTATGCAGATACTGTGAATAAAAAACATAGAAACTATTCTGTGATTGTACAAATAATTATTTCCAGGCATGCCTTCCCTGCCACATGCTCCTTTAGTACAGACAGACTAGTGTGTTAAATTTTTCAGTCACCTAGGAGATACACTCCTGTGCTATCTCATGACACTATAATACTAGGACCAATAAAAAGCTTCTGCCGTGTGCTTCTTTTCTAGTTATGATCTTATCAAGGATGAAAGAAGCTGAGCTGGCAACACAAGCATTCAGTAGTAATGGTGGCAATTACTGTAGTACCAAGTAGGCTGCTAACATGTTATAAAAAACAACAAGGGCAGAAGGTGGGAGAGTAGAGTCAGCTAAGGCTGGGAAAGTCCTTGGAAGAGGGCAAAGAGACAACAAACCAAATTATGAAAGGCAGAATCTGGGGAAAGACAAAGATGTAAAGGCTGCAGGCTCTAGTCACTGAAAGAGGTCCTGCGAGGTTCAAAGCTCTAAGAATCACAAGCAGCATTATTCAAGATCAGAGAGTTGTATTCCTAGCCAACATAAAGAGCCTTAGATTCGTACACAGGGGCTTTAAAGAAGTAAAGTTTGCCATCATCTGCTGCTGTATGCTGCCAAGAGCATCGAAGCATTGACTGCGGAGTGCCACAGTCAAGGCCCAGAGCAGCAAGCCCGTCACTTGAGCTGGAACAACTCAAGTGCAGTAATTTTGTTTTTCGAGCTGGGATCCACCAAAAGAAAGGCAATAGAAAGTTTGATAAAAGGGTTTTGCTACAACCTTCGGATCATTCTTTGTGTTTAAGTTTTATTTTATATGCACGCTACATTGTCAAGCATGACAATGTCAATCATTCAAGATGCAAGAGATGCTCCTTACAACTAAGAGCTACTAGTATTCAGATGTATTTCTGAGTTTAAATAACGTTCAGATTACCATTTAGTTTAACACCCTTCATCCTGACATATTTATGAGTGCCTGAGCATTTCTTCTATAAACCTGAGAACTCCATAATAAATTACATTAAACCCTTTGCCTCATATTTAAATTACTAAGATTGGAGCTCGAAAAGTATACTTTTGGTTTTGCTCTTCCTCTTCTTCTCTGCACACCTCACCTACACAGCTCCCTATGTAACCCAGGCTGCTGTGGAACTCTGCCTTCCCCTTCCTCAACCCAGAGCATTGCGAGCACAGAGGGGTCTCAGATCTTTTCTGTGCTGTAAGATTCCTTATTTCAACCCTTCCCTTTCTTTCCTGAATAACATTTTCATCCATCCTCTAAAGGGTAGGGATGAATAAATACTCTTAAATTATTTAATCTAAAGAACTTTTTTACTTATCCTACACTCTGAATATATGTCTGTGTGTCTATGGTTTAGATGTAAGATTCGATTGACAGATCTTTTCCTTTAATAATTAAATAATGTGAAAATTTCCTTTCAATTTTCATTGTTTATTATGAGAGATCCACTTTAATTCAAATATTCCTCCAGGCAAAGTGTTTCTTTTAGCTTTTGGGTGAAGGACATTCATAACAGAATCTCTATATATTTTGGAACTTGTAATAAATTAAAACCATTTTCAATATACAAACTAAATAATTTATTTAAAGTAACAGATAACTCTATTTCCTCATAAGAATATACACTCATAAAATATCTCAGATACATGATTTGTAAATTTGTTTTGACTGAGCTTTTGACTAACAGTGAATAGTTAATGTATGACAGTTCCAGCATTTTGCTTATACTAGTCTCAAATTCCTAAAACTGTTCCTGAGTCCTGAGAATTTTCTGGCCATAATTTTGTACAGGATCAGTTCATGCACATGGGGCATGGGTAGCACAGTATTTAATGTTTTATTTATTTTGACTTTAATTATACTTTTAAGTAAAATATGATGTCAGTTTTTATCCTCATTATCACCACTGTCATGTGTTTTTAAGCAGGGTGTTGCTTTATAATCCAGGCTGATATTAAAGTTTGGACCTATTGACTCATTCCCTTAGGCAAAGGTGATTTCACACATTTGCTACGATTCTGGGGGTAGGGAAAGTTTCTATTATACATAGTTCAAATCAATAATATCTTTAGATAATGTCATTTCAGAGCATTTTATTCATTTTTGTTAAATTAACCCCCTGTCCCATAATATAATATTCTGTTTTCTTCACATAAATATGTTTAAGGGAAGACTCCTGAACTGTCTTCAGTCAATGCCCTTTTTATCTAATTCAGTTTCCTGAACTCCTCTTTCTTTGTTTGCTAATTTGTTAAGATTATTATTTTTTAATTTTTTGAGAAGTTCATGCACATATTTTTTTCAAATCCATTTCCATTCCTACCCTAAAATTCTGACTCTTCAATTAGTTTCCCTTCCCAACATCATGTGCTCTTTTTAAAAACACACTGAGTATATTTAATGCTGCTTGTATATACATGAGTGTGAGATTATCTACTAGAACATGAGAAGTTATATTTCTCAGGATCCATATTTCTGTAGAAATCTAACTCTTCCTCCATGAGTGGGCATCAATTAACAATTCCTTCTCAGATAACAGAGAGACTTCAAGAATAGCCAACAATCCATGTTGGGGTGGTGATTGGTATGATCTTGTGCATAGCTCATACATGTTGTTTCAGCTGCTATGTACTCATGTGTACAACAGTTCTGGCATTAGTGGCAACTACTGTTTCTCTGAGATGTCTATTCTTCTGTCTCTGACAATATTTCCATGTTTTCTTCCATGATGATCTCTCTCTCTCTCTCTCTCTCTCTCTCTCTCTCTCTCTCTCTCTCTCTGTGTGTGTGTGTGTGTGTGTGTGTGTGTTGATGTCCCATTATGAGCTGTTGTGTGACATCTCCTGGGGAGATGCAGACAAATGTTAACTCACCCCAAATAGGGAAATGAAGACCGAAGTACAGATAACACCTAAGTCTAACTTGTAAGCACTGCTGAGGTTATTTTCTGAAGTATAAACAATGAGGAACAACTGCATCAGCAAAGGCCACCCACAAAAAGGGTGACAGCTTGAGAAAGCTGGAGAACTGTATGTGAATGTCTACAGATACCTCAACACGTTATATAGTGACTTTTCCAGGTAAATCCATTGCTCTGGACCTCGTCCAGTAAGTATGGCTAGTCTTTTTGTTTCTTGTAGATAGTTTGGCTCATTTCTGCTTCTTTCAGGTTACTTGGTTGGTCTTTTCTTCTTCCATGCTGTTTGGCTAATCTCTGCTTCTTTCAGACAGTGGGGCTTCCTTGAGAATGATGTTCAGTAGTCTACTATCCATGTACTCTTATAGAGGGAAGGACCTTGTGAATTTAGTCAATATCAGAGTCACACTCATGCTATTTTTATTTGTTTGTTTGTTTGTTTGTTTGTCAAGACTGAGTTTCTCTGTGTAGCCTAGGCTACCCAGGAAGTATGTAGACCATTCTAACCTTAAACTCACAGAGATCACCCTGACTTTGCCTCCTGAGTGCTGCATTTAAGTACATGTTGTCACCACTCTCTGGCCCTGTAGCTATTTTGAATTGTTTACTTGTCTTAGGGAGCTTCCCTAAATATTTCATCTGTCCTTATATTCCTTAGTTTCATCTTAGTAAACATTATATTTTAAGAAGGGTTTTTTAAATCAATGATTTTATCTCAGAGGAAACTGCTATCTCAGAGAATACAGTAAGATCTGAGTACTCCACAGTCTCTTATTTTCTGCACATGGACAAGCTCTTCATTTCTTTATTGATTGTCATGTACTAATAAAAGAGAGCTTCTCTGATCAGGTTTGAGAGTTCACCAATCTATGGCTACCAAGAGAAGAAGTCAAGGAGTTGTTTATTGCTATATTCTTTTAAAAAAGAATACTAGTAAATTCTTCACGAGGGGCTATGAACTTGTCAGTCATGGTTTTGGGGTCTAAATAAAAGTTTTAGGAATGAGTTTCATTCTATGGAGCACAGTTTGAATCCAATCAGAAAGTGTTTGGTAACTCCGTTAACATTCATGTAATTACTGCACCACTTGGCACATCTTGCCTGGCCAACTCTTGTAATTCATAGAGTTATTATGTTAGTAACCATTTTGAGGATTTTTTGTTAATCCTACCAGATGAGAATAAGACTATTACCACAAATTTTTGGCCAACTTTGAACCAGGATTTATTAAATATTGGTTTTCATATTTTTATAAATATAAATATTAGCTGTTTATATAGGCTAACAAGACATTTGTTTTCACTTTGATAATCTTGGCTGGTTGTCCCAAATGCACAGGATGTATTTGATAGTAGTCAGAAAGTATGACAGGATATATGCTTGTCGCTGATTGGACAAAAGTGAGAAGCATGCAGACTTATGGGTTTTGACTTCATAAGCTCCTGTTTAATGTAATTTGGAGCCATTCTCTGAGAATTCTATGTAGTGACCTGGCCTGTGTCTGTCTTCCCAGAATTCAAGGAAGTTAGATATCTGTCCTTGGGCAGCTAAGGCTTTTAGATTCAAGGCATTTTTGTCTTATAGATCTCCTGAGTACAGTAATTTAAACTTCAAACATAAATTTAGCCCTCACCACTTCTTTCCTGGTACAATACATTGAATCTTCCAGTACTATGAAGGCTAACCAGTAAAGATGAAGCTTCCAGGTAAGGAACAGTTTGATTTCTATATACTAATGTTACTCAAGTTTGTGATATCTTAAGCAATAGGGTCTTACTGTCAAATTCTGAAAGGTAATCAAAACCAATGTCAATAATGGGAAACATTGGAAGGTGTTCTTTTGGAAGCTATTGATCAACAACTGAGAAAACCAGACAAAACCAAACAAAACACACTAATCCATCGTAGACAGTGATCTTTTCAATTGAAATCTTATAAAGTCTTAGTAGACACTATTCTGCCATTAAAAGATAATTTCACTTAGGTCACTTTACATTTTTAAATATTTTAGGAAGCTTCTACATTAGTAGATTTCCAAATAAAACTTCCAAAGGTATTTGGTGTTAGTTATCCTTCCACGTCCTCCCACCTCTACTTTGTCCTGACAAACTCACTCTACTTAACCTTTCCTGTTTTTTCACTCCAGTTTTCCAATTCCTGCCATCTATATTCTGTCTGTCTTCCATTGAAACTCCTGTGGCCTCTTCTGCTTTTTCTTCATGTACTCCAATTTAAAGATGTATCTGATGATTCAAAGTTAGTTTCCTCAAATAAGAAAGAATGTGGAGACTTTATCTTTCTGGGTTTTGATATTTTCATTCCAAATGTCATTTCCCGATCTGTCTAATTTCCCATGTGTTTTGTAATTTCACTATTCTTTACAGTTGAAATATATCCCCTTAATGTATGGAACATATTTTCACTATCTATTCATCAACTGATGGAATTGTTTAACCTTTGTGTATTGACCCTTGAGTGCATCTTTAATTCAACAATTTTCAAACTACTTTTCTTCAACCACTACAGGACTTTTAGTGGGTTTTTAAAGATGTACTGAGTCTCAGGGTTCTAAATACTATAGCAATTAATTTTTATAAATTTTGAACATATATGATATGATATATTATTTTAAAACACTTATTACTAACATAGAAAACAAAATAAAACTTCTTTGAAATGGCACAGCCTGGTTTTCAACCTTCCTAATGAGTGGTGACTCCCCGACCATATATGTGTGTGGTGTGTGTGTGTGTGTGCGCGTGTGTGTGGGCGTGTGTGTGTGTGTGTGTGTGTGTGTGTAAATGCTACTCCAAAGCTTTAATTTTGCCATTGTTATGTATTATAATGTAAATATCTAATAGGCATGATCTCTAATAAGCAACATCTATGAAAGGGTCTTTATCGACTGAGAACTTTGCTTATTGGTGTACGTAATAATGGTCAACAAAAACACTACTTGCCATTATATTAATTTCAGCAGTACTGGATCATCAGGGATCTCTGGGTTGCTTTATCACTGTTCTCATCCATGGGAAGACAGGCATTGTCCTAGCTTTCACATTCAGGGTACCAGAGTAATGAAGGCAGAGGAATGACCATGACATAGGTAGAAAACCAGGTGTCAGGTGAGTGATGGAGAAGCATAGATCTACAGTTCCTAATCTAGAGGTTAAATCCTAGGAAAGTGGGTCTAGAGATGGCTCAGAGGTTACGAACACTTGTTGTTCTTCCAGATGATAGAGATTTTATTTCCAGCTCCTATATGCCAGTTCACAAACTGACTGTAATCCCATTCCAATGCCTTCTTCTGATCACCACAAACACTGGATATAGCATAGTACAAAGAGGTACATGCATGCAAAACATTCATATAAATGAAATAAACAAATTCAAAAAATCAAAACATTTAGGAAAGTGAAAGGAACACATAAAACAGAGGCAGAGTTGTATATAATGCAGTCTTTTGGAAGTTCTTTAAAAGTAATAGAAGTACTCTTTTAGGTTATGTGATCCTATAAAATACTCTTTAAAAAGGGATGAAAAAATACAGAAACACAAAGGCTTCACAATATTGGAATGGGGATAAAAACAAAATCCATACATTCACTCACATAGTAGAATTCAGCTCCTACTATGTGCCAGCTACTGAGCTTGTCTAGAATCCTACACAGAGCAGTGAGAAGAAAACAAGGAAACTGACTGAGGTTTTGTATCCATGGATATTTGAGTCTAGTAATAAGCACAATTTTTTAAAAACTAAATTAAAACTCATAGTTTACTGGATACTCACATTAGTTTTATTCATTGTTGCTGTGAACAAATACATAATAAGAAATAACTTTAAAAAGGAAGATCTTACTTTTCTTACAGTTTGAGTATTACCATATTGTCTTTTATTGTAGGAATGTCCTCAGTGCAGGATCTTGAGGAATCTGTTCACATTGTGATGAGGTTTAGGTAGCAAACAGCAGGCAGGAAGTATATGTAGGCTCTAAGACCACAAGGCCTGCCCATAGTGACCCGTTCTTCAAGTTTACTCCACCTCTTAAATATTCCATAGCCTTCCACCACAGCCCTACTGTATTGGACCTACTTTTCCAACATAGGAACCACTGGCAGGGCAACAGTTCATATTCAAGTCAAAAGAATTCTAGTATGTCAAAAGGAGAAAAAATGCAGGGAAATGTGGATTGTTAGGCATTACTAAACTCCTTTGTTGTACTTAACATCTATCCTGAACTGCAAATACCAAGATAAATTTTCTGTGTTTTTTTTTCATTTTTTTGGAAAGGAGCTGAAATATTCAGAAACAAATTTGAAGGAGAAAGGAAAGCCAATGAGGGGGAAAGCTATACTGTGTGGTCCATCTCTGAGTTGCAAGCAAGTCCTCTGGATATAGCCCTATTGGAATCATTCCAGGGGGCCTAATGCAATCAGGAATGCTCCCAGCATCACCTGCACACAGCTTCACTAACTGTTGCCTGAAACTCATTCGACAATGGTGGGTGTCACGTTTTATAAGGAAGGCATGCATATTGTAAACATTTTAACGTTTAGAGGCCATTGGTTTTCTGTTATATCTGCCAAACTCTGCAGATATATGAGATAGTTCAGAAAGAGCTACAGGCAAGAAGAAATCAATGAATGCTTCTCAGGTTCAAATTTTATTTACAAACTGAAGGGCATGCTGGATTGCACTCCAAGCTATGGTTTGCTCACTCTTTTTATAACCTATCACCTTGAATATTGTCAGGTTTTGTCATTTGTTTCTCTCCAGAAAGCTTGTGAGAGAACTAGCTTAACAATAGTGCTCTTGAAAGAAAATCCAGAATATAAAGGATAAGCTGAAATCAGTTCATAAAACATCTGCATTCCCTACATGCCAAGGTGTGTCTGCTCTCATCCATTCAGGTCAACAAGGGCACATACATAACCTCAGCAGCAACACAGAGGTTCCAAGGTGAAATGCCAGGTGAGGAGCATAAATCTTTGCACTGAAGTGTCTTCTATTAGCAGAAAGAAAGAGGACTACCTGCTGAGGCAGAGCCACAAAGCCAAGCAAAGAAGAAGAGACTATGTTTTGAGAGTGAACACAAAGCTGGGGAACATTTCTCCACCAGGCATGTGCTTCTCTGCGGTGAACTCCTTGCAATATATCAATATCAGCAGTGTCAGAAAGCTTATAAACTAGAGCCTCGAGCAAAAGAAAACAACATATCAAAAGACTGGAGCCATCAAGTTCAAGTTTGAAACACCTTTCTGGGACGGTCAATTTTGACAGAATTATCAGCGAGTGCCAATGTCCTGAAGTTACAATTCACTGCCTCATATAAGAATGTAAAGAAGGCCGGGCAGTGGTGGCGCTCGCCTTTAATCCCAGCACTTGGGAGGCAGAGGCAGATGGATTTCTGAGTTCGAGGCCAGCCTGGTCTACAGAGTGAATTCCAGGACAGCCAGGGCTACACAGAGAAACCCTGTCTTGAAAAACAAAAAAACAACAAAACAAAACAAAACAAAACAAAAGAATGTAAAGAAGGTGTATGTTTATGATAGCGTTTAGTTGTGTGGCATGGATTTATGGGAAAAATTTAGTCACAGAGGCTTTTAGAAATGCAGATGACTGGATTTAGTTCATCATAAAGATTCTGTTTTGTTTTATTTTTTTCTACAAGGGAGAAATTATTATTCCTAGTCTAAACACCAAGGAGAGATCTCATATGCTTGGATTCTAATTATACCAGTTTAAACAATCACAACAAGGGATTTTTTTTTTTTTTACACTTTTTAAGTTTCTTCTCTCTATATTTGTATTTTCCTCTATCAAGAAAACATAACAAAATAAAATAAAATAAAATGAAGAAACCTTACATCAAAGTTGGACAAGGCATACCAACTGTAAGAAAGGTGCCTCAAGATGAGGAACCAGAATCAGAGACCTATTCATTCACACACTCGAGAATCCCATAAAAATAAAAAACTGAAAGCAATAATATGTATATCTGGAGGATTTGATAGAGACCTCTGTCAACCCTGTGCTTGCTGCTTCAGTTTCTGTAAGTTCATGTGATCTTTGCTCAGTTGATTTAGAAGAGCTTTTACTCCTAGTGTCCTCTATGCACTCTGGCTCTTACATTCTGCTTACCTTCTCTTCCTCAAGGTTCTCTGAGGTATGAGGGGAAGGATTAGACAGCAACATCCAATTTAGCATTCAAGCTCTATCTCTCTCTATCCCCCCTCCCCCGCATAATGTATGACTGTGGGTCTTTGTATATGTTTCCATCTACTCTGGAAGAAACTTTCCCTGATAATGGCTGGATAAACCACTGATCTATGAGAACAGCAGAATATCATTCGAAGTCATTGTGCTGTTACTATTTATTTATTTATTTATATTTTAGAACAGTTTTATTTAGTTTTACTCTAGGTCTCTGAGAGGTCTAGTCTCTAGTTCTTGGTCACACAAGCAGTGTCAGGGACAGGTTTGATCTTGTGGAGTATGCCTAGAGTCAAATCAGACATTGACTGGTTACTCCCATAAGCTTTATGCCACCACTGGCATAGCATATCTTTACATGTTTATACTTCTCTTAAAATTCAAGTGCAATGAAAAAAATGATGCAAATTTTAATTAAAAAAAGCTATGGAGTATTATTAGGTGGATATTTTCAAAACAATAAAGTCATCAAATACATATAAAATCCAAGGACCTGATTCAAAAAGAGAACCTTTCGTGTTTTTCTGCATGTATGTTTGTGTGAGAGTGTCGAATCTTGGAGTTGTAGACAGTTGTAAGATGCCTTATGGGTACATGTATTTGTACCCAGGTCCTGTGGCAGAATAGTCAGTTACTTAAATGTTGAGCCATCTCTCTAGCCCCGCTACTGGCAAACAATCTTGAATATATGATAGATCCATTTAGTGTAGAAGATTCAAGGAAAATAAGATATATCTGAGTAACTGAAGGTCATTGATTGATTAATTATTAATGCTAATGAGAGAAGTTTAACAGTAGCAAGAACTCAGGGGTATAAACCAGTTATAAACTCTATAGTCATTCAGTAAAAGCAGTCTATAGTGTTTGCTGAAAGATAAAATACATATTGAATAAAATTAGCAATAATAATTTTTGCTTTAATAAATTTTAGTCAAATGATAATGTTTGGATAGAGAAAAAGGGAGCATTCAAGGCAGAAGTGACCAGATTGTCATTAATAATTATTTTTAAGATATAAAAGCATGTTTTGTGAATAGGTATGAGTGCGTGTGTATACACCATGATGCCTGTGAAGGTGAAAAGAGAGTATTGCTTCTACTAGAGCTGAAGTTATAGCTGGTTATGAGCCATGCTATGTGGACATTAGGAACTGGAATTCTGTACTCTGCAAGAGTACCAGATGCTCTTAAGCAATGAGCAATATCTCCAGCCCCTTCTATAATTACTTTGTGCTCAGGGAACATTATTAAACAGAGGAAAAAATGATAAAAGAGCCATAAGACAAGGAAGTTTGAAGCGAGACTCTGTCCTCTAAACATGACAGGGAAGCTATATTTTGAAATGTCAACCATATAGTTGCTTAAACAAGGTCAGAACCATGATAACATTGGTTGACTTCCAAGGATGAAAACCTTACTTAGCTTTCCTCCTAGATGAACAGCTATAGTAATTAATAGCTGCCAAAAGACAAAAATTAGTATTCCCCAGGGATGAACCCCTAATTGTTTACTCCCTCCTGATATTATATATATATATGTATATATATATATTATTCATATATGTGTGTTATAAATGTATTATAGATACATATATACATATATAGACATATAGACATAGATGCATGTATACATACATGATAAACATGACATTTACATACAAATGAATATATGTAAATATAACATATGTATGCATATGCATGCATATGTGAGGGTGTGTGTGTGTGTGTGTGTGTATGCATCAATCACTTAATGGATGTAACAAGTAAAATTTATATATTTATATTTGTGACCTTAATAATCAAGGAAATGAAACCATGACTTTGAGAAGGGGTAGGGAGCCCAAGAGTGTTTGGCGGAAGAAAACTGAAAGTCCCATAAAAGTTTTCTCTAAGAAGAACTACCTAAATGAACCCTAGGACATACACTTTAGAAAAAATTTAGACCCTCCCTTGTCAGCATGATTCAGTTACTGTAGATCAAAGGAAATGCTGAAGATCTCAAGAGAGAGTTTACCAAAGCAAGCAATATATATGAAGTGAGTTTACAGTTAGCTAAAACAAATATAAGTCCAGTGAGGGATATACCTGGTTTTGTGTCTTATGAATATTATCTTTGGTCATGCAAAAGAGTCAAGAATATTTTTCCCAGGCTTTCTCCTTTCCCACATGAACATGTCAGAGCATTCTTTGTGTGTCCTTGCTTTCAAGGGCATCCACTTTTCATAGTTTATACAATTCTTTCTTGAAGAATACATTGGGTGAAGGGCATGCTGCACTCTGTTGTATCAATAGTTAATAATATATTCAGACTTTTCTTACACAAAGTCCCACAATAAAAACTATGGTCAAATAATTCACTGAGATTAAAGAAGAAATGAACAAATACTTCAATGAACTTTAAGATGATAGGAAAGAGCTCCTGAGTTAAGTCCAAGAAAGTACAAATAGATTGTTGAAAGAAATGAGAAATGAATTTTAAATCTGAAGAGTCAATTTAATAAAGAGATAGGACTACTGCAGAAAACCCAATCTGAACTGAAGAGGAAAGTAAATAAGTCAATAGCCCAATTAGAAAACTGAAGGGAAAGATTTAAAAGTAGAATGGGTGAGGTAGAAGACAGACTATCAGGATTTGAAGATAAAGTAGAAGAATTGGATCACTCAATCAGAGAATTTTAAAAAATTAAAATGGGAGAAATATGTAGAAACTTTCGAACACCATAAAAAGCCAAAGCCTTCAAATAATAGACATAGAAGAAAGAAGTAAGAGAATCCAAGACAAGGGCTTTAGCCAGATTTTCAATTGAATAAGAGAAGAAAATTTCCCCAAATTAAATAAAAATGTACCATACAGATGCAAAAAGCACACAGAATACCAACTGATAGGACCAGAAAAATAAATGTGTTATAGTATATTATAGCTTAATATAAAATACAAAGACAGGGAATTGAAAATTGCAAATAAGAAATCATGAGCCACATATAAAAAATAATAGATGATATATCTATGAAAATTATAAAAACCAGATCATGCTGTAGCAATGTACTTTGAGTTCTAAAAGACTACAAATTCTAATCTGGCTACTTTACTCAGCAAAAAATTGTATGCCATAGTTGAAAGAGAAAGAAAAGTTTCAATGATATGAACAGACAAAAGGAATTTATATCCACTAAACTGTAGAGAACACTGGAAGGAATCATTTCAATGGAGGAAAGCAATGGTCATAGTCAAGAGAGTGCAGAAAGAAATCAGATTAAGCCATAATTACTAAAACACAAGCTAGGTCTAAGAACAGGAAGGAGGAGAAGGAGAAACAAAAAGGAAGAGGAGGAAGAGGGAGAGGAGAGGGGGATGGGGGTGTGGTGGTGGTAGAGTTGAAGACTGAAATTCCAAATTACAGATGACCAAACAATTTTCAAGAAATAGCATTAAATAGCAATTGTTTCAGGTACCAAATCAAAGGACACAGGTTAGCTGAATATATCAAGAAAAAAAATCATTATTGAGTTGAGTACGAGATTTATGTTAATTTAAAATAGGGACCTCCTTAGAGGAAAAGGATGGGAAAATGTATTTTAATAAAATAAGACTATGAGCAAAGTTGGTGTTTCTATCTAATGTCTGATAATATGGTCTGTGATCTTAAATTGATCAGAAGGTATAAAGAAGGAATCTTCATTCTATTCAAGGAAACAATTTATCAAAAAGACATTACAATCTTAAGCACATACGTATTAACCTCTGGCATACTCAAATTCATAAAAAATGTATTTATCTGTACTTCAAGAAACAGATTAACTTCAATTCAGTAATAGTAGATGATATCAACTTTCTCTAATTTACAATGACCTGAACAAAAAATGGACATGGAAACATTGAAATTAAATGACATTATATATCAAATTGATCATATGGATATCAAGAGATAAGTACATTCCAAAACAACAAAGAATGAAATTTCAATTAGAAACTCATGGAAATTACTCTAACATAAGCTACATACTGAGATATAAAACCAAAGTCAACAAATAAAAAAAAAAATAACTTGTTGTGCATCCTATATGACTATATTGTAATAAAGCTTAAAATAAATAGCAAAATAATGTCTAGTAAGTGTTCAAAGTGATGAAAATTAAATAACACATTGCTGAGTGATGAGTGAGTCAAAAAAGACATAAAAATATTCCTGGAACAAAATGTAGATGAACACATAATTAGTCAAAATACAGTTAAAAAGTGTCTGTGGTGTGCTCAATACCACTTGAGATATATGTATATATTGCAGATCATATAATATACCAAAGGCTCAAGTGACATCATGGAAAAAGGGGCATAAACATTCTAAGAATAAGTGGACCAGGACACCAGAAGCTACATAGTGTCCCCTAAACACTTTATGGAAAGTACAACCTTTGAACGCCTCGTGTAGTTGTTTGAGGAAGACTGCCATAATGATTGCAATCTACTATGTAGCCTAGGATCAACCTTCCTGAGGGCTTTGTGCAGATAACCAGGCCAAGGCCACCTTGTACACTCTTTCACAAAAGTTGTTCTTGGAATGAAATACAAGCATTCACTGGTGCTGACCTCACCATGCTCGATGGAACACTCTTTGTGAGGAATGGAAACCCAGATATTCCATGAGCTGGGCAACCTGGCTCTCCCTCTCTCTTCTTCCAAAACTTTTCAGCAACTAATGGGAAGGCATAAGGACCAGGTACTCAGTTAACAGTAGTTTAGTTGCTAAAATAAATCACTGTGGAGGAGGCAAAGACTTCCAACCTTACAAAGTGAACCTGTAAATTTTGCAAGATCCTACCCCTAGATGAAGAGATACTAAAGCTCAAAGGCTGCTAAGAGAAAGAGGCTATATTTCCCCCATGGAGGAGCTCAATCATTGATGTCCAATCCCAAGTGCTCACCCCTAGAGTTATGCATATATTAGCAATGAAAATGGATTGATTACTTGTATGTGTATGTGGGTGTGGGGGTGTGTGCCTATGCACGTGTATGTAAGCAACAACAATAATAAAGAAGAGATCATGAATTTGTGAGAAAGATGGGGAAATATGTAGAGAATTGGAGGATGATAATAAGGAGAGACAGGAGTGATGTAGATGCTGTACTCATATATAAATTTCTCCACAATTTAAATTACATAAAAACTTAGGTTCTTCAAAATTTAGTTAATATAAATACTTTCCAATGAAACAGGATTAAATGAAAGTACCCGCTGTGGACTGATAATAGTCCTCCCAATAGTCAGGAGTTATTTTAAGTTAAAATGTTTGTCCATGTGTACAATACATTCAATATGGTTTGTTATTTATGAGGTTAAAGAAGTTCTACACACATCCCAATCTACATTGTATTGGCATGACCCTGGGTTGTCAATCAGAAGGCCTCAACTCTGAAGGCACCATCCACTTTAGGTACAGGACACATAGAACTCAAACTAGAAATGAGTTGGAAGAAGTGTGTCTATTGATCAGCTTTCACAGTATGAAGAGGGCTGTGTTAGCTAATGGAAGAGGAAGTCACCAACAGTCTTACCTATCTATGAATTGCCAGGTTGACAAAATGTACACTAAAGTCTAGCAGTGGCATGGCAGCAATGGAGATAGCCAACTAATTCTGGATAACACTTGAGGCCTGCTCCACAGAAGGGCACTAATAACTGGTTTGTTAAACCTGCCTAATAGCTCATGACCCTAGTGGAAAATCATTTACTATTGTTTGATTTAGATTGTCAGATTGTTAATCTGCTTTCTAAATGTTCTATTTATATCTATATATGTGTGCTACCTTCCTTTATTCATTGTGCCTAATTTCCTAACCTATGCGATGATTGAGAGAGATCTAATCTGCAACTTACTTATATAGCTGAATTGTCAGAAATGATTTATGTGATCGTGTTTATGTTAATTACCTGGATTCTTAAAAAATAAGAATAATAATAAAAAAATAAGTTCTACATTTTATACTATAAATGCTTCTATGCATTGTTTCTCCACAGAAGATATGCACTTCTTCCTCTCCAAGGACAGTTGATAATCACTGAAATTTACCACTATACTATGCATAAAATAACTGTTGCAATCTGCATTTAGTACAAAATAATTCTTCTTTAATGCTGTGGGTCATTTGGGTGTATATTGAAGACGCAGAATGCGAAGTTACATGCACAGAAGAAAATTCAATAGATATCATACATTTTAGAAGTGAAATTAAGATGTAAACTTCAACATAGACTTAGTTTCAAGGGACAGAGCGGTATGACATGACAGTCTTGGTGAGATAAGGGTATTAGCAAGGCTCCAGATTTAAAATCAAGTGCATTTTTAAGAGGTTTTTCTACTTGTGGAGGTTTTAGTGAAAATTTCCCCTGTAGAATCTTATACCATCATGCTTCATCTCCAGATGATAAACTGTAGTTGATAAACTATTACAATAATGAAAGTAGATGTGGGCTTAGTATCACAAGTACCTGCTCCATATTTCAAAGTCCATGCTGCCATTCTAGCTCTTCTCTCCTCCTCTCCTACCGTAAATTTCCTCTAGCTCATGGGCTTCCCTCTCCTTTGCTATCCACTCTCCTTATAACCCTGCTCTTCTTTATAGTTCTGTCTATCACTGTTCTTCTCCAGCTTCTCTCATGGCCAAGTCTATGTTCAGTCTATTTCATTCTCTCTTTGCCCTGGACACTTCCAGATGCCTTTGGCTGTTATCTCTCTCACAACCACAAAAAAAATCCTTTCTCTTAACCATACCATGGAGCAGTCTTGTTAGTTTATATAGTACTGTTTGTTGAGGTGGTGGTTAGTTTATATAGTACTGTTAGTTTATATAGTACTGTTTGTTGGGATGGTGGTTGATTGGTTGGTTGGTTGGTTTTTAACTTTTGTTTGATTGGGGTATTTTTTGATCTTTTGTTTGTTTGTTCATTTTCTTTTTCCTCTTTTGGTCCTAACTTGCTTTTATTGTTTCAATAAGACATGTATCTAAAGAAACTAAGCAAAGAAAGTATATATTTGGCATACAGGTTACAGTATGTCATCCAAAGAAGCCAGAGTAGCAGTTTAGAGCAGGAAAGGTGAACTGAAGTAGAGATCAAGAAGAAATGCTGCTTGCTTTCTTGCTTTCCTACCTTGTTCAAGTAGGACATTTAAATAACTCAAGAAGGTCATAAAACATTTAAAAAGCCTCTCTTCAAGTTAGTGGAAATAGAATCTGTTGCTGAAAAAGATAATGTTTTTTTCAGTGGCAGGGTAAAATTGGGTAGAAATTTTCAGAGAACTTCTTTCTTAAAGAGGCCATACCCAACTGTCCAGAGAAGGTACTACCCACAGTGGTCTGTGCCCTCCTAAATCAATTATCTATCAAGACTATGCCCCACAGGGCATGCCTCCAGGACAATCTGTTAAAGGTAATTTCTCAGTCACAATTTTCTGTCCTCAGGTTTGTTTAGGTTTGTGTCAAGTTGACCAAAACTAACCAGCATGGTAATAGGATGACATATATTTATGCATTTTTAACCTTTATCCAATTCTACTGACTTTCTTATGCATAAAATAAAATTTACTTATATTCAAAAAAATTCTCATCAAATCCAATTGTGTTTATTGTTTAGAAGATCTTTACAATTATTTTTCTTATACTGTGCATGCTTTATCTGTTTACATTCATCCAATACAAAAATTGGTTGTGTCTGTTTTGCTTTATAAATAAAAACGTTGCAATTTTACTGCTTATATTGCATGCATTGTTCTCAACATTATCTTCCAAACACGGAAAATAGTGTCCTTCCAAGACAATAATAACGTAATCAGACCAATAACAAAAGGAGAGATCAAAACACAAATGAAAAGCCTTCTGGCTAAAAGAAGTTCAGGTCTAATATAGCTAAATAGATTCACAGAAGAATTCTAACAGACTTTCAAAGAGGAAACAGCATAACAATAACTTTTAAAGTCTTCAAACAATGTAAAGAGAAGAATCATTCACAAATTCATTCTATGAAGCTAGTACTGCTTTAATGCACAAACTAGATAAGGACACAAAAACAACATACTACAGGATAATATCCTTTATGAATTGAGTTGCTAAAATCCTAAGTAAAATACTGGCAAGCTGATACAAACACATATCTAGAATATCATCTACTATGAGCAAGTTGGCTTTGTAAGAGAATGTAGGCTGGTAGTGCAGGCAAAAGATAATACCATAAGAAATCAGACAATGGATTTAAAGCCTAAATCACATGATATAAACAAAAATTATAGAAAAATAATTTTTAAAAAGTAATTATTATTTTCATTTGAGAAAAGTGGCAACCTAGAGTGGATATTGTAGATAAAGAGAGAAATGTCAATAGAAAGCATATGAAATCAGCAGATTCATCTATTACATGGAGACTAAAACCAGAAACTAACATTACAGAACTTTTCAAGAAATAATAATTAGAATTTGTAGGATCTGGGGAAAGGGTTCAGTTGTCTGGAACATTCTGCCTTAGGTCATTGGCAGAGTAAATTTATAAATCCTAATGGGCTGTACTGAAAAAGTCTCAGCATACCAAATCTTACTGTGATCCAACATAATATACTTAGTCAGCTGCACTCTGACTTTGCAGTCCTCTCAGGAATGAATATAAAAGGTTAAGTACCAAGCTATAAAGGCAGGTGCATTGGTTTCCCTGCTATTAGAAAGACTGAGAAAATCTCCAACTGCTTTTGACAGTGAGAAAAGTGAAACTCAGATTTAAAACTAGTTGTATGCTTCAGTTTTTGTTTTTTTTTTTTTTTAAAAAGAATGAATGAATGAAAAAAGACATGTAATGGGAATTTTATCACGTGGGTTATAGAGGAATGTAAGTTTAAGCCTGAAGAATGTTAAGGGCCACTGCTGGCCAAGTCAGATAACTGCAAAACAGTAGGAAATGGACCTTTAATTTCTAGACTCAGGGATTATTTTTGGAAGCTGAATTACATGATAATTGTGAATACAAGATTTATTCTAATTCTCTTACAATCTGAAACATAGTTAAATATTGCTATGATTGTACCAAACTTGTTTGCAAATATTTGGACAATATAGTTTTACCTTTTCTCTCTATTTCTAAAGCAATCCAAAATACAAGCAGACAATATTTTCAGTAAAGAAAAGCAGTATAATTACATAAGGGCTTAAACAGACATGAAATTGCCATGGTATCCCTGTACTGATAAATATTGTTAGTCTGACACAAACCTAAAAGTTTTAGAGATAAGCAAAGATCTACAGGAGATACTTACATGATATTTTGAATTAAGAATCTTATCTGTTCTCTGGCCAGTGGAGGAATGAATAATTAATTACTCACAATTGACTAAGAAACCTAAACCAGTAAACTAAAACAGCTTCCCTATATCAAGCAAATGCTGGTTAGGTGGAGCTTAGAAATTAGCAGGGATTAAGAAGAGAACAGCATTGTGGATGGTCTTTTCCTCAGGATCAGCACTCAGAAGTTCTATCGCAGATGGGGTCCAAGTTTGTGTACCATGTGCTGGAAGGCATACTTGATAATATGTTTGAGTCTCTCAAGTTATACTGTTTTAGAAGCATGAAAGGGTTATGGAGACTAATTGGAGTTTGGCTACATACAAGGTCAAGGAGAAGACTTTGATGAAGTTCTATATCCTCATTTGCAATAGAAACTCCAGGATTGAGAGGATCATAAAATTTTGACTTGGTACCATAGTAATAGTTCCTGAAGTAAGCTTATTGGCAAAAGTGCTGCCCAGTTTCAGCAGTGATCACAACATTTTGGCAATACCAGTACAATGGGGAAAACACCAAGGAGAGCAGAAGCCATGGAATGAAGCCAATCTGAGCATAGGAGACAAGCTGTGCATTCTGAGGATGGCAGATCATTGTCTCTTCCTATGCCCAAACCATTTGACACTCAAAAGATTGTGAAGCTCAGAAGTCTGACATGAACTGTATAGTGCCAGTGTCTGGTTTTGCTCTCCTTTCATTGTGAATGTACTCTGATTATCTTCTCTTGGAGTAAGAAATTTGAAATTTAGTTTTTATTTTACAGGACCCGATAGTTGAATGATTTGGAAAATTTTAGATAGACTTTGGGTACTTTCAATCTTAATTTCTTTTAATGATTTACTTTTATTTTATGTACATTAGTGTTTTGCCTTTGTATGTGTCTATGTGTTGGTGTCAGTTCTCCTGGAACCAACATAGGCAGTTGTGAGCTGCTATGTAAGTACAGGGAATTGAACCAAGGTCCTCTGGAAGAACAGCTTTTTCTCCTTACCTCTAAGAGATCTATCTAGCCCCCTGTCTTAATTTTTAAAGCATAGAGTTTTTAAAGACTCAGGGACTTTGCAAAATTGGTAAGTTTTATATATTTTACCTAGGCATTAATATGACATCTTGGGGATGAACAAGATTGGAAAAATGACATATTCTTGTCTCACATTGAAAAAAAAATCAATTGTCATGATTTTATTTATTTATTTGTTTATTAATTTATTATTATTATTTTGGTAAATTTGATACAAGTTAAAGTCATAAGAGAAGAGAGGAACTCAATTGAGAAAATGCCCTAAACAGATTGGTTGAGGTCACGGTTATGGGTAGGTGTTTCTGAGTTGTATAAGAAAACATGCTAAGTAAGTCATAAGGAAGAGCCAGTAAGAAGCATCTCTCCATGATTCTGTTCCAGCTCCTGTTTCTATGTTCCTGCTTTGAGCTTTGCTCTGACTTTGTTAGTGACTGACTACATATGTAAGCCAAATAAACTCTTTCCTTCACAAATTGCTTTTGGTCATGGTGTTTTATAACAGTAGTAGAATGCCTATCTGAGTCAATAACTATTTATAAGAGTAAAAGTCATCACTGCCAACTGATGCAATTTTTAGTTATCTTTTCCTTTATAAATAATCCTATAAATTGTTAAATTTATAGAAGGTTAATAAGAATATGTAGTTTCTTAATTTAATATTTTTAATCTTAGTTTTTATTTTTGTGTGTATTCAATGTATGAATACTATATTTACATCATTTCACTATTCTCCTGATTTCCACTTCAATATTTCTTATACGCTCTCCACTTCTCAAGTTAGCAGGTGTACAGGTGTCATATCTGATAGAATACCAGGCTGCTTTATCCCTTAGGCAACTTTCTAGCACTTTCTGATCCTGTGAGAGATATTTCTTCGAGCGGAGTCATCCATTTCAGATCCTGCTTGATTCCTCCAAGTTCATGAAATCTCCCAAAGAACATTGCTGCCAGAGCGTTCTGTCTCTGTGACTCAGCCTCCTGAGAGATGAGACCGTTCTATATTTTTGAGGGCATTTACTTAACCCTTTCTTTTTAGTATCTACATAAGCAATCTTCCATGTTTCTCTCCCTCCTTTGTTTTTTTTAACCATTTCTTCTATTTATCTCCTTCTTTATTTCTTATCTAGTAACATAATAGTAATCATAATTCCTACTATGATTTGTTTCTTTTTTAAAAATTTGATCCACTCATAAGGATTAGTTAGTACATAGTATTTTGGTGATTCTTTACTATAAAAATAACTTAGTACTTACGTAATTGCTGTTTTGTACTAAAACTCTTTTCATGGTTGGTGACTTTATGATTAAATCTGTAGTTGCAGACTATAGATAATTTTCCTGGTGCCATAGACAAAAAAATAAAAGTGCTTCTTTAACCCAACTAAAACTTACTCTCTCCTGAATGTTGCAAACACTTCTCTTCCAAATGTAAAAGTTATGTGACTTTATAAAAGTTAATCTTAAACAATGATCTAACCCCAAATGGCCAGGGCCCAATGAAAAGCAATAAAAATAGAACAACAAAGACAAATTGTATTCTCAAAGTTTACCAGTCACGTAATGAAAATTATATAGGAAAATTTAAGGCCCATGATTTGAAAGAGTATTTTATTCATACAAATCAAAGATTACATGGGTATATTCCCAGAAAATGCTGGTAGAAATGAAGTCATGTCAGGATATGAAAATAGAGTTAAAAACAGAGATAAAATCAGGGAAGAAAAACCAAACTGAATAACCATGGAAATGAAAAGCACAATATTTGTTCAATGTTCAAAGGACAAATATTTGTTTAATGGAAAGTCTCATAGGTAAAATGGTTTATGTGGAGAAGAGTTTCAGAGCTTGAAGTGAACAAAGCAGATTTGACCTTCGTCCCTGAAAGGAAATTTCACAGCATAGTTAAAGGATGAGACCACAAAGTGAGGAGGAAGAGAACACCAGTGGCTCAGGCTCTAACGTCAACAGTTGATAAACAAGACCTCATAAAACTGAAAAGCTTCTGTAAGGCAAAAGAAACTGTCAATAGTACAAATTTGCAACCTACATATTGTGAAAATTTTTCATTAACTGCATATCCAAAAGAGGGCTAATATCCAAAATACATAAATAACTCAAGATTAAGCTCCATAAAACCAAATAACCCAATTAAAAAATACAGAGCTACACAGAGAATTCACAACAGAAAAATCCCAAGTGGCTGAGAAGCACTTAAAGAAATTTTCTATGTCCTTATTCATCAGAGAAATGCAAATCAAAATGACCCTGAGATTTCACCTCGTACCAATCAGAATGCTTAAGATCAAAATCTCAAGTGATGATATGAGCTGATAAGGATGTGGAGAAGGAGGAACACTCCCTCATTGCTGGTGAGATTGCAAACTGGCACAACTACTCTCGAAATCAATCTGGCAGTTCCTCAGAAAATTGAAAATAGCTCTACCTTAAGACCCAGTTAGCTATAACACTCTTAGGCATATACCCAAAAGTTACCCCACCATACCACACAGACATGTGCTCCACTATATTCATAGAAGCCTTGTTTGTAATAGCCAGAAGCTGTAAGAATTTAGATGTTCCTCAACTGAAGAATGAATACAGAAAATGTGGTTCATTTACACAGTGGAATCCTATTCAGCTATTAATAATGGGGACATCATGAATTTTGCAGGAAAATGGATGGAACTACAAAATATCATTCTGAGTTAGACAACCCAGCCC
>CM052705.1:68126180-68138904 GCA_028551405.1 Uromys caudimaculatus | reverse complement strand
AGGGCCAGCAGAATGAATGGAAATAAGTATTCTGGAGGTGGGTAAGGTGGGAAAACCCTCTAGAAAGTACCAGAGATCTGGGAGCTAAGACACTCTCAGGTCTCAGTGGGGGTGATCTTAGCCAAAATGCCTAACATTGAGGAGAGTGAACTTGAAGAGTCCATCTCCAGTAAATAGACAGAGCCTCAAGTCTAGGGACCTGGTTACTAACACACAGTCACAATTTCTGACCCAGAATTGTTCCTGTCTAAAAGAACTACAGGGACAAAAATGGAGAAGAGACTCAAGGAAAGGCAATCCAATGACAAGCCCAACTTAGGATACATCTTATGGGGGGGAGGGGACACCAAGGCCTGAAGCTATTATTGATGCTATGCTGTGCTCACAGAGAGGACACTGGCATGGCTATCTGTTCTGAGGTCCTACCAGCTGCTGACTGAGATGGATGCAGAGAGTTACACCCAACCATGAGAATGAAGTCGATGACTCCTATGGTTGAATTAGAGGAAGGACTGAAGAAGCTGAAGGGGAGGGCGACCCCATAGGAATATTAGCAATCTCAATTAACCCAAACCCCACGGATCTCCCAGAAACTGAGCCACCAACCAGGCAGCATACAAGGACTGATACGAAGCCCCTTGCAAATATATTGCAGAGGTCTGCCTTGTCATGGCTCACTGGGAGAAGACCTGCTTAATCCTTGAGAGACGTGAGGCCCCAGGGAAGGGGGAGAACTTGGGAGTGCCTCCTCTCTGAGGCAGGGGGAAGGAGGAATGGGATAAGAAATTGTGGGAAGGGAAACCAGGAGGGGACAATGCCTAGAATGTACATTTTAAAACCTTTAAAAAGTACACCACTACCAACTTTATATATTATTATTTTTAGATTTTATTTTTAGATATTTATATTATCTAAAATAATATATAATAACTAAACTAAAATTTAGTTAGTGATGTTCGTATGTGCATGGATGTGGGGTCCTCAACTAGAACATGAAAACCTGCCTGCTAGGCCAAATGTGTCTAATGGTACAATAGGTGTGTTGGGGGTAACTAACTACTTTCTGGTTTCATTTCACGCTTGTTCCATGGGAGGCAATATCATGCCTGATACTATAATCCTGGTAAAAATTATCTTGACTAAGGAAATGACAAGCATTATTGTAGAACCTGTTATTGTTATTTTGTTAAGTGCTTATGCTCTCAAATTGCCTTCTAAATATTTCTTCTTATCAACACAGATGTGAAATGCTCTCAAATCTTAGTTTTGGAAGCTTCCATTTGCACTGAACAGCTGATAATGGAGAAATGGATGGCTGATCAAAGTATTGAGAATAAGAAACTTAGTGCTCGGCCATAAATGAGACAAGTATATTAACCCTAACACCAAGGCTCAGGGAAAATTATGTGAAGAGGAAGCAGAAAGAATGGGAAAGCTAAACAATGAAAAGTATACAGTTAAGTGCTGTTTTCTTGGTCAGGACACGGGATTTACTATGATGAACACAGCAACTGCATTTACCTACTCAAGATCTACACAAGATCAAGACAGTCTACATTCTAGCATACATGGGGTAGATGATATCATGACTCAACTCCTCAATGAGGAGGTATTGACTGTTAAACAGCTTCAAAGGGAGAGGGAAATAATTCTCTCTCTCTCTCTCTCTCTCTCTCTCTCTCTCTCTGTCTCTCTCTCTCTCTCTGTGTGTGTGTGTGTGTGTGTGTGTGTGAGTGTGTGTGTGTGTGAGTGCATGTGTCCGTGTGTGTGTGTATTAAAATGACAAAAGATTTTACGAAGGAAAAAATATGTAATTTGATAAATGTTGGTAAATAAAGAGTGTAGCATAATGGTTGGTTGTTAGGCTATCTTAAAAACATGTAGAAGTGGGGGATGGGGAACTAGGGGTAGCCACTAGAAAGTCCCAGACTCTGAGGAAGCAAGAGGCTCCCAGGACCAAATGGGGATGACCTTAGCCAAAATATCCAACAAAGGGAAGATAGAACCTTTAGAGACCACCTCCAGTAGATAAGCATGGCCCCCAGTTGAGTGACCCCACCCATCCATCTCAAAATTTTTAGCCCAGATTTGTTCCTGTCCAATGGAAAGACAGAGACAAAACAAAAAACCAAAACAATAAATGAAGAAAAGGCCATCCAGAGACTGCCAACCTAAGGGTCCATCCCATTTGCAAACACCAAACACCCATACTATTGTGAATGCCAAGAAGTACTTGAAGACAGAAGCCTGATATGGCTGTTTTCTGAGAGCTTGTGCCAGCACCTGACCAATACAGATGTGGATACTCACAGCCAGCCATCAGACTGAGCCCTGGGAACCCCAAAGAAGAGCTAAGGGGACAGACAGAAGCAGGTACAGGGTATTGCAACCCCATATGAAGAACAATATCAACTAACTGTAACACCCAGATCTCCTATTGACTAATCCACCAGTCAATGAGTATACATGAAGAGAGCCAGGAATCCCGATACATACGTAGCACAGGATGGCCCTACCTGGCATCCATGGGATGGGAGGCCCTTGATCATGTGGAGGCTCGATGTCCTAGCATAGGGGGTGCTAGAGTGGTGAGGCTGGAGTGGATGAGTGGGTGGAGGAGCACCCTCATAGAGGCAAAGGAGAGGGGGGAGAGGAGGAGTGGGATGAGGGGTAGAGGGCTAACTGATAAGAGGGATATCAAATGTAAATGAATAAAATGATTAATAAAAAAAGAAAGGCTATCTAAAAATTATTTTGGGTTTATTATCATCATAAAGAATAGTAAAAGTTGCAATGTTAAGGCAAAGATCAGCATTTATTGGAGTTTTATAAATAGCTGTTCACCAGCACATAAATGATACCATGCATCCAATGTGGCCACATAGGTTTGGGTTTAGCTACTTCTATGTCTATGTGCTGAGAAATTTAGATTAAATAATACACAAGTGCTTCTCCATGTGACTAACTTTAGTTGAAACTGAAAATGAAGTAATGTTTACCTAGATATTCATCTGTTTCTTTTTAAAATCAATATAAAGTCATATGAGGTATTAGTATTCTAAAGAAAATAACACGGAAAGAATTTCATAGGAGGGTGAAAAGCATAAAGAGTGAGATGATGTTGGAGAACTTACAATGAGGTAAACAGCAGTCATTTGTATACATAATATAATATGTAAGGAAGAGAGTCCATAAAGTCACAGAATAAAGGCTTCAGTCAATGTATGGTATGGGCCTGGAAAGAAGGGAGGAGAAGAAGGAGGAGCAAGAAGAGGAGGGAGAGGAAAAAAGAAAGAGGAGGAGCAAAAAGAGGAGGAGGAAGAGGAGGAGGAGAGGAGGAGGAGGAGGAGGAGGAGGAGGAGGAGGAGGAGGAGGAGGAGGAGGAGGAGAAGAAGGATGACAGAATATTTCCTAAAATTATTATTCATATGACTATTGGAAGTTTCCAAGAATAGTTCTTGAAGTAATACTTACACAACAAATTTTTGTTAATCTGTAAGTGTTTTCATGTATTTTGAATCTTTTGCATATAATGTTATATTTTCCATGATTTTTATTATTCCTTCTAGAATCAACAAAGTGCTGTGTTTTCTGTGAAGGTATCTCTGGGATGTTTTATTATATCTTTCTGTGCACAAATTCATTTATACTTATTTGTAATAGAGTATATATAACATCATTTATCTGATATCAGCATTCCATATGTAAGTCCTTCCTAAGGTTTATTTTTAATCAGTATCTGTATCTTATTCATCTTATATATGTCTTTTGTTGTATAAATGAAGTATGTGCAATAAAAAGTCAAATAGTATGAAATATTTTTTGCTAACTCAAATTAAATAACAAGGAAATATAATCTCAATGAAGTCTACTAGAATAATAGATATTTTCAGATATATAAATTATTTTAAATTCAATTTAGCCAGTCTAAATATGATACATTGAATATGGCCACCAGGGAGAAAGGAGAGGACTCTGGGCCTGAGGGTGCTAGTGGCCCCAGTAAAAGGGAATGTCAAGGTGGGAATATGGGAATGGGTGGGCGGGTGGGTGGGAGGAGGAATTCCCTCACAGAGGCGGGGAGGGGGAGGGGACACGGGGTTTTCAAAGAAAAGGGGAATCATCGGAAATGTAAATAAAAAAAAAAAATTAAAAAAAAAAAAAAAAGAGTTTATATTCTTGTCACTCAGGGAAAAAGCCAGGATTACACGGAAATGAAATGAAATAAAACATCATGTTTCATATCTTATAAAGGAACTACAAAGAGTCATGTGATCTATATACCTTCCTAAAATATGAATGGAAACATGTATTTCACAGGAAGCTCTAAAGATAGGCAGATAGTAAGAAGCTGTTAGATTCTGGCAACACAGGTAGATGTGGAGATACATAAGTAATTACAGCAAAGGAGAATGGGAAAATATGCCTAACATGTAGAGTGTAGTTTTGCTATCTTCGGGTGCGTTTGTAACAGGCATTATTAACAACTCCTATTATGAACTCATGGGTCAGATAAAGGAATTTCTTCCTCTATTCCAGATCATCCTAAATTATTCACAGATGTGGAAAATTGAAATTTGTATTTGACATTTTAGATGAAATGAACAAGGAGCTCTCTGAAATCCTTGCCCTTGGCTCTCATTCTTCTGTACTCAGCTTTCATAGATCTCTGCCATCCTCAAGGTTTGTTTTCCTTTCATTTATTGATTTCATTTCAGTATTTACCTTGTTATATATTGTTGCACTGCTCTCTCATTCTCTATTTAATCACATACACTGCTTTCTTGTTTTGCCTTTGTTTTACTTTGCTTTAGACATTCCTTCCTTCCTATGTTTATTTGATCCTGTGATCTTTGATTTTTTAAGGTATTTTAAAAAGTTATTTGACAATTTCATATACTTGTATAATAAATTGTAGTTGTTTCTCGCACCCATTCTTGTTGCCTCCCTCTCCTGATGATATCCTTCTCAAAGATACCCTTTGCTAATTGCATGTCTTCATTTTGTGTGTATCTCCCTAAATTTAATTAATGTTGCTTCACCATGGGGGAGGGGAGTTATTTATGGTACATGGGCAACTTAACAGTTATAGCACCACTGGGAAAAAAAAATCACTTTTTTTTTTCTAACCAGCGTTATGGCCAATAGTTCCTTAGAGATAGTGGGAGCTCCTGGTACACTTCTACATTAGAGTGAAAGATTGAGTCGGGCCAGTGTTATACAGATCATCACAGTAAAGGTGACTTCATGGAAATAACGGCTAGACTATGTCTAGAAGATGTATTTTGCTGCATATATGTCTGCATCTTCTTGAGCTTATATTCTTTACATCCTCTGTTCTATGATGCTCTGTGAGCCTTTTGGGGGATAAGGATCTCAGAACTTGGTGTTAAGTTCCTATTATTGAAGACCTTGCACACTTTGGTAAAAGGACACACAGAACTCAACTGTAATTGATATAGAAGTGCTCCCCACCAGCTACACTTCATCATGTCATAAAGGGCTATGCAGGCCACTAGGGTTAGGTGGGGAAGTCACGAACATTATTAACCAGATACGAATCCTTTGAACTATAATAACGGCCTTCTGGGTGCAATATGTTCTGTATGTGGAGAAACAGTGGTATAACTAGATACTGTGAAACCAACCACTTTGTGATTGAATTTGAGGATTATACTACAGAAGAGAATTTATGCCTGGCTTTATACACCAGGCTAATATCCCACTCCTGGATGCCCTAGGGAAGTTTGTACTACTACTGTTTTGTCAAGTAGTCATGTTGTCAAACAGTCTTCTAAATACACATTTGTACTCAGAGATTAGGGCCTCTTCTATCTTCAACAAAGAAGCTTCTTATTGGTTAGAAGGGAGACAGACCCATAAGACACTGAGATGTTAACAATAAGGACTGGTGGAATACTTGGACAGTGTATGTTTCCAATAGACCAAACAAGAACTAAATGAATTTTTATTCGTAAAATGAAAAGAATTTGTTATCATATTTCTGGTTAAATCTATTTTAATGCTGAATATTTATGTTTAGTTTTATATTTTTTATTTTCATTTCTAACTTTATTCATAGTAAATGGTTACTTATTAATTTTAATCTATTAATTTTATTTATGTATTAATGTGGAGATATGACTGCCATGTGATGTGCGTAGAGTACAGGGAAAAACTTGCAAAAGTCAATTCTCCTCTTCTCACATGTGAATTTCAGAGAAATAATTTCAGTGCTCTAGTCGTACTAACCTTTGCCAGGTGAGCCATCTCATCAGTCTCAATAATATACTTATTTAAAAACTGATAATGTTGCTTGGTATATTGTCATAAACTTACATAGAATTTTCACAATTTAAAAAGTAAGAATGAAGGAAAATAAAGATGTGTGAATTTTATAGTATTTTTAGGGAAGCTCTTTTATAGATATTCATTTTTATTAAGGAATATTTAAATTTTACATTTGTTATTTATAATTTTTGTAAATGTATTTTATTCTTACTGTTAATAGCTGTTTTAAGCCTATTGCCCTAGAAGTGGTATGTATTTTGTGGGACCTCATAACACTTTATGCACATGCATTTTGCAGTGTTTGAATCTCAAATATATTCTTTATCAAACATCAAACAGTCTTCTTTCTAAACATATATCAACTGTATAATGAAGGCTTTAAAGAGTTGTTCTTTCAATCTTTTCATTTTTATCTTTGAAACACAGAACACTTTATTATTTTTTATAATTATTTTACTAGGCAACAGAACTTATGATGCAAATTATAGCTTAATATTCACCCAGAACAAATTTTGCCTCCCTGCTGCCAGCTTCACTCTCCTAGCCTTAGGTAGCAACAGTTCTTTTCAAAATCAGATTCCATAAAAAGACAAAGAGAGAGAGAGAGAGAGAGAGAGAGAGAGAGAGAGAGAGAGAGAGAGAGAAATTCTTATCTTTCTATGGCTGGCTTAATTCATTTAGTTTAGCATATTTTTATATAGGTCCATCCATATTCACCAAGTGATAGGATTTTGTTACGTTCATTGGATGAATCCTATTCCATTATGGAATTTAATTGGAAAATTCTGTTTCTTCATCCTTTATTAATGAACACTTACATTGTTTTTGTTTCTTGGCCATTGTGAATAGTAAGGCAATAGAAATGAGAGTGTAGGTTACAACAATGTATTAGTTTCAGAAGTGGACAATAAGCATATAAAATACTTTTCAAAATCATTAATCATGGAAGGAACCAAAATAAATACAGTGAAAAAGCACCTCATCTCAAGAAAAAATATGGCTAGTATCAAAAGGACTAAATGTAAATCCTGAGGAAAAGGGCAATGAAAGGGAATCCCTGTTCTGTAAGGAGATAGTTGTCTGAATCCAGCCATCTCAAGGACAACTTCTCCATCCTGATGGCTGGGTCAAAATGAGTTTCTGGAACCAATCCCATTCTTGTTTGCCAGTGTTTCTTGTTTGTCTGTTAACCAGTAAATTACAAAAGAATGTAAAGAATGAAGTTGGCTGTGATCTAAACAAAGGTAATCAAGTCAGAAAACTATTGCTTATTCTGCCTTAATTAACTATGTGCAGCAGGTTCACTCCTTTGTTCCCTTATCATTTTGCGTTATGGGCCAAATGTCCAGGATGAGGTCTGACTACCAAGGCTCTGAGTCAGACCTTGAAAGCACATGACTCAGGACTAATCACCAGTGTTTATTCCTTTCCTGTGACTGGCTGGGCCCAAGTGCAGGCAAAACCACAGGGGAGACTCCCTACCAAACCCATGTGGCAAAATATGATTGGATAATGCCTACCCTTCCCTCTCACTTTGTGGTCTCATCCTTTAAACATGCATTAAAATTTCCCTTCAGGGGCAAAGTTCAGCTCTGAAGTCTGTTCTTGAGCTCTGGTGATCAGTAGTGGTTGATTACAATAATTTTTTTAAATCTGCACTGACCTGGTATTTGAGTTATGTTGGATTTAAGCCAATCCCATAACAGCTCATTAAAAATTATCAGAGGCCAGGCAGTGGTGGCACATGCCTTTAATCCTAGCATGTGGGAGGCAGAAGCAGGTGGATTTCTGAGTTTGAAGCCAGCCTGGTCTACAGAGTGAGTTCCAGGACAGCCAGGGCTCCACAGAGAAACCCTGTCTCAAAAAATCAAAAAAAAAAAAAAATTATCAGAGCTATTATAAAAAATACTACAGACTTTTTCAGAAAATTAAATATCACTAATACATAATTCAGGAAATATAATTTGTATATTTCCAAAGGAAATTAACCTAGAATATTGAAGACATGTCAATCTTTATATTTTAAAAAAATAAATGATGTCATATTTCAAATATGATCATTAAAGGAAGAGAATATTCTTTCTTTTATCATATGAGCATTTACTGAATGAATACCATACTTCAGTGAGTCTTCGTGAACATTCCTTATAAAATAACTAGCTTAAAAAAAGGAAAAACACAAGAAAGTTCTTCTGAGATCCTTTTTGTTTATAGTTATATGCAGTATATTCCTTCCATCCACAGCAATGGACTATTCAGTGATAGGAAGATATTATTACGATAAATTGCCTGAGCAAAACCAAATACATAAAGTTGCACAGATAACCAAGCACTTTTAACGAGAATAAATTCTGCATTTAATTTATTTATCTCTATTCACTTCTCTTTTATGAATGAATAATATGTCAGTATCAGTCTTAAAATTATTAATAATTTTCAAATATCCAAATGCTAATTGGGGGTCAAGGAATTTGGCAGTGGAAAAATGGAGGAGTTGGATTCTATTATCTTATTAAGGCTATATGTTAATAACTTACACAATTTATCATGAATGCCCTTTAACCATCCTTCTTGATAATATTTGTTCGTTATTTGTTAACACATTAATTTCAAATGAGTATATGTAAACATTTCAAAATATGTTTCCTCATGAAAATTATACTTGTAATTTCTACTCATTTTTTAAATATATAAACTATATATGCATAACATGTATTGCATGTGTGTGTGTGTGTGTGTGTGTGTGTGTGTGTGTGTGTGTGTGTGTATTTGTGTTTATATAAATGTCCAGGCTAAAATATATGTACTTTAACATAGTACCCTTTTCATTTTATGAAATGTATTCTTTTACTAGTCTATAGCCTGTAACTAGTCTATGATGTTTATTGTGTGCAACCTAAGCTAGACTGCAAAACTTGTAAAGGACAAGGCCTCTTTAATTTGGCCCTTAGATATAAACTACAAGCCATGCACATTATGTATTTTGTGCATGAATGAGTTTTAATGACTAGAAAACTGCAATTTGATACTGTTGTTTTACTGAAATTTATGGTGAACATTTGTACAAAATATCTTAAAGAATTGTTTGGAAGATACTTTCTGGTTGGCATATGTTTACTTTGTCTTATTAATAATTTATTTACTTTATAAACTGATTGCAGCTTTCCCTCCTTTCTCGCCTCCCAGTCTGTCCATGCACTTCCTCTTACCTCCCCATCCCTGTCCCTTCACATCCATCCCTCCTTCCCTTCTCCTAAGAAAATGGGACGCCTCTCTTAAATTTCAACAAAGCTTGACATATCAAGTTGCAATAAGACTACTCATATTTTCTATTAAGGCTAGACAAGGCAACCCAGTTAGGGCAAAGGCATCCAAAGGCAGACAATATAATCACAGACAGCCCTTGCTTCCACTTTTGGAGCCACACATGAAGACTCAGCTGCACAACTGTTATATATGTGCAAGGCCTGGGTTCCTCCCGTGCATGCTCTCTGACCTGCAGTGCAGTCAGTCTCTATGATCCTCTATGGGCTCAGGTTAGTTAACTCTGTAGGTTTTCTTGTGATGTCCTTGACCACTCTCGACCCTTTAAACCTTCTTCCAGCTATTCTGAAGGATTCCCCAAACTACACTTTAAGTTTGCCTTTAGGTCTCTGCATCAGTTTCTATCAATTGATGGGTGAAGCCTCTTTGATGACAGTTATGCTAGTCTCCACTCTACAGTTAGAGCAGAATGTCATTAGCAGTGTCAGGTGTGGGTTCCTTCTTATGGCATGAGTCTCAAGCTGGGCCAGTCATTGGTTGGCCCTTCCCTCAAATTTTGTTCCATCTTTTACCCCTGCACGTCTTGTAGGCAGGACACCCTTTGGGGTCTAAAGTTTTGTGTGTCTGGGTTAGTGTCAGAATCCCTCCCCTGGAAGTCTTGACTGTTTACAGGGGTTATTCACTTCAGGCTACCTAGCCTCTATTCCTATGAGTTTTACCTAGGGTTACCTTCATAGATTCCTGGACGTTTCCATCATCCTAAGTCTCTAGTTAATCGCAGATATCCCCCACCCAATCTCTTGCAATAGAGTTGTCTTTCCCAGTAGTCTCTCCCTCTGCCCTCCTCATACTTCATCTCTCCTGTTCCCATCCTCATCCCTCTCCCACTCAGTTCCGTCTCTCCATCCACTTTGATATCTATAATTTATTTCCCCTTCTCAGCGATATTCAAATGTCTGCCCTTGGGCCCTCCTTGTTACTTAGCTTCCTTGCTTCTATCTTTTGTAACATGGGTATCCTGTATTTTATGACTAATAGCCACATATAAGTGAGTACATAGAGTGTTCTGGGTCTGGATTTCCTTGCTCAGGATGACTAGAAAAGATAACCACTCTTTTAACACTGACATAGTGGTTCACACCTTAGTCTAATATTCACGTGGCAGAAACAGGATTGATGTGTTTTACAGTCCGGGACTGCAAAGTAAGATCTTTATTCCCTTAAGGCAGTGGTGACACATGCCTTTAATCCCAGCACTCGGGAGGCAGAGACAGGCGAATTTCTGAGTTCGAGGCCGGCCTAGTCTACAGAGTGAGTTCCAGGACAGCCAAGGCTATACAGAGAAACCCTGTCTCGAAAAAAACAAAAAAACAAACAAACAAAAAAAACAAAAAAACAAACAAACAAAAAAACCAAACTAATGAAATATATCAGTAATTAAACAAAATCTTGTCTTAATAAAACCAACTCAATTTGTGCTTATTAAACTGGCATTTAAAAAAGCTTTCTGACTTTGTGTACTGTATTCATTGTTTTGTAGTAATTTATTGTATTTCTTTTCTATTAAGCTAAAAATACAATTTTACTATTCTATAATTTCTATGTTATTTTCATGAAGAATAAAACATTGTTTATTTTTTATTTACTTTTATTTCCTTGGTAATGAAGTGTCTTCTTTATAAAGTTTGGATCAAGTAGCAGGATGAAAACCCTCATATCCTACCTTTCTTGAAAACAACAACAAAAAGGCACCACATTGGCCATGGGTCCTGTGATCATTGACCCAATGGTTCCTGGGAGTTTCAAAACCTGTGGCTGCAAAACTGGAGATAGAAAACCAATTCCACCTCCTGCTGCTGCTGCATTGGATGCTATCTCTGAGCATTTGGAAAGAAGCCTTCTTAAGCACAGCATGTGGTAAAATGCTGTCTACTGTGAGAAAAACAACCTGGGCTGCACACAGCACCATGGCAGTGCATCTTACTTGCCTTCTGGCTTCCTTTACAATATGTGCTCCTGACAGAAAAGTCTACCCTTTCTGTCTCTGTTTCTCTCTCTGTCATTATCACTGTCTCTGTCTCTTTGTCTCTCTGTCTCTTACTGTCACATACACAAATGCAATGTATACATGTGAACCTTAAATACCATAATTCTTTTTGAAAAATCACCTGTATCTTACTAATGGTTTGACACCCTAACTTTCTGTGTTAAAATACTTCTCTTATTCTTTTTCTTCATTTTTCAATACACAAATAATTGGGTATCAAGAACTTCAATTGATCTGTCTCTGTGACAACTGATTTGCAATTGACACGCACATTTGTCCTTTTTGCCAACAAAGCTAAAATACTGAGATGTACTGACATCTGTCACTTTTCCTTCCTCTATTTCATAATAACTGTTCAGCTGTGTGTTACTAGAGCACCTGCATTTCTTTCTATTTAGCTTATTGATAAGAATTTCTCTGCCATTATTTAGAGATTATACTAACAGGTTTATCTACAAATCTCCAAAGGTAGTGCTCCAAAGGTAAAATAATACTTTTAATTCCTTTTAGAAGTGTTTTTTCCCATATCCAATCAATAATATTAAATTTTGAGATGAATATAATTATAAAATAATATGATACACCGAACTTCAAAGAGAAAATATCTTATATGTAAAAATCTTTAATAACATTTTAAAGTATCCTATACTAAAATAGAGTTTTTATAACTCTATTCTACTCACCTTTTCTACTCAAAGGTGAAAAATTGAAAACGGTGAATGACTATGTTTCAGTTTAAAATGCAATTGAAATTAAATCACTTCATTATTTATTTGACACAGAAAGGTATATGACACAAACAATAACATGATCTGAAGAAAACAAGGCTTATAAAGCAAAGGAAGTGTTACATCAGAGGTTTTGAGGAAGGAAAGGGAAGGGGAATGATGCAATTATTTAGTAGCCTCAAATGTTATAAATTTCCTCTGAAAATTCACAGTTCTTAATATGAAAAAATAGTAGTAAACAATGTCAATACATAACTTACACGAAACAATACATTGAAAATCAACAACAAGATATACTGCAACTATTTTGAACAGTGAAACTCTTTATTAAATAATACATCCAAAGTCCTAAATGGGGACTTGTAAAATAAATAAATGTAAATTGTCATTTCTT
>CM052705.1:68064138-68125680 GCA_028551405.1 Uromys caudimaculatus | reverse complement strand
TCTTAACTATCAATCATTACAAAGGAAGTAGAATGAGTTGGATAACTATCTCTAATTATATCTGACAATTTTGAAGAGAATTGTTCCCTAGGGCTTTTTCTTATTTTGAGATCTTTGTAAGTTTTGCTATTCAAAATTTGTCTTATCCTTTGATGAAAATAATAAAAATGAAAAATTTTAAGTGAATATAAAAACAAAGTTTTAAACCTGACTAAAATATTTCAATTGCAAGTTTCTTATCTAATATTTGCTTTCAGCAAATGATCTCTAGATAAATTTTTGATAAAATTCAATTATGTCCCCATATACAACTGATAGAAATTTTAATCATTTGTTTATTTTACTGGGGAACAGAAATATTTTGTTATTCTTTTGACAGATGACTACTATAGGACTTAATAGAATATCAGTGAATCTATAATTATTAAACCAACTCTTCTTCACACTTTTTAGCTGTGTTAACACACAATTTGACTTTGTATGTTGATACCAACTGGGAATTGAATATCACTGAGATACTTTGATGGTTCCACTCACATCCTAAAGATAATGATTTTAGTGAATGGCTTGAGATACATATGAGGAAAGCAATGTATATTTTGACATTTTAACATGTATCCTAAATATTTAATGTTAATTATATGTGCAATTCTGGATTTGGGCAACACTGATTTATTACCTTTTGCTAATAGTTATAATCATAAAGAACCACAGGAACAACATTTAAATAACTGAGTATGAACCTAGTTGAGAATGTTTTGTCATACATTAATTAATTAGTGAATCTCAAAATTTCAAAATTATAATTCTGACCTTTGCCATAGTGAATGGCTCACTGAAAAGCAGACATGACTAACTTTAGTATCCTGTCAAGTTTGACAATACCACAAATTATGATACTTCTTTGCCTTCTCTATATCCACTGACCAAAGAACATGTTTCCACATAAGAGATTGGAGAAAACCTATTCTCCACTGGGATACATCTTTTCAAAATAGCAACAATATAAAAGCACAACGATCAAAGTAGCTGAGCTGGAGATAAATATATAGAAGAGGGGATAGATTTAGAAAAGATTCCTCTTACCTCTGAATAACATTGTGTTTCAGGAGACTGTAGATTCAAGTCCAAACTCAATGTCACTACCATAATTCTAGATTACTATCAGTACTTACAGAAAACCAGTATAGATAAAGAAAGGTTACTTATGATGGCTCTGAGCACTCAAAAGAGATGGTTTTTCAAAGGCTGAGGTTAGGTGTTTCATGTCAAAAGCATTAAGATTCTATGAACACACAATTGGAAGATACATGTAGAGGATGTCTGCCCACATTTGCTTCCTTCAGCTATAGAGGAATAGTTGATGTACTAGGACTTGGATTAGTTTTAAAACACGTGTGCTATAGAATACCTGATCTACAAAAGTCGAATGTATTTAATACATATAACTTGGTTAGCTTTAACCCGTGAATGACTTTACTTATGGAATAGGCATAACATTCATGGTAATAAGCTCTTTTCCCAAATATTCCTCTGTATTATATTTTGCATTCCTTCATTCAGCAGAACTCTAGACTTAACACACAAAATACAGTCTCAGTCTGAAAACCTTCGACAGAACACCAAGAAGCACTAGGTATGAAGAAAGCTAATATGAAGTACCTGGCTTTTAGTAGGCAGTATTTTTGTTTTATGGTTCCATGTAGTAACTGAGAGCTGGAGATAAAAAGAAATCGAAAGGGCAAGAAACTTAGAATCTCATCCCATGTAGTCTAGCCTGTCCTTATTTTTTTTTTTTTAGTAGGGATCATCACATATTATATTTAATTATTGCAAGAAAACTATAAGAAAATGTCACTAAAAACATTCATGACCTGAGATAGATAAATAAACAAGCATGAAGACCAAGACAGAAGGAAAAATCTCACATAAACAAAGAAAGCTGAGTAAGGCTATACACTTCAGTATAGGACACCCTCCTGTAAAGACTCAAGAACAGGAAAAGAATCTATCTGAATTAGGGACAGTCAAGAGTTAAACACCATAATGACTACCAACTCAGAGACAAGAGAGTGGGAGCATGACCAACATTGCTGATTTTAATATTTGAAGAAATAATATACATAACTCCTATCGGTATATGAACATGAATATATGTAAGCAGATCTACACCTCAGTCTGTTGAGCAATGAACACCTGAGTATGGTTTGGTAGGTTCACATCAGATATTATTTTGGGTGAGCTTTATATAACCAGTACCATTCCAGTATTGGATTTCTATGAGGTCTTTGAGAACAAGAGAAAAATCATACCAAATTAAGATTAGAAAATTGTGAGATGACTTGTAGATTAAATTAATAACCCAAACCTTTTATTAATATATATATTTCACCTACATGTATAAATATTGTATATACCTATTATATATATATAATTTTCATATTTAAGATAATGCATATTTGTTGAAAATTGTTTAGCTTTATAATGTTCAGTTTACATGTATTACATTAATAAAATATGTTAATATTTGATCAATTTGGCCTTTAGGGAGTGTTTTTCTTTGAACTACCAAAGAAATTGGTTACTGATAAAACAAATGGGAAAGGTAAAAACAGAAAACACATGCAAGCTGGACAATCTAAATATAGTGTCTATAGTATAATTTTAACAATTTGTCTTATAATCTTAAGTGGATGTAATTTATTTTCTTGAAATAGAATTATGGAAAGGGAAATGGCTTCCAAATAAAAGAAGAAATATAAAATACTATAACTAAAATACACTTTCACTATGCTCTGAAAATTCCCTTTGCTAGATAGGGTCTTGTTTTATTCCATTGCACACACTGATCGTTAAGCATCTGTGTCTGGGTGACCTTGTTCTGTCATCCTCCAAACCCTGTGTACAGCATCATGACACAGCACAGCGCTTGAGTGTTTCATCTTATCAAATGTTTTTAATAAAGGATAGATGAGTCAATAAATGAATCTCAGAAATGCTAAGCCAAAAAGAAATAATATGAAACACTACTGCAGTAAATTTGTGGAGAGAGAGTAAAAATATGAAGATGACATACCAGTGTTTCATTACAGTGTGGAAACGTACATACACATCACCATTTCATATCCTCAAATGATTTCACTGTGTGTGGAGAATTATATGATATATAAATTAATTTTTATGTACATTTCTATAATCTTACATATTAAGTATCAACTAGATTGGATTGAATCTCTTAATTCCAACTTCCATGTTAAAAAATCAATATAACTAAAATAATTACAAATATTACCTTATTTTCTGTATCTAATAAACCCTTCAATAATTTCTAGCTTGTCATGGTCATGTTGATCTTCAAAATGATGTGCTTAAATCTTCACACATTCCAATGTATGCCTCATAATTAAAATACATCACCTGTGTCCCATTCATAGAGAGGTTTCTAAGCAAGCTGGACAATATTCACATAAAAGACATTTATTATTTTAGTTGGATACTTGCGTTAATGAACATCAATTCACAGAACACCCACACATCATCAAATGACAGTCTCATTATTTTTAAAAATCAAGAAAACCTAAGACAAATGTGGCTTGGAAACATCAGATCAACATTTTATTTTGTAATGAACCTGTTTCTCAGATAATTAGATGCAGCATTTAATCATAAAAATACAATCTTGTAAGTTTGATTTAGGGAGTTGACTCATTTGAAACCAAATACATTAAAACAGAATGTTTTATATGGAAAGAAAAGTTCCTATGATAAATCAGAGAGCAAGGAATTGCCCATTTTGACCTGTTGCTTTGGGGACTAATTAGCTTAAACAAGACTCAGTACGTTTTTTTTTTTTTTATTGAAAATATATTTTTTCATACAGTATATTTGGATTATGATTTTCCCTTCCCCCAATTCTTCTCAGTTTCTCCCCACTTCCTCATTTACCTAAACCCATTGTCTTTCTCTCTCATTAAAAAGCAACCAAGCAACTAAAAAAAATAATAAGAAGAACAACAAACCAGGTATCTAAGGGTCTCATGTTAATTCTCACAATCAAGTAATATAAGCTAGAAGAGAACAGTATTTTTTGTTGTTGTTTTGCACTCATATAACAATATATGAGCATGGGACTTTGTTGACATTGAAAAATAAGACTCTGCTGATAAAAACCATATCAGCCACTTAAGGCTTATTTCTTTTTAATGAATGTCATAACCAACCATTCATTGTTATGGACAGCAGTGACCTGGCATATTGTAATCTTATTGATATTATTAAATTTCATGTACTTAAAATTTATCAAATACATCCTATTTCTTTCAACTTTTTAATCTTTGTACTTAAAATTATTTAGAGGTTATATTTTTGTGTATCTCACCTTAACTATTCTTGTACCTGTATCTAAAATAGAAAATTTTTAATATTTCAGTTTTCTGAATTGTGCAATATTTCTGTGTATTAGTAACCCCTCCTTGTTTCCACAGCTATGTCTTTATCTGTCTTAAAGCTTTGTCCACATTCTGCTCCTAATTTCAGCTACTAATGCAGTTGCTTTGGTCTAGGATCACTTTTCTCAATTGTAACCTCCTCCCCAGGTCTTCTTTTCACACATTTGACTATATTAACAAGAAGGCATATTGCCTCTGCACAATAGTTCATTAACAGACTAAAGGAAGTGTGTATTCTAGGGATCTCACCAGTACATGGATCACTGGGTAGGAGTTCTGAGTATTTTTAGCTTAAAAATCTCCATTAATAAATAAAACTTTTCTTTCACTAAAAATGTCATATATGTAACAATATTTTGCAAAAATATTTTGACATCTATAAATTTGTATATACTATATTACATATCTAGTTGATTTAGGTTAAATATAATTATCTCATTAATAATTTCTGTGAATTTTTTTCAAAGAATTCAACCAAATTTAAAGCTGTTATTTTTTGTGTTAAAAATATTATGAAGGGCAATATTGATAATCCAAATGGTCCATTTGTTCTTAAATTACCTGAACAATAGTCACAAGTGATTTTTGTATTTCAAAACAGCAACTATGGCTTAGAGATCTCTTAGTGAGGAAATACTTGCTGCACAAAAGAGAAAGATCAGAATTCAATCACCAATACCCAAGTAAATTCCTGGCAAATATGATAGCCTGTCTATAACTACAGCATGTAGGGGGAGGGGATAAGGGATCCCTCAAGCATGCAACATAGCTACACTGATTGAATCAATGAAGTCTGTGTTCAGTGAAAGACCCTGCCACAATGAACAATATGCAAGGTGATGTAGTAGTTTACCAAATACTAGTCTGCCAGCCTCTGGGCTCCGCATTCATATGCACCCACATAGACATGTGCATCATCAGGCACACTCAAACACACACACACACACACACACACACACTCACAGACACACACAGCCTTAGACTTACTTTTTGTGTATTTCCTTTTTGTTAGTAGAAATCCAGAGAAAAATCCCTATGCCATAGACTGACCCCAACTCAAAAAGACAAAAGTCAATTACACATTTTGTTCTCTGATTCAGTCGGAATAAAGAGCTTTCTGCCAAGCTCGATAACCTGTGCTCAGGCCCTGTGAACCACATGGTTCACACACACACACACACACACACACACACACACACACACACACACACACACACACACACACAGAATGGGGGAGGGAGTATTGTGTATTGCAAATAACTTGCCCAAGTCTTGGCATCAATTTTCTACACCCTAGCATGTGAAAAGCATTATCACTGAGAATGTTGGAGACTTGTAAAGGAAAACTACATGGGTATTCTTAAAGCTTGAAGCTGAAGGGCTTTGCAACCCCATAGAATGAACAACAATATCAACCAACCAGACCCCTCAGAGCTCCCAGGGACTAAACCCCCAACCAAAGGGTACAGATGGAGGAACCTATGGCTCAAGCCGCATATGTAGCAGAGGATGGCCTTGCCAGGCATCAATGGGAGGCCTTGATGCCCCAGTGTAGGGGAGTGCCAGGGCAGGGAGGCAGTAGAGGGTGGGTGAGTTGGTGGGGGAGCACCCTCATAGAAGCAGGGGGGAAGGGGGATGGGATAAGGAGTTTCCGGGGACCGGGAAAGGGGATATCATTTGAAATGTAAATAAAGAAAATATCCAATAAAAATTTAAAAAAAACTAAAAATATTGGGAAACTTTATTGGCAAAAGAAATGATGGCAATAACACATGATCTACAAAAAACGAACAAACCACAAAAAGCTTGAATTCTGACAGAGAATAATATTAATCAAATATCAAATAACCAGATCCAACAGAGATTTAAGTGATTTGTGCAACTTTCTCCTGAAACTCAAGCTGCTCATTAAAATGAAATAAGTTAAAATTTCAAATTAATCAAGCAAGTCACTTACAGAACATAGAATCAGCTGATCAGCTGCATCCTAGAAAAAGAACTCGAATAAAATGTTTTGAACTTCTAAGAAAAAAAGAAAGAAATCTTCATCTGTGCCACACAAAACCCCTGGGTTTTCTGCTTCTACTTCCTGATATCTTGCAAATGATACACTGGCATTGAATTGCTCTTTTGTTAATTCAGTCCATAACACAAACTTGTTACAAGACATTGTGCATACATTTATGGTAGATTTTAACACTAAAAGAATTTCCAAAAGAAGCCCTCTGCTACCATGTGAACCTGTTTTCTTATTTCTCAAGAACAGTCAAGAATTGTAGGTTTAAATGTAATGAGTAACATTATAAAATATATTCAGAATGTCCACTTTCACACTGATGGGCACAAAACTGGAAACAGTATTACATAATGAAAATGAGGCTTTTTTCCCATGACAGCTTGATTAGGTACTAATACCCACTCCTCAGGTTCTTGGCTCTGAAATTTAAAAGTTACCTGGATCTCACGTAATTTTCTCTTAAACATAAAGGGAGAACATTGTAAGTACTAATCATCAAATTTTTCTTATGGCTCTGTTAAAGATCATAGTACTTGGCATAAAATAAACCAGAAGAAAAGCATGTAATAATAGTAATGTTCATAATGGTTATTATTATCATCATGTTTATAATTGCTGCTAGATTGAAAATTTGAAATTCAACTAGCAAGAATGTAATTTAACTAGAAGCAATCCTATAATGTATCATATCAAGTAAATCATAGTCGTTTCCCTGATCTCCTAAATGCATACGAATGGCACCAGTGGAAGCCGAGTGATCATGAAGGATGACTTGACCTTCTTCCACAGTGTGATGCTATTGCAGAAGATGAATTTGGACTTCTAAATTTTTATCTATGTATCTATCTGCCTACCTAAATATCCATTTATTAAATTTGAAGACATGATCTTACTGTATAGCTCTAGCTGGCCTAGAACTCCCTATGAATTCCAAATATACAAGTTAACCTGTTTTGTCTCCCTAATAACCTTTTATAATATATATATATATATATATACATATATATAATTATATGTAGCTTAAATATCATATTATATAAATCAATTACTTCAACTTCAAATTCAATAATAAAATTTCAATCTTTTAATTATGTTTCAAAACTTGCGGGAAAAATTAAAAACTGCTTAAATCAAACCAGGAGATGAAAACAATATGACTATTCTATTGCATTTAGTTCAAATGATATAAATTCCTAAATTCTTAATTTTAATTCATAAATTATACTCAGCCTTACACAGAATGCCTCTCTACTTAAATATGAATGACAATATCAAATGGTTAAATGTAAAAGAATACATTTAAAGGTATATTTTATCTACAACTAATTTAATAAATGTTATAACATTTCTTCACAAAAGTCAAAATTTATGTCATGATCTGTAAAATATATGAATTTATCTGAGAAGAAAAGTCAAGAACTGATTACAATATAAACCAAAGAGAAAATATTTCTATTATTGGTATATATTAAAATAAAGGTTCTTGAATTTAATTATCTTCTTTATTGGGATATTTCACAGAGAATTCTGTGTGAAATTCACAATGACTATCACAGAAAATAATCCATTCTTAATATTATGCTATCATACATATATTCTATAAGTGAAATATATTTCATACAAAATTTTCAATATAGTAAAATAATACAGTCCTAGGTAGAAAATGGTAAGCAAAACCTTTCAATTCTGATTAAAAAAAAAAAAAACACTTTATAATAACACCAACATTGTCAAAGTGAAAGATAGTGAATGAAACAAAAATTTCCTTTAAAAAAATAAATTTTACATATGTGGCAGAGGATGGCCTTGTTGGACATCAGTGGGAGGAGAGGTACTTGGTCCTGAGGGTGTTCAATGCCCCCGTGTAGGGGAATGCCGGATAGGAAGATGGGAATGGGTGGGTGGGGGAGCACCCTCATACAGGCAGCGGAGGGGGATAGGATAGGCAGTTCCCGAAGGGTTGACCTCGAAAGGTGAAAACATTTGAAAATAAAGAAAATATCCAAAAAAAAAAAAATGCTAATATAAAAATAAGCTTTAGTCAGTCTACTTTGATTTTCAGGGCAAAATTGAAGGTAAAAACACCATCATTTTACCCATCTCAAAGGAGGGTAGCTTTCTTTTATACAGTAATATTAAAACATATTATCAAATATTGTTGGAACATTATTAGTGGAATAGTGTAAATGCTGATGAACATGAGTGTGTTCGCCCTTTTCTCTTTAAGAGGCGTGAAGAAAAGTGAGCAGAAAATTAAAAAGCATTTGGGGAAGACACAGAGTCATTTCTTACTCTCACTCTAAAGGGTTTGAAATCCCTGACTCCAGCACTGGGAAAGTGGAAACAGGAGGATTTCTCAGGGCTCCCTAGCCAGCCTGTCTAGCAGTCAGGATCAGTGAGAAAGCGTCAAAACTAAGAAGAGGAGGAATTAAAGAAGACACCCAGTGTCAACCTGTGTCCTACATATACATATGAACACACTTAACAAGTGTACACATATATGCACATACATACACACAGACACTTCAAATTATTAACATGTTTACAGGTATCAGAGACTACATGAGGTATCACAGTTTACAGATGTCAAGAAAAGAGATGTCCATTTGTGAGTTGCCATCTCATAAACAAGAGCAAATGCTGACCTCAAACCCCTTAGAAAATCCTCCTTCAGCTTTTATGACAACACTATCATATTGGCCTGTACTCTGAGAAAGTCTACATTATGGACTTGGGGTTTTGATTCTGGCTCTTTCACTGATTGATAATTAGATGCCTGTTTACCTAGTCCCTGCTCAGATGCCCTGACTATTTTGATATCTATAGATACTATTCAGTAACTAACATTGGTGAAGCTTTAGGGCAGATATATCCGGTTTTCTTCCTGTCATCCATGGTTAGTCTTATATTTCACTTGATGATGTTTGTGAATCTGACTTTTTCCTATGCGTAATTGAGTAAACTTAATAAATATTGTGTGCTTCTATAACCTATTTTAGTTCCACTTAGCTATAATTGTTCTCTTTCTTCCCAAGCCTTCAAAAACTTAAGAATAGTGTGATGAAATGACATCAGTTTTGTTAGTTTTAAGTTATAACTTGTCCAACTAGACAGCTGTTGTATTTGAAAAATAAATATTTGAATACATCAAAAAATAATGAAAAAAGACCCAGTAATCAGTAAAAAATGCATTCTATAAGGCTCACCTATTTTCCTAGTCTGTAAGAGTATAGAATAACTAAAAATGATTGGATTTTTATATAAAAATAATAAATAATAATTTAAGTAAGAATATTTGAGATATTTATTAGAAAGCAGTGGCCATTTAGTAAATATTTGGTGGAATCAATAAATATCAATCCCATTCAACTGATGCTTAGCCTTATTAGCAAATCAAGACATCCCTTTTCCCTTCTGTTAACCATTTTTCTCTGAAGGGCAACACTATCCTCAGTGTCAAGGGGGAATGCACAGTGATCTGACGAGTTCTATTAATGTATATTTGGGGGGGGTGAGAACATGGATTGCAGGTTCAGATGTTTAGTTCTTATAGATTTTATACTTGGTCTTGCACATTCCTTCTCTCAGACAACAGAGAGGATACTGTCAGGACTTATTTCAATTTAACTCTCTCAACAAACATCAATAGTCTAACTTTAAAATTACTATTATATTTTAGGAATGAAATAGAATGTTGAAGTAGTTTGGAACACCTGACATTTAGGAACATTCAATATATCAAAATATGAGTGAACTCCCACTAAATCAAGGTTACTGCTGGATGCATAGCATTATGTGTAAAATTGTGCTTTTATTCCCTTAGAAGAACAAATATATATATTTTAAAAAATTTCTCTGTGTTTCTTTATTTCACCCTACATTTTGTAGTGTGTTCTTATAGATGATAGATAAATAGATAGATAGATAGATAGATAGACAGATAGACAGATAGAAAGCAACAAACAAACAAGTTGTAATGTAGGAGTAACTTCGGTTGCATGATCTTGTTCCTTAATGTGGCGATGATTTTGTAGTGTGCTTAAAACAAACTCTCTCCCTTCGATATCTAAATGTAGCATTCATAATCTATGAACTTTACCTCAAAATTAACTGCTTTTTTGGTCTATTGTGAAATTTCATCTCACCCTAGCCAGAATGGCTACCATCATGAAAAACAGAACAACAACAAAATCAAAACAAATGAAGTAAAAATCAGATGCCAGCTAAATGTGAAGAAAGGTAGACCCATATTTTCTCTTGGTAGGAATGTAAACTGATGAGCCTATCTCAAAAAACTAAAATTGATTTTCCTATGACAGAGCTCACTAGTACTGGATGGTAAAATATAGATCAAAAAATAGCACATATATGAAGATCCTATATGGGAAAATGTTACTTTTAAAGCTAATTTAAAAGGAAACATAAGAACTTGAAAGAATTAATTTCTGAAAATATCTCACATGTATGCTTTTGCAGTCAGGTCCCTTTCTGGACTCTGATCTGGAGTCTAGAATGATAAAGGAACACAGGAGTGGGTAAGATGCATGTAGTCAATTAAATCTAGACAGGCGGCACATTTATGACTCCTGTGCCTTGGTATAGATAACAGGATAATGGCAACTTCCCTCTTTGTATTTTTTACTGGTTAACAGACAAGCATGAGACATCCAAAGAAGCAGTTGAGAAGTTGGTTCCTGAGCCTGGGAACATGAATCCAGTTTTGCCAGCAAGGTGAAGCTTGTTTCTAAGATGGCTGAACTCAGGAAATTATGGCCAGCAGTATTTCTATGATGTGTGTGCATGGTGTGTATGATGTGTACTTACCATGTGGAACATGAATGGTGCATCTGTGTAGTATATGCTATGTGTGTGATATGGAGTCCGTGTGTGCGGGGGGGGGGGGACATGTGCATTTTGTGTATGTTATATATGTGTTGTATGTGGTACATGTATAATTTGTGTGTGATTGGTGTGTGTATATCCCTGTTTTTGTTCATGTATGCATAAGTATGAGTATACATGTGGTCAGTAGTTAATGTTCCCAAACTCTTTCCTCCTTATTTATTATAGTAACTCTCAAAAACTCAGCCAGCAAAATATTGGAATTATAGGCTTATACTGGTGTCACTAATTCCTGATTTTTTAAATATTGCTCTGGGAATTAAAATTCAGGTCTTCAGGCCCGAGTGGCCATTGAGGCATCTCACTGCTCCACACAATTCTTGTTTCTTTTTATCATCTCCCAACACATTATGTATTTATTTATTTGTAATTGCCAACATTCTGACAATGCTGGATGGAACAGTATGCTTCCTGATATTTGAGTAGTGACCTCATCTATTTTCATCAGAACTTGGATATTCTCTCCTCAAGATTTAAAGATTACTCACTCTGACAGGATTCTTTGAGTCATCAACTAGAACATACAGTGCTCACTGGTTTTATAATAGTATTTCTAAAATTTTATTCATCTTCGTGTTTATCTTCTTGCATCTCCATTTTCAGTCACCATTTTTGTCTTTCTCTTTACTGAATTCTCAACTTATATGGGAACCTATGATGTGTCTCTGCTGCTCAACAAATATAAAAGAGTACTGAAGGATCAGGAGCAAATGCAAAGTATTGATACTATAATTGCCATAAATCTAAAAGTCCTATGGAATAGAACTTGCACCCTTGGTAATAAGATGGAATGCTTAATCTCCAGCTGTAGCCTTATTACTCAAGGCACTGAACAGGAATGGTACGCTCATTTGTGACAGCAGCAGTAATAGTTATTTCTGAGAATTTTGTCTATTAAGTTGCATTTGGCAAGTAGGGCATCCTTTTGCATTTTAGATCCCATGTATTCCATAAATTATTAACATGAAATTAACATATCTCATCATTGTTGTTATTAAATAATGGAGAAATTACTTTAAAACTGAGAAAGTTGAAGTTCCACAAAGTTTGTGGCCTGATTTTGAAGTCCTTTTCTTCATCCAGGGTCGCATTATCCAGCTCTGATGAAAAGTTATGTGCCTAGTTAGTCGTGTTATACCATGTTTAGGTGAGTTCCTGGGAGGCCTGCTCTTTTTTTCCAGGGAAATGGAAGAGGAGTGAATCTGGCAAGTAGAGAGGAGAAACTGGGAGGAGACGAGTGAGAGGAAACTGAGGTCAGGATGTAATATATAAGCAATGATTAATTAATTATATAATAAAAACAAGAAAATCATCTTTTCCAAACTATAATAAAAGAAGAATAAGAAAGAATGAAAGAAAGAAAATAAGAAAGAAATAAAGAAGAAAGAAAAAAGAAAGATCACCACTGTCTTTTTTCTTCCTGTATTAACAATATAGATATGTTTCAGTCACCCCCCTTTCCCCCCAATGTGCAACCTGTGTGTAAGTGTGTGTGTGTGTGTGTGTGTGTGTGTGTGTGTGTGTGTGTGTGTGTGTTCAAGCAAACTGTTCATTCCTCAATGGATACAAAGAATTGCACTGGTGTGTGCTCCATCCAACCCCTTCAATTCTGATGCTATAGAAAGTGTTTGGAACCCCAGATCCTAGACCTCCAGATTTTTCTCACAGGCAGACTTATTTTAGATATCTCTATTGTCTTAGTCGGGGTTTCTATTCCTGCACAAACATCATTACTAAGATGCAAGTTGGGGAGGAAAGGGTTTATTCAGCTTACACTTCCAATTGCTGTTCAGGAAAGGAAGTCAGAACTGGGACTCAAGCAGGTCAAGGAGCAGGAGCTGATGCAGAGGCCATGGAAGGATGTTTCTTATTGGCTTGTTTCTCCTGGCTTGCTCAGCCTGCTTTCTTATAGAACCCAAGACTACCAGCCCACAGATGGTACCACCCACAAGGGGCCCTCCCCCCTTGATCACTAGTTGAGAAAATGCCTTACCACTGGATCTCATGGAGGCATTTTCTCAACTGAAACTCCTTTTTCTGTGATAACTCCAGCTTGTGTCAAGTTGACACACAAAACCAGTCAGTACATCTATCCTGAGCTTCAAGAATTTCTTATAGCTAATTTTTAATAATAATTAATCACATATTTTCTATTAAATCAGATTAATTTTATTGAACAAAGTGCAGAACTAAGGGGAGGACTCGAATGTGCCCTTCCTAAACATTTTAACTCATTTTATCAACAGCATCCAAAACACATTTCCAACTAATGGATCCCATCCTTCTGATTAGTACATTTTCTCTATAGGATATCTACTAAAAATGGAAAGTGGATCTTTTTGAATGAAGGAAAGTTATGGAAGGGCTGCATAAGCTGATATAAGTCACCTAGCGCCATCTATAGGGATCTATCTAAGAAGCCGCTCCAAGTTGGGAAAAGTATGGTCTCTAAAGAAAACATTTGCACATATTAAGCATGTCTGAATTGGGCTCTGATTTTTACCTTTACTGCTTTTATTTTCATCCTTTGGTTGTCAAGTAAATGCAGAATGGACATCGATACATTTTCAAATCTTTGCACTTCCAGTTTTGAAATTGTCCTCGGGCTAAGCTTAAGCTGACATGTCCAGCCTTTGGACAGTAAGTTGTTTCAGCTGGTCTTCTGTATAAGATAGAATCCTAAAGAAGTGGATTCCAACTGATATGCTGGCAAGTAAGTGCAAGTAGGTGAAGAAGAGTGAGCTCTTCTTCTTCCAATGCCTTTATGTAGGCCTCCAGCAGAAGGTGTGGCTGAGATTAAAGATACGTACCACCACATCTGGATTTGGAACTGCTCTGTCACAGACTGGTCTTGAACCCAGAGATCTGAATGCCTCTGTCTCCTTTGATAAAGGTTGAGTACTATCTTGCCTGGGCTTAACCTTTTCATGGCTACTATGCCTCAAGATCTGGATCGTGTAACGATCTGGACCAGAAGCCTTTGTCTTCCAGCTTCAAAATCTGGATCATAGGTGTGCCTCCATTTCTTGACTGTAGTTCATTCCAGATGTAGTCAAATTGACAACCGGGAATTGCCATCACAGGTATTATCAAATCAATACAATATATAAAAGGTTATCAACTAGATCAAAGTATAAAAATATTAATTTTCTTTAAAATTAATAACTATTTTGTGGAGTCTCAGTAATATAAATCATAATGGCTATTGTATTATGATTTACCTGTTTTGCTTAACATTATTTGAGTCAAGTTCCTAGTTACTATGTATACATGTCATACACCAATGGTAGCTAAATGCAGTCATGCAATAGATAATAAGACAATCTAGGTACTAAGGCTTAGTAACTAAGCCCTTGCATTTTTCTTTATATTGCTGTCTGTCTTTCCATTACTTTCTCCTGTCCACCTGTCCTTCTCTTACTGTTCCATTCCTTCACTACCAATTTCTCACCTCTACTTTCATATACCAAATATTCCATTATTACCATTACTATCTTCTTCCACAGTCCCTCTCTTAAAGTGTTTTCTTCTCCTTTCTTAGTTTCCTGCTAGTTTCCTATTACATAACACACACACACACAGACACACACACACACAGAGAGAGAGAGAGAGAGAGAGAGAGAGAGAGAGAGAGAGAGAGAGAGAGAGAGAGAGAGAGAGAGGAGCCTGGTTTATTTCAGCTATATAATGATTTCTAAGTTCATCCATTTTCATCATATATTATGATTTCTATTCCCTATATTGCTGAATAAACTTAATCATGTGTTGTATCAGATTTCTTTATCCATTCATCAGCTGATGGACATTTAGGCTGATTCTATATCTTGGTTATTATAGAGCAACAGTAAATATAAATGCGTATGTTTCTGTGGTATGTTTTTTTAGAATCCTTTGGTAGAAATGGGTCATATAATATTCTAGTATACTTTTAATTTCCTGAGGAACAAGCACACTGATATTCATATAGTTTACATGAGTTTAAGTTTCTGGTAACAGTGCATAACGATTCCACTGTGCCCATGTTCTCTCCAACATTTATTGTTATTTACTTTCTTGGTGATAGTTATTCAAACTTATTTAGGTGAAATCTAAGAGCAATTTTATTTTGTACCTTTCTGATGTTTAATAATATTTAATGCTTTTTGAAATATTTATTTATAATTATTTCATTTGAAAACTATTATTCAGTACATTCGCTTTTTGTTGATTGGTAGACTGGATGCTCTGAATATTCACTTATTTCACTTCTCTAAATTTTGTAAGTCACTAGTGAAACTAACATTGATGTGTTTAGAATAGGTTTTCTACTATGATTATATTTTGATGACTTTTGTTTCTAATGTGAGATAGTGCTGTGCGCCCATTTTCAGTTGGTATTTTCTTTTATTTTCATGATATCATTATTTAGTGCTGGAGCAGCCGGTCTTACTGTGCTCACCTGTGCTAAAATGTTGAACATATGGCCATTTGAACTGCCAAGATTTATATTTTGGGCTGAAGCACAAAGCATATAAATGGACCTTTTGGAGAATATTACAACATAGTACTCTCACTTCATTAGTTCACTGCAAATACATGATTTTCCAAGCAGACAGGAATTAAAGCCATATCTACACATGTAAATGAAAATGAAAGCATTGTCAAAACATTTGAAAAATTCAGTCAAAAATGGAATTTCGCCTTAAGTAAAGGAATGAGTATTCTTGGCAAAACAAAAAAATCAGAGTAACTACTTAATATTTATTCAATTTATCACTGGAAGTTATGAATTAATAGAATATGTTAATGCATACAAAATCTTTGTATTGATATAATTTATATTTTAGGACTGTTTTATTGTATACATTTTCCTTTGCTTTTTATTATTGAATTAATTTTGGTCATCATAATTAAATTAAACTGTTTTATATTAAAATCATTCAAAATCAGAATTTCTTAACAGTGATTTATATGATATTTATATGATAGTATAAATTTTGAAATACTCTGCTATTTTCAAGATCGTTTTTAGTTCAAACAAGATATTATGTGACTTTTTCTGAGATAAGGCACCAATGACAGACAAAAAAAAGGACTTCATACAAGACTAACCCTGTTAACTATGAGTTAATTTGGCATGCTTGTGAGAGTAAGCTTGGATGACCTGAAGCCCAATGCATTTATAAAACTCCATCTTGACTGGAGTGATGCCAGATGAAAGCTACATCTCTGTATGGGTTAGGGTTAGGGTTAGGGTTAGGGTTAGGGTTAGGGTTAGGGTTAGGGTTAGGGTTAGGGTTAGGGTTAGGGTTAGGGTTAGGGTTAGGGTTAGGGTTAGGGTTAGGAGCTTCATACAAAGGAGTTCTACAGAGTTTTCTCTCTCCAGCAAGTGCCTGATGCTTTTATAAATTTGGATGGGGCCTTATGAATCTTGCAACTTCTTGAATAATGTAAGTTTCTCTGTTATTCATATAAAGACTTGAAATAGTACTATTTTTATCAGTCTTAATTGAAAATAGATGACTATCTACCAAATACTCAATATATCTTGTATAACATTAAATTGTGAAATAATAATATAAGGTCAGTTACAATATTCCCCCTTCAGTAAACCACAGGATAAGAAATCTACATACTATAACACTATATATGCATACCCAAAATAATTGTGTCAATTAAATGCAGCACATTATCATTATATCATGCTTGACTACAATTTTATAAGACAAATTCTTTATGATTTACCACTCTATTGCAAGTAATGTTTATATCCAATTCTCAGAGTAACACTTTATTCAGTTACATTATTAAAGCATTTGAACAAATCTCATGAGGCTGAATACATGAATGCGAATGCTAATTAATCCTAGCGTATTGACAGAAACTTGTTTGCATGCCTACACATATAGTATAGAATATTCCCCACTGTAACAAGTTCATGCTTTATGTTTTCATCAATGTAATCTTTCTTTCGTCAGTGTGGTATAGACCGCATCTAAGATGAAGACTGTTGGAGATTAGGGTCTTTCTAATATCAAGCACTCTTTTATCGGTGTCTTACAGGTTCTGACAGATCTATTAGTGTGCCTTTTGCATTCCCAGGAGACCTCTTTTCTTCCTCAGGGTGATCGTTCCTCTTTAGATTGCCCATGGTCCCTTTCTTTAGCTTTCTTGTTAAAGAAGAGAAAAACACTGTCATGTTTACTTACTAATTGATGGATTTCCCTTTGATATAAAACAGCACCTGCCAATGTATTACCTAATCTAGAAAGTATACTTCAAAGGTTTCAACTGTGAAGGTTAGTCTAATAAAATCCTTTTAAGCCTCCTGACAGCTATGGGAAAGTATTGGAAAGAGGTTATTCTAGGATACTTTCAAGTTGAAAAGGTGGTAAAAAGCAGGAAACAGCTAAGATTGGTCTTTCAAAGAACGTTCTGGTGGGCAGCTAAATGATCTGAGTTTGAGACTCTTAAATAGTGAATTCTCGATCCTATAGACCTTTCAAAGTACCTTCTGTGAAGATGCTCTAGGGAATTTTAACATGTTATTTTTTTCTTGTCCAAGTGGGTATCTGCTATCTTTTCTTTTAAAATATAATATAAATCAACATTCTTCTAATTCTTCGATGTTTTTCCTGATGTGCTAACTCATTTTCTTCTGTTCTTTATTGCTTCTAGTTCTAGTGATAATGATTTTAAAATAAAATATATCTTTACTATGTGATATACTTTCTTTGTTAAAAGATGAAATAGTTCAAGGAAACACATAAAATAGAATAAATATGCAATTTATGGTAAGTGACCTATTAGAAAAAAATTATTTAGGCCCTTTGAATTTTATTTTATTATGGAATAGTCAAGCATTATAAACTTAGAAATCATTTATTATACAAAGAACATAACACAAAATATACTTAGCTAGGTTTAAAAATTGTCTGAGTGAAAAACTATGCTCAGAAAGTATGCCATTTGACCAAGGCTTCATAGTTCAATATTTTCAGGACTGATTCAAGAACGACATATTACTATTAACCCAAAGTATGCAAGCTTGCAATTTGGAAAGGACGAACAAGAGAGCCAGGAGAGAATATTGGACTCAGAGAGAATGAGACCAGGGAAAGAAAGCCAAACGACAAACACACCAGTTCTGACTCTAGAGATGCTAAGGTTAAGGTGCATAAATAAATCAGAAAAGCAAAAATGTGAAGGTATACACTGTTTTAAACACAGTGCTAGAGCTACACCTTTTAGTGTATGGCCTAATAAAGACAAAGAACACACAGTAACAATATTAGCAATGCTGCCTTAAATTCAATCATCATTACATAAATACAATTATAAGAAAGTGAAAGAAATGAGGCTCAATATATTAGTTATTTTAAAAGCCCTACAAAAGAGAAATAACTGATATTTGTACAAACTCAATGTAGACACTCCAATGCAACTACTTACAGAAAGGGTGAAATTGTCAAGTATTGTATATTAAAATGATCCATCATGTTTTTTAGCCCTGCTGAATGAAATAACCAGTCTGTCTGAATTTCATTAAAGGTAAGGGATCAATGTGTTTATATAATTATTCTTATACATTCCAACATGTAAATTTCTAAAACATTTTCTATAGAATTAGTAAGGAATCTAACTCATTTGACTATCATTAAATGTGGGTATCATTTATTTAGTCCTGAGTATGGTGAACTATCAACATTTTGTCGCTAACCACCATTTTGAGTTTCTTTCTTTTCCTTCCTTTCTTCCTTCCTTTCTTTCTCTTTCTTCCTTCCTTTCTTTCTCTTTCTTCCTTCCTTTCTTTCTTTCTTATATCCTTTCTTTTTTTCTTTCTCACTTACTTGTTTCCTTCCTTCCTTTCTTCCTTGCTTCCTCCATTCTTTACTTCGCTCTTCATTTCTTCTATTTTTTGTTCACAGTTTTTTTTACAGTTTCCATATATGATGTGCTGTGATTACTCTCTCCTCACACCCATCCCTTTTTTCATCCCACTAGCATCAAATCTGCCTGCCACCCTATATAATTCCTTCCTAGATTCCTGATGATTTATTGTGTGACCCATCAAGTTTACACAGAGCCATCTTAAAGACGATTGGGCACTCTATCCGTTGGAACATGATGAGACTCAATGAATAAACAATGACAAGCTGTGTTTCTAGCGATGATGTAATTTTTGTCCATGATAGTAGTTTTGTCAGTGTAAATGCTGCACTTCGCAGCTTGTAGAAGCTAATTCTTGACAGGGCCCAAAGGTAGGTACACAAAGATTTCATAACTATCTGCCTATTTAGTTTCTCGGGAGAAGTTTTACAGAACAATTACCATATTTCATTCAAGATGGGTATGTTACAACTAAATATTATGGGATCATTTGTGGAGTTGGAGGTTATAGGAAATTGTCAGAACCAAGTATATTTTAATCACAACACTCAGGAGGCAGAGGCAGCTGGATCTCTGAGTTTGAGGCTAGCCTGGTCTACAGAGTGGGTTCCAGTATAGCTGGTGATACACAGAGAAATCATGTACCCCCCCAAAACAACAACAAAATACCCTAAACAATAAAAAAAATATGAGGATAAGAAAGAATTATGAATGTGATTAGCAAAATAACTCCAATCAAGAGAATAGGAGCAAACCTAATATATACCTGATGTCATATTTTCTGGTTCCATGATCGTCTGTTTTCTAACTCTCAGCATCTAGTACTAAGAAATAAAGACATATTTTTAGTTGTTTATAAGCCACTCCATCTATAGTATTCAGTTGTAGGAGATGGATAAATCAAGAAAATAAGCAAATGCCATACCTCTTCTGAGAAAGCACAAAGAAAGAGGAAGAAATCAAAGGAAATAGAAAAGAATATTAGAAATAAAAATTACAGCCCCCCTCTCACGTTTTGGTTTCTTTACTTTTCTTTCTTCTGACCTTATACATGATCCTTCCCTTACAGAGATATATGCATCGGCCTGGATGCAAGCCATTGCCAAGGGAGCAGAGAATATCTGGCCTCTACATTGTAGCTGAGCATTTGGGGTCCACACTGTCTAAGCCTGAGGCAGAAAAAGGAAAGATGTGTGTCAGCTTCTCTGACACAGGATACAGAATACTCTAAGAATTCAAACATTCTCTGGTCAAGAAAATATATATGCCAGAATGAGAAACAAGCCAGAATAAGTACATAGACTATTTTCTTAATAATATACTTGCTTAATTTACAACATTCAATATCAAAGCATGTTACATTAAATTTTATGTGTATTCTTGTTATGAATAAGCACCAAAAATATAATGATGATCAACTTGGGTCTCACATCTCTTTTTTAGAAGGCATTCTGACTCTATCATTTACTATGGTTCATATTTAGTCATCAAACTGAACCATCCATCTGAATAATTTGGGATAAAGAGGATCAATACCCATATATCTATAATTTAAAAAATAATAGCTGTTAAGATCAATTCAGCAAGGAGGAAACAAGGTATGGTCCATTAGGATCCCAAATAATATGGAAAAATTAAATGTTGACAAGTCTCTTCATTAATCAATTCAGAAAGTTTTCACAGGCATTTTAATAAAAATCCTTCTGTATTAAATGTGAAATTCACAGACAAGATATGAATTCTCATTTCTACCAACAGATACCTCAGTCTTAGAACTGTCATTTGACATCTTGGTGTGAAAAGACTTCCTTTGTATGGCATAAAATGTATAAAAAATGATATACAAAATGGGTATCACTTGATAACACTGGAAATATTTGAGAAATACTTGTTTTGCTCCACGAACAGAGTAAATAAGAACAGAGAAGTGTTTTATTTTCATTTGGAAAGTCAATAACTTTTTTATGTTTTAAACAATTTTGGTTGACAAAAATATATTTGTCATTCATATTTCTTTTTATGTTCTCTCAAAGTTTTCTGCTCCTTTTAAACAGAAATACAGTGTTTAAATGTATGACCACTTAAAAAATGACCCAACTCCTATTTATCCCTCTCAATTAATTTTCATACATTCAATATTCTTTGAAAGACTCTGTAAGTATTATGCTAATGAGGATAGAAAAATAAATAAGTGGGCTTTTCTTTTGTAAGATTTGTTTTTAATTTAGTTTATGCGTATGTGTCTCTCTACCGCCATACACCTCTATACACATACATACAACCATAACATACATGCATAACATATATAACACATATTTAGTGTGTGTGTGTGGTGTGTGTGTGTGTGTGCGTGTGTGTGCATGCCCGCACGTACGTGTGCATGTGTGTGCATCCACAGAGTCCAAAGAGGGCATTGGATTCTGTAGAGCTGTGGTGAGCTTTGGAAACTGAACTCAAGCCCTCTGGAAGAGCAATGAGCAGACTTATAGCTGAACCATTTCTCTAGATTCAAAGTGATATCATTTTAATCATGGAGCTTAGTTTCTGGTATGCTATGAGAATATAAGGAGATGAAATCAAACAATATTAAATCAGTCCATGTTTGGTATGCCAGTAGGTAGTAAGAGTAATGAAGGAAAAAAAATGAAGTTAATATGGTTAGAAGGACAGGAGTTACTGTCATTTTATAAGATTGCTCATGAAGATTTTACAGAACTGATATCTGATAACACAGCTTAGTGATAAAATGTGAGGAAATCCTGCTATTTAAAGTGGCAGTCTTCCATACTGGATAGCTCCTCTGAGATTGGCACAAAATGGAGGATGCTCTTCCAGGAGGGATTCCGCATCTCTGCCAGACCATATATGGGGAGCCCATCCCCAACATCCTGTAGCTCTGGAAGGTCGCATAGTCTTTGGTAAACCTACAAGTCCAACTTCAATTCCTAGAATGTCTCTCCATGCAAATGAAGCATTTGTAATATGTTAAACTCCAGCCAATGATTTATATTGACCACTCTCTAAGGTTCATGTATACCCCTTGTCTACCCTGAATAAAGTGTTTCACTGAAGATCATCTAAGAGAGCAGTTTCACTGAATATTCTCTATGAGTTGTAACACTAAAATTCTTGGAGAAGCACAATCCCCATGAACACACACTCCTAACCAGACTAGGATCCCATAGACTATATCCATTCCCAGCACTGGTTTATTCTTCCCTCCTGGTGTACAGCAGTGCCCAGACATGTTGAGGGAGAAAGTGCATATGCAGAATCACAGTAAAAGAAAAGTCTTTGTTCCTAATCAAACTGTTTTCTATGCAGAAGACACATGAAGTGGAAAACATGATTAACTCATTATATTACAAATATCTTGCTTTGAGAGAAAGAAATGAAAAATCAAGTTAGAAATTAGATCAGAATAGGTCAGGAAGAAAGTTTATATGTGGATGTTGCCATTTACTCTAAGCTACTGGGCTAAATTATAAAAATAAGTAGCAAACAGGCCATATTTTAAAATGATGATTCTGTATCCTAACTTGGATATAGAATTCAGGCACATTAGCATTAGGATAGCTTATGTTGTTCTTCAGTAGTTAAGAAACCCCAAATACTTGGTGATTGTAAACATAACTTCTCATTTGTTTTATATGTCCATTACTAGTCAATAGAAGGATTTTGTTCATTACAATCAGTCAGTGACATCACAAAAGGGCTTTTGTCCATTGTCAGAATACATAGACCATAGCATGACAAGTAACTCATTAGTTCTTAGCCTTAGTTACTGAGAGATACCTGTCACTTCTATGTTTCATTTATTCATAGAAGTGACATGATATCATGTGAATTGTAGATCTTAGTAATTTCAATACTAAAAAGTCCAAGTAAAGTTCCTCAAATAAAGGGCACAGATCTTAAACATGCCAATTTACCAAAGTTCTTCATATAAAATCGCAATGTTGCCTATGATTAGTTTGAGAAGTAGATTCACACAAGAGAAGATACAAGAGTCCATAAGTGTATGGTTTTATTTCTGGGTTGTCAATTCTATTCCATTGATCAATATGTCTGTTTCATACAAATACCATGCAGTTTTTACCACTATTGCTCTATAGTAAAGATTGAGGTCAGAGATGGTGATTCCCCCAGCTGTTCTTTTATTGTTAAGAATTGTTTTTGCTATTCTGGGTTTTTTGCCTTCCAGATGAATTTGCGAATTGCTCTTTCTACGTCTATGAAGAATTGTGTTGGGATTTTGGTGGTGATTGCACTGAATCTGTAGATTTCCTTTGGTAGGGTGGCCATTTTTACTGAATTAATTCTGTCAATCCATGAGCATGAAAGATCTCTCATTTTCTGAGAACTTCTTTGATTTCTTTCTTGAGAGACTTAATAGAACTGAAGACCCAGAAATAAAACCACACCCAGACACTTGATCTTTGACAAAGACACCAAAAATATACAATGGAAAAAGGAAAACATCTTCAATAAATGGTGCTGGTATAACTGGCTGTCTGCATGTAGAAAAATGAAAATAGGCCCATATTTGTCCCCTTGCACAAAGCTCAAGTACAAGTGGTTCAATGACTTCAACATAAAACCAGATACACTGAATCATATAGAAGAGAAAGTAGGAAAGAACCATGAACTCATTGGCACAGGAGGACATTTCCTAAACAGGACTCCAATGGCTCATGCTCTAAGACCAAGAATATTCAATGGGAACTTATGAAATTAGAAAGTTTCTCTAAGGCAAAGAACATAGTCAATAAGACAGTTTGGGCAAAACTCTTCACTAACCCCATATCCAATAGAGAGCTAATATCCAAACTATATAAACACAGGAAACTAAACACCAAAAAACCAAACAACCCAATCAAAACAATGGGTATAGAACTAAAGTGAGAATTCACAACAGAGGAATATCAAATAGCTGAGAAGCACATAAAGAAATGTTCAAAGTCCTTAATGATCAGAGAAATGCAAATCAAAACGACCCTGAGATTCCACCTTACACCAAACAGAATGGCTAGGATCAAAACCTCAGTTGACAACACATGCTGGCGAGGATGTGGAGAAAGAAGAACACTCCTCCATTGCTGGTGGGATTGCAAACTGGTACAAACAACTCTGGAAATCAATCTGGAGGTTCCTCAGAAAATTGGAAATGGATCTATCTAAAGACCCAGCAATATTACTCTTGGGAATATACCAAAAAGATGCCTCACCATGCTATGGGGCACATGTTCCACTACGTTCATAGTGGCCTTATTTGTGATAGCCAGAAGCTGGAAACATCCCAGATGTCTGTTTCCCAAAGGGGAGCCATGCATGGTCTTAATTTTAAATCGATCCGATCCACTGAACAAATCACGCAGACACCCATTGAAAGTGAAAGTAAAAGAGTTTAATGAAGAAAGAGAGCATTGAATAGCAGAGTTCAATTTTACCAGATCTTTCCCTTCTGATACCGGGAATCCCCCTTCACCGGCAGAGGAGCAGTCGTCATCATCCTCCAAACAGCACGGGACAATCTTGGTTCTTCCCGGGGTTGTTTCGCTATCTCAGTTACATACTTTTATACTAATTCTTAACAATAATGGCTATTTGCCAATACAGAACTGTTTTTTGGCATCATTCTTGACCTTTTCTTATCAGGACATGTTCTCAAGTTTTGTTTAAAGAACATTTTGTTTTGCTCCCAAGATCTGGCCAGGATGTTGTGAGCAAACATTCTATGTCTTAAGCGTTGGCCAGGCACCCAGACTCTGATGATTCAACCTGAGATCATGTCCTTAGATTCATCTCTAATTCTCCATTTTTCTTATCCTTACAATGTCCCACTACAGAAGAATGGTTACAGAAAATGTAGTTCACTTACACAATGGAATACTACTCACCTATTAAGAACAAGAACATCCTGAGTTTTGAAGGCAAATGGATGAAACTAGAAAATACCACCCTGAGTGAAGTAACTCAGACAGAAAAGGACATACATGGTATGTACTCACTAATAAGTGGATATTAGCCAAAAATAAAAAATAAAAAAGTACAGAATACCCACGATACAGTCCACAGAACTCAAAAAGGTCAACAAGCTGAAGGGACCAATTGAGGATGCCTCAGTCCCACTTGGGAGCGAGAAAAAAAATCAATCAATCACAAGTGGGGAGAGAGGGAGGGACCTGCAAGGGAAAGTAGACAGAGTGTTTTGAGGAGAGAGAGGAACCTGATTTGGTATTGGGTGAGGGAAAAGGACCTGAGGGCCAGAAGAAAGAATGGAAACAGGCAACCTCGGGAGGTAGGAGGTTGGTGGACCCTCAAGAATGCACCATCAACCTGGGAGGTAAGAGATTCTCAGGACTCAAAGGGACCTTAGATGAAATGCCCTACAGTAGGGAGAGGCAACATATAGAGCCCACCTCCAGCAGAAAGACAGGGCATCAAATGAGGGAGGGAGTTGCCATACCACAGTCAAAACTCTGACCCATAATTGTTACTGTCTGAAAGAACTGCAGGGATGGAAATGGAGAGGACCCTGAGGCAAAGAAGGTCCAGTCATGTCCAAAGTGAGTTCCAGCTTAAGGGCAGGTCCTAAGGCCTGACACAAGCAACTGAAAGAGTCAGATGCAGATATTTGCACCCAACCAATGACCAGAACCTGTTGACCCCTGTGGCTGAATTAGGGAAAGGCTGAAAGAAGCTGAGGAGGAGGGCAATCCTGTAGGAGGACTAGCAATCTCAATTAATCTGGACCCCCAAGATCTCTCAAACACAGGACCACCAAACAGGCAGCATACACCAGCTGATATGAGGTCCGCAACACATATACAGCAGAGCACAGCTGAGTCTGTGTTCAATCATACATGATGCATCTAACTCTCAAGAGACTGAAAGTCCCAGGAAGTTTAGAGGTCAGTTGGGTGGAGGGTGGGGCGTGGGGACATCCTCCTGGAGTCAGGGGAATGGGGAGGAGGTTTGGGATATGGAATAGTCAGAGGGTGGATGGGGTGAGAATAAAATCTGGAGTGTAAAAGAATTAATAATAATAATAATAATAATAATAATAATAATAATAATAATAATAGTACAAGAGATTTGATACCAGACAAAACCTTGTGAATACCAAGATGGACAAGGATAGAAAGAAACGATGACAGCATACAGTAAAATAGAAGCACAAATCAAATATGAGATTGTTGTAACAAGGAGCAGGACCATTTCAAGAGTTTAAATTGAATTAGTCTAGACGGATTTTGTAAAGCACTCAAAATTAGTGTTTTAGAGTAAAAGAGAAAGAGTCCTGTCTAAGAATATTATTCAAAATAATTAATTATAATAAATATCTAAGTATTATAGATATTTAATATTGATTAATTAATGATCCAAAGACAAAGAAAAACAATCTACATTATCATTTTCCTCTTTCTATATTTCTTTCTCATTGTACTAAAAAAAGATAAGACTGAATTAAACAATCCTATTTAGGTAAAATAAAATGCTAAAGAAAACCTCAAAGCCACTGGACCACAGACTGTGTATCTCCACTGAGCACTCAGGGACACCTTTCAAGAATTCTTGGCACAGACATTTATTTTTGATATTCTTCATTGGATATTTCAGAAAAGGACATAAGAAAAGAGACTTTCTTTCTATGCCATGTCCTCCAAAAGTTTTAGAACCTTAGAAATATTTTAAATCTCTAACAGTCACAGATACTCAAATTAATGGTTCTTTGATCGTGCAATTCCTTTACCATTGTATTCATGTACTTCCTAATAATTCCCTAATAATAACAGGAACATTTTGTGACAACTCTATAAGACTTGTTTGTTCTTGATCTGCTTCCCAAGAGGTAATTACTCCAACTTTTGTATATTCCAATGTCCAAGTATGTCAGATAATAGCATTTTTGTTTAAGTAAGTTAAGAAGTAGATTCCTATTATACAGAGAATAGGGGAGAAGTGATATCTGCAAATATCTCACTAATAAAATGAGAGACAAAAATGGAGAGAAAAATGATATCATTCAGGAAGTTACAGGCAAAAGGAAAATCTGAGATGACAGTAGAATGGAAGGACAAGAGGTGAAGTCAACAAAGTCTGGTTACAGTTTGAAAAGCAATCTTGTATAATTTGCTAAATGAATATGAGTTAGAATACCGAAACCAAGAATCAATCTAAAGTATTTTTCTTGAACAATAACCAAGGTAACCGCCAAGAGACCCAAAGGACTTATGGAGGAGTCATTTTTGGAGATAATGGCACATACTCAGTTTTACATATGTTAATTTTGAGGTATAATGCTATACTAAATTCTACATGGTTATCTGGGTTTCTGATGAGAAGCTACCTCTACCAGTTCTGCTGTCTGATTACACTTACTCTTCAACCCTGAAACTGACACCATTTATTCTACACAAAATGAAATGGGTTTTTTAGATTTGTGAGGATATGGTGTTCACTCTTCTCTCTTCTCTCTCTCTCTCTCTCTCTCTCTCTCTCTCTCTCTCTCTCTCTGTGTGTGTGTGTGTATTTGTATGTGTGTGTGTTTGAAAAAGCAAAATTTGTTATGTATTTATATTTCAGTAACTCCTAATATAGAATAAAGACAATGGCACTTTTTTTATTATCCTCTCTTTAAGAACACCAGTTTCAGAGCACTCATTTTGCAGTTCTCATAAAATGTTCTGAGAAATTTTTAAAATTAACAAGTGGCCTTCTAGCTCCTCTCAAAACTTCTGAGTTTGATCTTAGTATGAGTTTGTGCCACTTCTTTTCAATGTAAGCCACAATATTGCAAAAATAAATTCTAATATCATACAGCAGGAAGTTATTTTATCCTGTCTGTATTGAGTGGTGAAAAGCTTGTGCTTCCAGAGGAATTCTGCCCTACAGAAAATGTGTTCTAAATTCAGCAGCCAGCCAAGTACAGGTGCAAAAACTTCCCCAGATCACCCCCCATGCTCTGACTTAAAATGATCTCTCTCTGCATTATCCAGCTGTGCATCAACCTCGAAGGCATTTTATTCTTTCATCTTTCCCTAAGGATGTTCATTGTGGAGACAAAACTTTTTCTTCCCAAGAATGTATCTCAATACTTGTAAAAATGTCTGACTTTTTGAATGCCAGAATCATATCACTCACATATTTTTCTTTTTATTGAGATAAGATTGATAATTCCATTAAATATTTCACTTTTATGTGAGCAATGTTCCTTCAATATATCTGCTTGAAATTATTTTTAACATTGAATCTATGTTCGGCATTGTGCTTTCTGTTGTTATTATAGTTATTACTGCTAATGTTTGAAAACATAGTCTCATCTTATAGTCCAGCGACCTTCAGTATGTGACCCACCTGCCTCCACTTTCAGAGTGTTATAATTACAGTATGAGTGTTACCCAAAATATTCATTTTTGACATTATTTTCCCCACATGGATCTGATGAAGATTGCAGTTCTTTCATAGGGAGGAGGGATCTATCACAGTGACCACTTCTCCTGTTTCTTTCCCTTGACCCCTCTTTAGACACATTTATGGGCTAAAAGCAACTGTATAAGATGGACTTGGACATATAGAACTCATTTACATTGAACATGCACATAGGAAGCACTTCCACTGCCTTAAAGCTTTAAGATCTAAAGATTAAGATTGTATAATCTTACACTCACACAGCAATAAGTACAAAATCCTAAAAATTGCATTATTTTCATAGAGTTGCTTTATAATTAAAATAAGTAAAAAGGCATAAAAAGATCACCCGCTTCCTTCCCCTCCATCTGTTCTCATTCTGCTGCATATTGTGTCCCAATGTATAAAGTCTCTAAATTTTTTGTCCTTTATGTTTTTCTTCTTTTTTTTTTTAATGAGACAATGTTACACTTCACTAAAATTACATATCCATTTCTCCTGTTTTTATTTGTAAACTTTTTACTATTTGTAAAGTTTAAAGCCAAGAGCAGTTAATGTGTGCTAGAGAACTCTTGATCTGATACAAAATATTTTGAGCATATATGTTTATTTACACAAACAAATTTATTCTCTCCAAGGATTCACCTGACTACATAAAGAAGTGAAGCTTTGACCTTAAATTCCCCATTGTTCATGTAAATAAGCACTACTTAATTTCTCTCAAACTCTAGTAAGAATAATTTTATAATAACAGAAATTGCATTAAATGCTAATTACTATGAACGCAAGTCTTATTAAAATAATGATTATATATAGGTACTCAATAAACATTACTACTTATAAAACTTATTGCATATGAGATTGGTTGCTTTATAAAATATAATTCCCTTTCCTCTTCACAATGTTGTTGTATGTTTTTTAGCTGCCCTTCTTACTTCACTGCATTCAAAAATTTTGTCCTGTTAAAGAGAGTCCATCATTATAGCTTTCTCAAATTTATTTATTGATTTAGTCTCATGATGCTTTCTTGGGGTATTTTATTTTTTCTCCATTCAAGTCTTTTGCTTGTATTTTATAGTTTCTGGTTTTCTGTTTGTTTTTCCTCCTCCTCCTCCTCCTCCTCCTCCTCCTCCTCCTCCTCCTCCTCCTCCTCCTCCTCCTTTCAATGGTATTCTTGTGTTTGCAAATGTATGGCTCTGCATTTATATGTGTTTCTTATGTTGGTTATTTGGCTCTTTTTGCTTGATTATTTTGTCCTATTTTAGTTTATTTTTATTATTAATTTTTTCTAGATACCTTTTTTTCTAACGAGAATTAGCAAAATAAGCTGTGGATTGTGTGGATGGTGAGGGGAGGGGAACAAAGAAGGTTTTGGAGAAGCAGAAACCATAGTTAGAATGTATTTTAAGAAAACTATATTTTTGGTATAAATAAACAAAAATGTATTAAAAAGCAGCAAGAGGCTAGGTACTAAAATCTAAGAAAACAAACAATCCCACAAAAAGGCAGAACAAAAATGAATTAATAGCCTTCTTTTAGATAATTCTTGTTGTATGTATTTATGTAGATGTTTATACACATATATTACTAAGTGGGTAATAAAAACTTGGTTTAACTATACAATATAAATTAAATATCAGTTTTCATATTATTCTCATACCCACAGATAAATGTTCTCTTCTCCTATAATTAAGGAAAATTATTTTTGCAACAGAGACCAGTAGAAAACACCACAACCAATAAACATGCAGAGTTATAGAGTTAAATTCCATTGGATTCATATACTGAATGACTACTGAGCATAATGTTTGGAAATCACTGTTGAAAAGAACTTGAAAGAATGTAAAGGCCAGAGTGATAGGGAGATTTTTGTGAGATTATGCTTCCTAATAATGTCAGCAGGTTACATACACAAAGTTTATTCAATATGATTGCCAAAACAGGAGCTGAAGAAAGACAATGGACATTTTAAAGTGAACAGGGTAAAGCTGACAAGGCCTCAACTCTACAAAAGAACCATAGACAACTTCATTAATATTTTCTTAAAAACTTGTTATTGTTTTTTTTTTTGAGATTATAATTATATCAACTCCCCGTTCCCTCCCACAAACCTCACCATGCTCTATTGCATATTCTGCATCTTCATGGCCTCTTCAAAAATTGTTATTACATACACACACACACACACACACATACATATGTATACACACACATATATATGCATGCATGTATACATATATATAAATATGTACACAAACATATATATATGCATGCATGTATACTATATATATATATAAATATGTACAGATTTCTACATATAACCTGCTCTGTCTATATAATATTACATGTATATATGTTTTCAGGACTGACCATTTGGTATTAGATAACCAATTTGTGTCTTGACTAGCTAACTGGTATTTCCATCCCTGGTTGGTTCTCCCAATTATTATGTAGCTACTTCTAGTCCTCTGTGTATACTAAGTTCTTAGTGGTCTTTGATCGCTTCTCTGTGATGGATATAAGATGAAACTCTTCACAGATTCCCTGTAATTATCCCTGTTACATTTTCCACAGATTCCTGGCAGTATATCATGGCACAGCAATGTCTCACCACTCTTGTTCTTTGATATTCATAGAGTTGACTGGTATCAACATGTTTCATGACCTGAGCAATGACCTCCAATACAATTAAAACTGCCATGAACACTCCTTAGTGAATGAGGAAGAGATTTTAGACCACCTTGTAGAATGATTTGCATCTCATTCCAATAGCCTTTAGATTTTATCTTGTTTGTTTGATTAAAATTTTGACAGATTTTTATATTCTATGAGGCCAACTATATGTTTATCTATCTTGACACACATGAATAATTCAGAATATATTCATGGAAGGAAGACATGAAATTATTGGGCTAACATGTTAAAATAGGCTCTGTGCAAGGAAACAATGATGGAGGGACAGACAATGCTTTTTTTTTTTTTTGTTATTTCAAAACATGCATTTTCAAGACATGCAAAGTACAAGAAAAAAGTGTGTTGCTCCAAAAGACAGAATCATAATGCTGCCATATTGCACGGGGTAGACAATATATGCCATTGTGAAGCAAATTTAAGATGACTGCAGTTTTTACAATAAAAATAAATCCACTAAGTGATAGAGGTGGCAATTGAAAGATGGTGAGATGAGCATGAAGAGGTAAAGAAGACAGAAGAGGGAGGAAAGAATAAAAAGTAGAAAACAGAAAGAAGATAAAAGAATAAGAAAAGAAAGAGGAAGAAGTTATTAGTTATTGGGAAAAAGTGGAGTGGGGTGGTACAGCGGATAGCATTTAAAGAATGTAGGAATGAGCTACTGTGTCAGCTGAAAGGGAAAATAATCATTTACACAAAAAGTATTTTGTCAATACTCTTTTAATAGGGAGTTTTGTAATTGAACAAATTTTAACAGTAGCATGTCTTGCTCTCTAAAGAACAGTACAGGTGATACATTGAACCAAAAAATACTTTTAAGTACATTCTCTGTGCCATACAGGAAACAGTAAAAAGGATATAATGTTCCCCTTAATTGTATTTATAGTGCAGTTAAAGAGTGAGGGATATGAATTATTTATAATGTTCCAGGAATCGTGTTATGTTTTTGACATCCATTTACTTTTGATTCTTAAAATAGACCTACAGTGATGGTCTTAGTAGTTAGAACCACTATTATTTTAAAAATGAAAAAATAAGGCTTTAAGCAGTAATTCTCAGCCTGGGCTACAGTTTAAAGTCACCAAGGGAGTCTTGTTATGTCAGAGCCCCAAATATAGAGGCTCATATTTATTTGATATGGAGAGACAGCTAGGTGTAAATATATTTTGAAATTTATAAGAAACTCTGATGTTTAGATATTGTTAAAAATATTTAACTAGACTGAATTTATAATTTACCCAGTTTCTTTGCTAATGGAAAAGCACTCAAATCATTTGGATAAAAAGGACAGTAGGTCCTTGTACTAATAACAAGACATTAAGAATAAAACCCTCTACACTGTAGAATGTTCATTTGGTATATACTAATTTTTGACCTAATGTTTCAAGACTGTGAGTTATGTTTGTTTAAAAATATTATCTCAGTGACAATTACTCAAAAAGGGGCAAGCTAACTACAAGGGTGATGCATTTTTCATGGAGTCTAATAGAAATCTGAAAGAAGTGAAGGCTTCCATTCCTACTAAGAAATTCCCTGGCAGAACTGCTTGCCTTCTGGTTCCCACCTGTACCAGAAGCAGAACCCTGGCACTAGACCTGAACCCACACAGCCCACACCCCTGTTGCAGCTCAACTCCTCAGGTATTTTGACACATCCAGGATCACAGGATCACAGGTGCGCAGGAAAGACAGACTACAGTAAGAGACAGGGAGGCAAGGTAATACCAGAGATAACCAGATGGCAAGAGGCAAGCATAAGAATATAAGCATCAGAAGTTAATTTGACGTGACAACATCAGATCCTACTTCTCCCAACATAGCAAGTCCTGGATACCCCAACATACCAATAAAGCAAGATTCAGATCTAAACTCTCATTTCATGAAGATGATAGAGATTTTAAGAAGGACATAAATAACTACCTTAAAGAAATACAGGAGAATACAATCAAACAGGTGAAGGAATTGAACAAAACCATCCAGGATCTAAAAATGGAAATAGAATCATTAAAGAAAACTCAAAAAGAGACAGCTCTAGAGATGGAAAACCTAGGAAAGAGAACAGGAGTCACAGAAGCAAGCACCACCAACAGAATACAAGAGACGGAAGAGAGAATCTCAGCGGCAGAAGACAAAATAGAAGACACTGACACAACAGTCAAGGAAAATACAAAAGGCAAAAAGTTCCTATCTCAAAACATTCAAGAAATTCAAGACACAATGAAAATACTGAACCTAAGAATAATATGTATAGAAGAAAATGAAGATTCCCAACTCAAAGTGCTAGCAAACATCTTTAATAAAATTATAGAAGAAAATTTTCCTAACCTAAAGAAAGAAATGCCCATAATCATACAAGAAGCCTAGAGAACACCAAACAGATGGGACCAGAAAAGAAATTCCTCTCTTCATATAATAATTAAACAAAGAAAGAATATTGAAAGCAATAAGGGAAAAAGATCAAGTAACATATAAAGGCAGACCTATCAGTATTACACCAGACTTGTCAACAGAGATTCTAAAAACAAGAAGATCCTGGGCAGAAGTCATACAGACCCTAAGAGAATAACAATGCCACCCCATGCCACTATACTCAGCAAAACTTGCAATTACCATAGATGGGAAAACCAAGGTTTTCCAAAACAATCCAAATTTCAAACAATATCTTTCCACTAATCCAGCCCAACAAAGGATAATAGAAGGAAAGGTCCAACACAACGAGGGAAACTACATTCAAGAAAAATCAAGAAATTAATTTTTTTCACAATAAACCCAAAAAAAAGAGAAACACGCAAACATAATTCCACCTCTAACAACAAAAAATAACTGGAACCAACAATCGTTGGTCCCTAATATCTCTCAACATCACAATGGACTCAATTCCCCAATAAAAAGACATAGACTGACAGACTGGATACTTAAACAGGATCCAGCATTTTGATGCATGCATGAAAAACACCTCAGTGACAAAGACTAACATTACCTCAAAGTAAAAGGATGGGAAAAAATTTCCAAGCGAATGGTTCCAAAAATATAAGCTGGAGTATCCTTTCTATTATCCAACAAATTATACTTTCAACCAAAAATTATCAAAAAGATAGGAAGGACACTACATATTCATCAAAGGAAAAATCCACCAAGATGAACTCTCAATTCTGAACATCTATGCCCCAAATGAAAAGGCACCCACATTTGTAAAAGAAACATTACCAAAACTCAAAGTTCATATTGAACTTCACACAATAATTGTAGAGGATTTAAACAACCCACTCTCACCAATGGACAGATCATGGAAACAGAAAATAACATAGACACAATCAAACTAAAAGAAGTTATGGAAAAAATGGATTTAACATATATAGAGAGAACATTTCACCCTAAAAGAAATGAATGCACCTTCTTCTCAGCACCTCAGTGTATCTTCTCAAAAATCGACCATATACTTGGACACAAAACAAACTTCAACAGATACAAGATCATTGGAATAATCCCTTGTATTCTATCAGAAGACTTTGGACTAAGTCAATAGCAATGAAAACAAAAGAAAGCCCACATACATGTGGAATCTGAACAACTATCTACTCAATGATAACTTGATCAGGGAAGAAATAAAGAAAGAAATTAAAGACTTCTTAGAATTCAATGAAAATGAAAGCAATCATATCCAAACAAATGGAACATAATGAAAACAGTGCTAAGAGGAAAACTCAGAACTGAATGCTTCCATAAAGAAACTGGAGAGATCATACTCTAGCAGCTTAACAGCTCAACTGAGGAATCCTGAATGGTAGAGAAGCACTTAAAGAAATGTTCAACATCCTTAGTCATCAGGGAAAATGCAAATCAAAACGACTCTGAGATTCCACCTCACACTAGTCAGAACGTCTAAGATCAAAACTCAAGTGACAGGAGATGCTGGCAGAGAGTGTGTAGAAAGGAACACTCTTTCATTGCTGTTGGGATTGCAAGCTGGTACAACCACTCTGGAAATCAGTCTGGTGGTTCCTCAGAAAATTGGAAATAGCTCTACCTGAGAACCCAGCTATACCACTCCTGGGCATATACTCAAAAGATACTCCAACATATAACAAGGACACATGCTCCACCATGTTTATAGCAGCCTTATTTATAATAGCCAGAAGTTGGAAACAACCCAAATGTCCCTAACAGAAGAATGGCTATTAAAAAGGAGGCACATATACACAATGGAGTACTACACAGCGATTAAGAACAATGACTTCATGAAACTCACAGGCAAATGGATGGAACTAGAAATATCATCCTGACTGAGGTAACCCAGACACAAAAGGACACGTTTGATATGTATTCACTAATAAGAGGATATTAGCTCAAAAGCTCACAATGCCCATGATATAGCCCACAGATCATATGAAGTATAGATGGAGGAAGATCAGGGTATGGATGCTTCAGTCTGCATTGATGGGGGAGGTGGAAGGAGAGGGGAACCTGGGAGGGAGAAGGGAGGGGGAAGAAATAAGTGGGGCAGTAGTAGAAACTGGAGGCGATGTGAGAAAGGTACAGAGAATCAGGAAATCGAGCAAAAAAATATTTAGCAGGGGAGATGAGGAACTGGGAATAGCCACTAGAATGTCCCAGACACCAGGGAAATGTGAGGTTTCCAGGACCCAAAGTGGATGACTTTAGCCAAAGTGCACAGAGAAGTGGGAGATAGAACCTGTTGAGACGACCCCCAGTAGATAGGCATGGGCCTGGTCGAGGGATGGGGACACCCTCCCATCTCAAAGTTTTTAACCCAGAAATGTTTCTGTCTAAAGGAAGAACAGGAACAAAAATAGAACATAGACTGAAGGAAGGGCCAACCAGGGACTGTCCCACCTGGGGATCCATCATGTCTGCAGACACCAAACCCAGCACTTTTGCTGTGGTCAAGATGTGCTTCATGACAGGAATCTAGTGTGGCAGTTCCTGGGAAAGTCCAGCCAGCAACTGACCAATGCCGATGTGGATGCTTGGAGCCAGACATCAGACTGAGCTCAGGGAACATGTTGAGGGGATGGAGGAAGGACTGGAGGAGCAGAGGGGGATTGCAACACCATTGGAAGAACAACATAGGCTGGCCTAACCACCCAGTTCTCCCAGAGTCTAGACCACCAATCAAGGAGTATACCTGGAGGAATTCATGGCTCCAGATAAATATGTAGCAGAGGATGGCCTTGCCTGACAGCAGTGGGAGGGGAGGCCCTTGGTCCCGGGGAAGTTTGATGCCCCAGCATAGGAGAATACTGAAGCAGTGGAGTGGGAGAAAAAGGGTGAGAGGGAGCACCCTCATACAGGCAAAGGGGAGGGATTGGGGGTTGGTGGAGGGGTAACCAGGAGGTGGAATATCATTTGAGATGTAAATGAATGGAATGATTAATAAAAAACCAAAAACAAAAAACAAAAACCAGTATTTTCATCCATGTAAAAATGAAAGAAAGAAAGAAACTCCTGACATAAAGCCCTGACACATAACATTGAATTTTATGTGAAGCGTCCTTTCCTCCTCTTCCAACCAGGTGCATTTCAGTCTCTCTCATATCTGAAAGTTAAAATTAACTTTTAAGAGGATTATAAGCCAAACATTTCTCAATATATTGTCTGATTAGTGCAATCTAAGAAGAACACAATAATGTTTGAGATATAATCATTTTTATTTTATATTATTGGTGTTTATCCTGCATGTATATTTGTATACCATGTGCAGGTGTTGTGTTTACAGAGGTCAGAATAAAGCATCAGTTCCATACAGATGATTATTGGTTGCCACATGGGTGCTAAGAAAAGAAGAGGATGCCTATGGGAGAGCAGTCAGTGCTTTTAACTGCTGAGAAATCTCTCCAGTCTATAGAACAAAGTTTTTTGTTTTTCTTTAAGGTATGTTGTTTATCACAGAATTTTATTTTAAAACATCACAGTATAGTTTTCCTTTACATAAAATAAGTGTAAAGAAAGGCCTCATGAGATTTTAATGATACAAATCATCAAAGCAACAACAGTGTCCCATGTAGAGAATGAGCTCTTTGTTGATTCTTCTATCCCATGCTTAATTTTGGTTAAGTTTAGGGTGTACTGCATTTTCTCACTATTCAACATTGATACACACATAATGATGAACAGAAAAAAGAGAATCACAACCACAGTGAAAATATTAAAAAATAAATTTCAAGACTATCATAAAAGATTAAAGGCTCACTTGCATATGGTGCTTTATAACTCTAAATTAAGAGAACAAAGTTTATGACGCTCATTTCTTGTTAATCTGCAAGAAATCATAAGCCTCTAGTTCCCAGACACAAGTGTCACAAAAGAAAAAGACATGATTGCGAATGGAAAACTTGGAATCAATTGATATCCTTAAAAAGGTATGATCTATTTATTTCAGAAGATGACATTTAACCAATATTTTCTAGATTCTATGGCATCTGATAGAGGCGGGACTACTTTAGGAACAGACATTCCTGACACTGTAGTTTATTTGTTAGTCTGTGTTGTCTAGTAAAGACATTGTTTAAAAAATTGTATGGAAACATACTACTTTGAAGCTTTATTAAATGTAAAGAAATGTAATATATCTATAGATAGATTGATAGATAATCAAGCTCATTTTAAGTATGAAGAAATATGTAGAAATCAGCAGCCATTAAAAAAACTTATTAGAGAGAAAAAAAACCAGTAAATGAAGAGAAACATAAAACATTAAATGGTGACAAATCCATGCAAACAAAATATAATTAATAAGTGGAAACCTTGACACAGTAAATTAAGACTAAACCTAAGTAATCTTAGTCTGTGGAATGACATATTTAAAGAAATTCCTAATAATGAATCACGCATTTAACTCTTAATTTACCATGAGAAACTGCTTTTCCTGTCACTGCCACATCATAAAACGCCAAGAATTTACTTGAGCGTCTCAATTCTGGTCCTTCCTAAAAGTGCAGAGCAATAGCTGGAACAACAACAAAAAAAGAGCAGGCTGCTTCCTTGCCAAACACACCAGCAAGAATCCAAACTTATTATAAGTTACGCAAAATGAAGAGCTTTCAAAAATTAAAATAACTAAAAGTTTTGAAAACAAACTTGTATAAGGAGGCAAGTAATTAAAATACAATAAAAACAAGAAAATATTAAAAATGGATTACTTTGAGAACAAATTAGACAGGAAAATCAAGATTATTATGAAAAGAAGAATAAAAAATTTAATGATATAATACAGGAAAATATCCTCACACTACGATTTAAATATCTTTTTAAAAAATGTGTGTTGATTCCAGAATATAAAAAAGAAGAAATACAATATTGAGAGTAAGAAAAATTATTGAATTTCTCTAAGAAAAAAATATTTAAAATAACTTTAAAAAACTGAGTGATTAGCCATAACCGCCATAAAACCTGGAAGGTGCTAAAGGATTTCCCAATCATATAACAAAAGATTTTCAAACTAAGGTTTTATAAACAAATCAGAAAAGAAATACAGAAGATTTCAGGGAAAATACTAAGTCTAGATCTTATAATTGCCACTTAAGGGAAAGCATTGGGAGAATGAGATACCAAAATTATTTTTGAAGCATAAAGTTCTAAGATTCTCTGAAAGTTGTCATGCTTGTCCATTTTTCAAATTGTGTTTTAAATCCTAAATATTTGCAGATTTTTTTTATTCTCAAGTGTTACTGGGAAAAGAGCAGATTGATTCCAAAGCTGACCATGATGGAGACCACTGTTTATTCCCATAACAAAAAGATGAACTATACACGCAATTCTCTATTTCAATTATTCTTCATCATCTAGACTTCTAGTTTCATAGCATGGAACATCTAATGAATAAAATTATGTTAATTAATTTAAAATATGAATTATTTTAAAAGATAAATGCATTGTCTTATTAAAAGCCAAAGTCTGCCAAATTCTAAATTTATATTTACATCTTTGCTTTAAATTCTAAGGTCTAAGAAGAGTATTACTAAAACTCCATCACAGAATGAATTAAGCTGTGAATGCAATTCCGTTGGTAGAATGCTTGCCTCTAACGCATAAAGGCCTGTGTCTCCCATCTAGCAGTGTATAACCTGAGTGCAGCAGTGTACTCCTATAATGTTAGCACTAATAATGTTAAGGAGTCATCATAAATTTTACATTGTCCCAGAAGAATCACAATATGTATCCAGAGAAATTGAGGTCCCATTGGAGTTTTCTGTCTTGTTAAAAAACTATTTACGAACAGACTGAAAAGGAAGCTTGAAAATATACACATACCACAGAGTACTAAATTATAAACTGTGAGTGGAGAGGAAAAGAAAAATCCTTGCTATTTTAGTTAACTGACATGATGTTGAGCCCATGGTGGATAAGCAGAAAAAGAGTAAGTGTCTTAGTTAGGGTTTCTATTGGAAAATGGGGAGAAAATGGTTTATTCAGCTAATATTTCCACATTGCTGTTCATCACCAAAGAAAGTCAGGACAGGAACCTGGAGGCAGGAGCTGACAAAGAGGCCATGGAGGAGTGCTACTTACTCAGCCTGCTTTTTTATAAAATCTAGGACCACCAGCCCAAGGATAGCACCACTCACAATGGGCTAGGCCCTTTCCCATTGGCCAATAATTAAGGAAATACCATAGCTTTATGCTGGATTGTATAGAGGCATTTTCTTAATTGTAGATCCTTCCTTTCTGATGACTCTAGCTTGAGTCAAAAGATATAAAAACCAGTCAGTACAACTGACCCCTTGTCAACTTGACATACAAACACATCACAAAGTACTTCATTTTACTCATCCCAAGATATTCCCTTTAAAATATAATAACTTTAAAAGTCCCATAGTCTTTACAAATTGATACCTGTTAAAATTTTAGTCCCTTTAAAATAGACAATCTCTTTTAAATCCCAAACTCTTTTAAGTTTCAAAGTCTCTCAACTGTGGGCTTCAGTAAAATGAAAAATAAATCAAATACTTTCTTGCTTCAAAAGAGAAAAATCAGGACACAGTCACAATCAAATCAAAGCAAAATCAAACTTCAACTGTCCAATGTCTGGAATCCACTGATGATCTTCTGGACTACTCCAAAAGACTTGAGTCACTTCTGCAGCTCTGATCTCTGTATCGCATACAGTTTGTCTACTAGACTACATCGGGCTCCACTCCACTGCTGTTGCTCTTCTTGGTGCTCATCCCATGGTACTGACATCTCCAAAATGAGGGCACCCCTTATGAAAGTTGGCTGCACTTTCAGCAACAGCCTCTCATAAGCTTTCTTCATGGTGCCAAGCCTCAACTTCTCTGCATGATCCCTTCAGTTCTGGGCCTTCAACTCCATGCCTTCATCAATGCCCCCTTCCGGCATTTCACTGTGCCAAGCCTCTGCTGCATTCCATATACCCTTCATGACTTCAAAACTAGTGCCACCTGGATAACTCTTTCACTTTACCACATCTCTCTGTCAAGACAAGGTACAGCCTTGGCCAGCTCTGTAATACAGCTTCTCTGTGCTTTTGGGAAACACTTTCCAGAAGATTTCACCTCAGTCTCCTTTTAATCAGTGCTGACTTTTAGCTTCAGCTAACCAGCATCAATTGTCCAAGTAATAGAAAGATTTCACTCCAGTGGTCCTGGTGTCTTTGTAATCTTTCCATCCTGGCTGATACTTCAGGCTCAGCTGGCCAAAATGACAGAATATTAATTCAGAATATCAAATGTCCTAGAGAGAGTCTTGAAATTTCCATTGAAAAATTCATAAGCCAGGCCTTCATCTTCTGTACTGTTCTCAATATTCTAATCTCCAAATCTAAAGAACATTTCCCTGAGCTTTTGATACTCAATGGCTTTTCTAGCCCAAAGATCCAAAGCCCTTCCATAACCTCCCTCCTAAACATGCTCAGGATTGTTACAGCAATACTCCACAATCCTGGTACTAACTTGTTGTTGTTAAGGTTTCTATTGCTGCAATGAAACAATATTACCAAAAAGCAATTTGGGGAAGAAAGGGCTTATTCAGCTTATTCTTCCACATGTCTTACAGCTGGATCATATCTTGTATCATGGTGACATAAAATGGCCGTTACAGTAAAGAATCCCAAAGTACCAGAGAAAAGCTTACGTAGCCTCTAGCCAGCATCAAAAGAAAGACTAAGAGAAAAATGGGGGAGAAGAGTTATGGCTTTCTAAGTTATAAGTCAGAAATCTGGGCAAAACCAACAAAGCGTCCAGGAAGTCAAGGAGAGAGTGCCTTAGGTGAAAGTATCTTATGTAATTAAAGACAGAATTATTCCTCCTACCTCTTCCAAATGCTTAAGGTGGATATGTCTTTCACTGAGGGGTAAGGTTTCTTGGCTAGGTGCTTGATATATTCACCTGGATTAAATCAGACTCATTCTCAGCTATTAAGAGTGAGCTTGGGGTCCCAGATGGAGGAGTTGGAAAAGGAACTGAAGGAGCTGAGGAAGTTTGCAGCCCCATGGAGAGAGCAACAGTGTCAACTGGCCAGATCCCTGGAGCTCCCGGAGACTAGACCACCAACCAAAAATACACATGGAGGGACTCATGGTGCTGGCTGCATATGTGGCAGAGGATGGCCTTGTTGGACATCAGTGGGAGGAGAGGAGCTTGGGCCTGAGGGTGTTCGATGCCCTAGTATAGGGGAATGCCAGAAAGGGAAGGCAGGAGTGGGTGGGTAGGTGGGAGAGCACCCTCATAGTAGCAGAGGGAGGGGGGATGGGATAGAAGCTTTCCAAAGGGGAGACCTAGAATTAAATTTTAAAAATTTAATTAAAAAAATAAAGAAAAAGAAACGTAAAAAAAAAAAAAAAAGAGTGAGCTTGAGACCAATCTATTCAACATTAAACCTCCAAAAAAATGAAAAAGAGAAAGAAGGCAAGAAAGAAAGAATGAATGAAAGCATGACATTGAGAAAGGAAGAAACAGAGATATACACAAGTTAGTAAAGATAAATGTTTATTTTTTAAATAAATAGTATGTGTATAATGCTTATAAGAGCATAATAGCAACTGAAATTTCTGTGTTTTAATTTCCAAACCAGATTTTTTATTTTACAAATTAAAATTCAATAAAAATGTAAACAGAAAATCTCTTGGAAAAATGACAATAATTCAGACAAATAATGCCAAAGATAGTGATTATTCTTTGTGTAAGTAAGGGCATAGTGTAACTACCTAAGTAGATATTCTGTAGGTAGAAGAAAAGGCTTATTGGGAATTAAACTGCCAATATCATCTTTTATGGAATAAAGAGAAGCAAATGGTAGAAAAGCTAGTGGATTTTATATGGTAACCAACAAGGTAGAAATTTTGAGCTGATATCGGCTATTAAAACTAACTTGGAATCATATTCCCTTATTCAAAATAGTTGGTATTTTGGGGGTAAATTAAGGGAACTAGTGTTTTTCCTAGTCAACATAAACCTGCCTTAGAAGACTTCTAAGAAATGCTGAATTTATGTTTCTGCTTGTCCAATAACAGTCCTCTGTTTACACAGTCAGTGACCTGCTTATGATATTGTTGCCAGCACTGCTATTTTTAATCTAACATTTCAGTCTTTTATTGATGAAAAAGGGCAACAATAGCCCTATGCACACTTCTTGCTGACTAGGGGCTTAAAAGGAAAGGGATCTGGAATGTTGGTCCAATGCAGAAGTAAAAGCTAACAACCAATGGTAGAAGACTTGAAGAAATTCCAGCAGAAAAATTTGGTTACTGACCATTGGGTTATTTCTGTAATTCTCTCTTGTGGGAACATGAATAGACAAAGAACAATCATTATTATAAGCATAGAGAGAAGTGGCTCAAGCAGTATAAGCCAGTGTCTAGAGAGAACCATAGTGAGGATCTCACATTGTAGCCTGACAATGGAGGATGTAGTTTCTAAAACGGTTTGGATATGTTTTTAATCTTTCCTTTGCAGGATAGTCTGGCTCATATAGTATGATCATTTTTCATTGAGGAAGAAACATGGAACCATCCGCACACCCTTTACAGTAGTTAGAAAGTTTAGGACTCAATAATTTGATCAGACCAGCAAGGTTAGGTAGGGGAGTTGGTTTTGGAGTAGTTGTGGGGACCATATAGATTTCTGGATGCTATCTACCAAAATGGGTGGAAATATACTGGTATTGGTACAGAATATGATCCAACTTGTCCATGATCAAACTTAGAGCAGCCATGAAGATTCCTAATCATGACCTCTCTACTTAAGGTAAGATGTCTATCATGCTCTGATAGCTCCTCTGAGCTCAGTGAAAAATGTAGCATTCACTTTTATTAGAGGGGCTTTGTCTTAGTTAAGGTTTTGTTGCTGTGAACAAACACCATGACCAATGCAGCTCTTATAAAGACAACATTTAACTGGGTCTGGCTTACATGTTCAGAGGTTCAGTACACTATCGTCAAGGCAAGAGCATGACAGCATCCAGGCAGTCATGGTGCAGGTGGAGCTGAGAGTTCTAGGTTTTCATGTGAAGACTGCTAGTGGAAGAATCACTTCCAGGCAGGTAGGAATAGGTTCTTAAAGCTTACACCCACAGTGACACAACTACTCCAGCAAGGCCACGCCTACTTCAGTAAGGCCACACCTCTAAATAGTGCCAATCTCTGGGCCAAGTACCTACAAATTATCACAGGCTTCCTCTTCTCTGCCTGATCTGGGGAGCACGAACTTCGAATCTTTTACCAGAGGAATGTCACATGTTCTTTGCAAACCTCCATGTTCAACTTCCAATTTCCAAATTAAAACCCTGTCAGCAAGTACTGGGAGTTCTTCTTCATACAAATGAGGCATTCACACACATTAAACTCTAGCCAATGATTTTCATCCACCCTGAAAGCTCTTTCCCACCCTCCCAAATTCATATACAGTCTTTGTTAACCTGGTACAAAGTGTATGTGTACCAGTTGTTTCACTTAAGATCATCCAAGAAAAAAATTGTTTTATTGAGAATCATCTAAAAGATTCATAACACAAAAATCCTTGGAAAAAGCCTTCCTTGGAGAAGCATTTCCCTCATCCCACTCTCTCCCAGCAAGACTGGGATCCTACAAATCCCACCAGTTCTTGAAGCTCCTTCATCCTTCCAGCCAGGTGTGCAATGTTTGTCTAGAAACCCTGAGGGAGGAAACAAGATTCAGAACCAAATCTTGTTCCCAATAAGAATATCACATAGGAGTAAAGTTAGAGAAGGCATTTTCTAATGAAGGTGATATGAAAAAGTTGAAGCTCAGAAGTAGACAAAGTACAGAAACTCTTGTGTGATATGTGATCCTTTGGTAGGCGCTTGGCAATAATGCCATCCAATACTGTTATATCTAGTTTAAAAAAAAAGGCAACAAGGAACAAGGGAAAGGTGTTTTCCCTTATTGTTCCCAAACCCTCCTAGTTACTCCCCAGTTTTCAATAGTATATTGGATAAAGCATTGGTCTAAGAGAGCTAGACCAGGAGCCTGTGGGAGTGCCTGTCAGAGGTGAGAGATAGCAGACTTGACAGGCTTAGTAAATTTGAAAGACTCAGTTACACAGCCCTTATCTGCTTCATAGAGGTCAAGTAAAAAGATCAAAGTTGGAAATACAGGTTCTGACATAACTTGTAAAGCCAAGGAGGAAGAGAATCTCTTCTTTGCTGGTTGGAAGTATGAGGGACAATATGTACTGTCTTCATTTGAGGATGAGTTCATAGAGTTAGGGGATAACATAAAGCTTTGACACAATTTGAAAGACAGAAACTTGATGTTTGACATTTGGAAAGAAAGCCATTATATCCTTTGCCTTTGTTCCTAGAAAATTAACAACATGAGCAGCATGTTGTTCTAACAGGAGGGGTGATGGGTTGTATAGTAGAAGGTCATCTGTGTAATCAGTTAAGCAGCTAGGAGACAGGTGAAGAGAAAGGAGGTCTTGTGCAGAGCATAACCAAAGAATTGAAGCTATCCTGTAAGCTTGATGTAGGGCAGTGCAAGGAAGCAGATTCTGTTCCAATGTCAGAGTCCTCCTATATGAATGCAGATATATAAATCTGAGTGTAAGGGAATGGTGAAGAATGGTAACGTGAAAAGCAGAGAGGGGAACCGCAGAGAGTAGAGTGCAAGAGTGAGGTATCACTAGGTGGATAGGAAAGACTTCCACGTTAATAATCGTGAGGTCCTCAACAAGGTATTAAGGTTCAGGACAGCCAGGAGAAGAGTGTCAGAAGGCTTGAGAATACCTTTAATAAGAAGGCACTTCGAATAGGTTTTAGGCCTTGTTTATGTTTTAAAGATATATGGCATTGATAGTGATGAGGTAGGGTCTTGGAATAGGATTATAATAAGTGAATGATGGAAAGCCAACAGAATAGAAAAGATGCCCCATGCCTTTAGGTCAAGGAGATAGTGTACAAAAGGATAGAATTAAGCTGTCGTGTCTGCCAGTGAAGGAGGAGGCACTTCAGAAGCTGAAATAAGAGGGAGAATTCCAGAAGGAGTTGCATAAAAAGAAAAGGAAAAGTGTAATTTAGCTGTGCTATCCATGTCTGATAATGTGGGTGAGCAACTAGGCATAATGCCAAAGGAGAGAGGGGTGACCCAAAAGGGAAGCAAGGAGAAGATCTGTAGCCCTCTACTGGACAAACAACCACACCCATCACATAGATCTGAAATGGATAAGTTTTACTAGAATGAGCAGGAAATGTGGACAAAGTAGCTCCCATTAAAAATGACAAGAATTTCCCAGCTACCTTGACAATTATCCTAGGTTCCTCTGTAGTAATGGAGATGATTCACTGAGGGCAGAGGTCCTAGTACAAAATTTGTCTTGATCTGCAAGGAGCAAATCTGAGAGATTTTCCTGTAGAGAAGGAACATGGGGGACTGACTTTCCTTGGCAAGACAAAGAGGGAAAACAAGCCTCAAATGTTCTCTCTGTTGGACAGAGTCTTGGAAGCAAGTGAGGTAAGATGTAGGTCTTTACCCAGTGGCCACTGTTGCTACACTTGAAGCAAGCTCCAAGAGGAGTACATTGGTGCTGTGTCCTATTTGGTGGTATCCTCAAGGCTGCTGTAAGAGGTTGGTATTTCTGTCTGTCAATGGAAGCCCCTTTAGAACTTTTTCTGTACCTCCATTCCATTAAACACCTAAATGTCAAATGTAGCAGATCTCTCTCTGAGAGTCATGAAGGCCATCATCTAGTACCTTAAGCTTTTTCTACTATCAGAGGCTACCTGGGAGGGAAAATCTGACTTGAAGACAAGCATTCCCTCTTGAGAATTAGGATCTACATTTTCTTTCTTTCTTTCTTTTTTTTTTTTTGTACAAGACACAAAATCCTCTGTGATTCATGAAGGAATGCTGCAGGATTTTCATCTGATCTCTGGGTGATCTCTCAGTTTATTAAAATAATTCCCAACATGGGCGGCCTTTTGGAGGCCTGCTAGGGGACAAATAAGCATTTTTATCTTAGGATGCTCTGTCATGGAACTGATTCTCAGTGTCAATCTTTAATTATGGGGGGATACACCCAGCAAAGTTCCACAGCTACCACAGGATAGGAAGTTTCTGTTCATTGGACATCATCTCCATGAGCTAGAGTAGCATTACAGATGCTTTCCTTTTTCCTTGGACATGAAGATAGAGGAATTAATAACATAGAGGTCTTGTCAGTTGAGTCTATAACTTTATATGAGGCGCCTGATTTGTTTGCTGAAGCTAGACTTTTATGGAGAGAAAGAATTGAGGCCCCTTTGTACTTGGAAGAGATCAGGCATCAGATGGGGGAGGTATGTGTGTAGTATGTTATTAGGGCTGGCAACTTTTCTGAGGGTATGAAGCCCATCTATATGGGAGCAAGTGTGAACTGCCAGAGGTGAGGAAGAGATGGACCTTGAGGTTGAGTAAAGATAAGGAAGAGGAGTGAGCTGGAAGGGTAGGCAAAGCTGAGGTGGCCACAAAGTGTCAGCCAATGAGATAGGATGAAGAGGTTCAGTGGAACAGCCATGATTTCTAAACAATAGTTAAAAGGAGAGGGAGCCAACAGCTCTGAGTTCTTATCAGTTTGGAAGAAGGTTTTGTTTTGCCAGGAGAAAATGGTGTAGATTGCATGAAGTACAGGGAGAAAGGTAAGAATGGAGGACAAAAAAAAAAAAAAAAAAAAGCCTGAATATGAGAGCACTAGCCTATAACTTGCCTGAATTTTTCAAGATCAATGGGAATTTGGAAATCAAATATGAGATTTTTCTGGCCATTGAGACTGATTCTTAACTTTGTATTAACTCCAAACTGTTGTGCCAAATATTGTACCAGGAAGCTTTCTTGATCCCCCCAAAAGACCACCAAGGAGCCATTTCTGATGTAATCACATTAGGATCTTTTTATTACAAACTCAAGTTTGGACTTACTCACCACCTACCCACAGGACAGTTTGGTGAAGCAGCCCCAAACTCTCATAGGACAAGGTTTTATAGAAAATGGAAGTAATTGAGAGGCAGTGGTCCAGCCTGGCAAGCTTCTCTCTGAATGCCTATGGTAAGCCGACAGGTGGGTGCTCTGAAGCAAGACCTTAAACAGTCTGAAAGTACATTTGAACAATCAGACTAATGTTTGATTAACTGTTGCTAAGAAGTAGCTAGGGAATGACTCTGTCCAAGGACAAGCTGTGGCGTCATTTCTGGTACATAGGTATAGCTTGGCTTCTATAGGTCAAGCTCTTAGGCTTTTTTTTTTTTTTCTTTATGATAGAAGTCGATCCCAAGATGGAGTAGGTTGTATGAGGACTATGGCCTCTTACAGCCACACTACAATAAAAAGTAAGGTGGGAAAGCTTAATATCTCTAAATCCAAGAAGAAAAAGAGCCATAAGGAGATAGGCAATAGAAGTTAAGGAGTACAGTTTTCACTGGGAAGAGACCATGCTTAGTTTAAAGGAGAGAGGGATATGCCCCTAAAGGGTGACAGTAGAGAATTAGCATAAAAGCAGAGATACAGAGAGAAAGGGTAAGTACTGTGGGACAGAGTTTCAATCTAATGGTGTCCTCAAAGGGATTGACACTTGTCAGAGAGATGTGTTGTGTCACAATAGAGAGACTCCCATCCATTTTTACATGTTGGGGAAGGAATCTCCTGGAGTACTAGTGTGCCTTGTTGAGCAGATTTCAGTGAACAAGAGACAGGCAGAGCAGGCTCTAATGAGCAACCAATAGAGGCAGGGCAGACAGCTCCTACAGGATATTTAATAGAGTGGGTATAAGACTCTAGGGAGTCTTAGTTTACTGGAGATCCCTGAGTGAACACTTTGGAGGAGGGAATTTTTGCAAAAGCAAGAGGAATCTATTGTTCCAGCATGCTGGTATCGCCCTGCACACAAAGGAGGGAGGGAACGACCATGTGAAGCCTGTTTGGCAAGCTTTTATACAGTTTTTAGAGCAGCAGCCTATAGGTACAATGTGATTGGCAGAACAGTGTGACTTTTGAACTGATTGGTCTTTAGGGAATGAAGTAGCAGGGGCTTAATCAGCCCCTCCCTTCCAGCCTACGTGCTCTCTAACCTCTTTCTTCCAGGAGAGGTTTCTACATGCTAGGGGGTTTGGTGCAATTTTCCAAAGTTTCTGAGATGACCTCTTCATGGGCATGGAGAGATAATTGGGTAAAACAGGCAGAAAAGAAAGGTGGCTGAAGTGAGGAGTTGTAGATTTGGAGTCAAATATGGTGGGTGTCAGAGCTTGCATAAGCAAATGATCTGCTTTCATGCAAATGATCTGTTCCCAGGAGGGTCAGATGGGCAGTTTTTTCCAGTTAGTAATGACAGTGCTTTGTGAGGGCCCAGTGTCACTCACAGGTTTCAGTCTAAATATAAGTAAGGGAAACAGTGAAATCATTGAATTAGACCATATGGTGGGTAGATAGAAAGATTTTTTGAGGATCCAAGTGCTAAAGGCTATCTCTTGGGGTGGTGGCAGAAATGCAAAATGGTGGAAAATGAAATTATAATAGTCAGCACAGGGAGGGTCTTTGAGCTGATAAAAGCTGCTCAGACTGCAAACTAGAAGTCCTTGCCTTCTAGAAGTACTGGGCTTTTGGGAGCAGATTAACAATTGAGGGAGTGGTTTTCTTGGTAATCAGAACCCATCTTTAGAGGATGTTCATTCTGGCAAACAAAACTACCTTAGGAGATTTCTGAGAGATGCTGAATTTGGGTTTCTCTTTTCCTAATATCAATCCTTCTATTTGTCTGGTCAGGGTTCTATATCCTATATCACCTGAGGCTCTCCCATGTGCATATACTCATCTGCTAAGGAAATAGAGAAGTGGTTGTTGTTTTGGTTTGGTTTGAAACAAAATGAAAATTAATATAGAAGAAAGCAATATTCTATAATACTTACATAAATTATTTGTTTTTTTCCCTGAATTTCAATCCCAAATTATTAAGCTCCTCCATATTTCTCAGTCTTTGACACACTTTCCTTTGATTTCTTCAGCAATGTTTTATGGATTCATACCAAACTGCCAGAGTCTCAGAGGGAGAATCTGAGGAAGTCTTTGCCTCTGATTTCCATCATCTTCTATGGGCTTCATTTGCATACATTAAACTGAATGAGGCATCTTCTATTTCTCCAAGTGAACTTTAACCAAATAACTGGTGTGGAATAAGCCTCTTCCTTCTTTTGAACTTCGAATTTCTGATTCTGCCAAGAAATATCAGGTGGCCTGTTGTGCACTTGACTGTGTTCATTTGAGGACATCAAGCTGTGAGTGAAATTCCCCTTAGGACTGTGTGCTGCTGCTCTCAGTTCAAGCAATATGTCTGACTCTGAGATTTAATGCAAACCCTTGTTAGTGCAATGTTAGGGAAATTTAGATATTTTTCCCTGGGAAATTCTCCATGTGTTCTGCCACTAGAACATGTTTCATTCATAAAAATTATATTTAAAATTCTGTCTACAATGTAAATGGTGATTTAAAACCCCCAAGTAAGTCCAAAATAAGTTCTGTTCTTTGTTCTGAAATAAACATAAATTTCATTATTCTGAGTGTTTATATTAAACACCCTCTTACTCTTTCTGCCACAGGAATAGACAAAAATAGTTAGATGAGAGTTCAAAAGCTCACAATTAGAACTCACTTTTTATTTTCAAGGGACTTAAAGACACTTTCTATTTTTTTTTTAATTTCAAAATGTTTTCATAAGAGTAAGACAAAAAAAAAAATTTAGAGGGCTGATTCATGCCAAAAGGACTCTAGAGTTACACACACGTCATGAAATAAGAGGGTCAGAAAATTGTGGAGTGTGTGTGTGTGTGTGTGTGTGTGTGTGTGTGTAATGTCAGAGTGCAAAGAAGAATGATAACGTCAAAACAGATAAGCAGATAAAGTCATGTCATCTCTTCCTATCCACGGACATCAACAATGCAGTGTCTTGAAATGAGTTGTTCCACATTATCAACCTCCAGCAGCAGTAATTAATGTCAACACAAATTGGAATGACTATGCCAACATGCATTCATAGATAAACATATATGTGTACACACAGTCTATACTCATAGTGTTCGTGTGTGTGTGTGTGTCTCTGTGTGTGTGTGTGTGTGTGTCTGTGTGTATGTATACAATCCTGTCTTCCACAAGAGTGTATAACTTACAGAATACATATTTATCAAAGATTAAGAGAGGTTAAGTGATTTGATGGAGACTCCATGGTTAATGTAGAAGAATCAATTCCCTTGTTTTTAGAAGTGATATATTAAAATAAGATCATTTTATGAAACTATGATAAAGAAAATAAAATAATAATGGCAAATCCTGGGCAGTTAGATAGCTCACCCAGTCAAAGCACTTGCTCTCAAATCCAACAATTTAAATTAAATCCTTGGTTCACCCTGGAGCCCACATGGCAGAAGAAATGACTAACTGCATGTGATTAAATTATTTGGAATAAAGTCTAGCATAAAAAAAATGGTAAAAAAAAGTCACTAAGCTTAAACTTTTATTTTATTGTGTGGTTTAAATTTAAAATGAGAAGAAACACGAAGTGCTATAACAATGAATGAAAGAATAATCAGGTTGTGATCAACACACAGAAATCCTTGATATAATGCTTGCTAAATTTCTTGTTTTTAATTGGATATTTTATTTATTTACATTTTAAATGTTATCTACCCCCTTTCCCTGTTTCCCCTCCGGAAAACCCTTATCCCACCACCCACTCTCGCCTACCCACCCTGGCATTCCCCTATACTGGGGCATTAAGCCTTCACAGGACCAAGGACCTCCCCTGCCATAGATGACATGGCCCCTGACAAGGCCATCCTCTACTACATATGAGACTAGAGCCATGGGTCGCTCCATGTGTACTCTTTGGTTGGTTTAGTCCCTGGGAGCTCTGGGATTGCAAACCTCTTCAGCTCCTTCAACCCTTTCTCTAACTCCTCCACTGGGGACCCTGCGCTCAGTCCAACGGTTGACTGTGAGCATTTGCCTCTGTATTTGTCAGGTCTCCATCTGCACCAGTGGAGTTAACACTGTGGCACAACTCCCTGTACCCAAATCCCACCCTGAGAGAGCTTGTCTCCCAGGAGTGCTGTCACCCCTAATTTCGCAGGTGAGGCCAACACTTTTGCTCCAATAACTGGCCAAAGAGGGACCCACCAGGAGACTACAGGGCACAGGGACCAGGCAGCAGCCAGGGACAGGATCCTTCTGGTCTCCATTCATGCCCTGGAGCTAGCCCTGTGGCACAGCTCTCCTTACCCAAATCCTGCCTGGAGAGAACCGGTCTTCTAGGAGTGCTAAATTTCTTAAAAGTGTGTTCACTCTCTTTAATAATTAAAAATAAGAAATAATTATGCATGAAAATTCATAGTCAGAGAATAATATGGAAAAAAATATAGGTACAATAGTTATCCAGGCAGAGGTCTATGGAGATAGCTTAAAGGGTAGGATCGCTTGCTCTTGCATGCACAGGAACTTGAATCCAAGCTGTAGGCATTCGCATAAAAAGCCAGACTTCATCACACAGTTTTCGTGGAAACTTAGCATTGTGAAGGGTGGAGGCATTGTTTTGTTTTCTGAAAATGTGACCTGGTTTCTAATTAAATCATCTTTGTACAGAAGAGTCACGATACCCATGAAACTATGAAGTTTCCATCTCTGTAGAAGATTTCTATCATTGAGATGATGGGAAAGTCAAACTCCACAAAGATGCTTGCTTTCAAACACGAGCATGCCCTTGTGTCCTTTAGCATCCTATAACTGGAAAAGAAGCTTGTTCTGGAGCACATACCAGAGTGGGGAAAGGTGGCCTATCCAGTCCATTAAGCTACAAAGTCACATGATACAGCCATATCCGGGAAAGCTGTTCTTAATCACTGTAGGAGAGCTGTTAGATTTAATGGTAATAAAATTTCAGTTCCAGCAGGGGGTGGCAACAAGGCTAATAAATCTAACAGCCCCCAACTGTTCTTCTGAAAAACAGGAGACATGTGAAAGGTATCTCTCATGCTGTCTAGTGTGGATGAAAGAATGACACATCCAAGACTTCCCTGGTTATTCCATTTATTTAAAAACAATGTAAAATGAAAGGGCACACCATTCATCACACTTGTAAGAGGAGCTATTATCAAACAGTAACAAATATTGGCATGGATGTGTTCTAAGATGGAAAGAATATAAAATAATATGACTATGGTGGAAGGGTACAGGCTATTCTTACAAAATCTGAAAGTAGAGCCAACATATGATTATACACGTAAAACTGAGTATACATGCAGAGAAAATAGAAAAATATGTGAACCTGATTTTTATTACATCACTGTTCATGGTAGCCAAATACAGAATCAACCTTGGTGATAATAGATGTATGTGTGTGTGTGTGTGTGTGTGTGTGTGTGTGTGTGTGTGTGTACCCTGCAATACTAAACAACACAAAATCATGCCTCTATGCTTTGTTTTCTGTTTGTAGAAAACTGGATATGTAACAATTACCATTTTGCTTTTCATTGATAGGTTGTATAGCCATTTACTTGCTCTATCATAATGTTTATTTAAAAAAACACTCAACTGTTAAAATATCATTCATGGAATTATTAGGGGCATTTAGCGAGTGCATTCACAAAATGTGGAGTAGAAAAGAGAATGCTAAATCACCAATATTGATTCCAACTCTTTATAGATCATTTAGTCAAATCTTATTTCTACATAGTTGATTAATTTTTTGTTGAATTTTAAGAATCTAGATAGGACAAAATGGGATTTTACATTCTAAAGACTCATTTATAATATTTCTCTAAGGTTTTTGCTGTATAGTCCAAGGTGGACTTTAACTGGACTTTAACTGGACACAATTCTTTGCCTTTATCTTAGAACTAACAAAAAAATTATGTGGATTTGTGTTTTTCCTGTATGTACGTATGTGTGAGGGTGTCATAACATCTGGAAGTTGAGTTACAGGAGAGTTCTGAGTTACCACAGAGGTGCAGGAAACTGATTCCAGGTTCATTAGAAGAACAGCTGATGCTTTTAAACTTTGAGCCATCTCTCCAACCCCAAGCATTTTTAATAAAGTCGGGTGGTTGTGGTGGTGGTGATAGTGGCACATGCCTTTAATCCCAGTACTTACACAGCAGATGCAGGTACGTCTTTGTGAGTTTGAGGCCTGCCAGGTCTCCAGAGCTAATTTCAGGACAGCCCAGGCTACACAAAAGAGGTTCAGTCTCGAAAAATCAAACCAAACTAAACTAGACGAAATCAAACCAGATTAAAAGAAAGTAAAAAATAGAAGTTTTAATCAAATATGAATCTATATTTTGACACTAAGCAAATATCCTCAATTACCCCAACAGTGTTGTAAAGCATAGTCTAATCAAACCTGAGTGTTTATCAGGGAAAAATTAATGAATATTGGTCAATGTTTATGTATAATTCCTGTTTCTAAAATATAAGAAATGCTTCATTAATTTGCTTATTTTCCTCAATTGGGTATCCTACTAATCTCTGTATTGTTCCAATTTTAGTATATGTCCTTCCAAATTAAGGATTATAAATTCCATTATTACTTTTTGTATTAATGAAACTCCTCTTAAGGCACGAAATAAGAAGGAGATGATCAAGCATCCATGAAAAGGCATGGTCCTCTACCCTAAATGTAATCACAGAATACTTGACACGAAAATAAGTGAATTCCATTTGATTATTTTTCTTGTAAAAAGAAGAAATTTTTAAGACTATGTCTGTGCTACAATGTGTGGCTAGCATGTATAACACTAAAGCATTTATGATAGAGAGACAAAGAAGGGAGAGGAATGAGAAGGAAGAAGAAAGGAAAGAAAAAAGAATGAGGGAAAGAAAGGAAGAAAAGGGAAGGAAAAAGGAGTATCAGAACTGTAGCATGGTAATGAAACACACTGCTCAAATACATAGATATTCGCACGTTTGTGATGAACCCCATTCCACGTACTCAAGGGATGATATTACTTCTGAACAAAAGTTCTGGGAAAGCTTTGAAGAGAAATAGGTCAGGTCTTAATTTTTTGAAGAATGTTACTTAAATAATTGACAGGCTAAGGTAGAATCAAACAAGCAATCTGAAGCAAAGGAGATATTTATTCTGCTTACAAAATAAGAAGTCAATCATTTTAATAAAACAGAAGAGTAAGATTTATTAATTATGCATTTAATGGTATCTCTTAAATGCCATGTTATTTTATGCATTTGGGGATTTGTTTATCATCATTACTGGCAACCTACGGTCTTTGCTTCTGCATGAATTTTATTCATTCCAACTGTTAATACTTGGTCTACATTCTGAATAGTGCTTAAGATTCACTTTGGCACTGCCTTACATAAAATCTATTTATTATTACAGGATTAATATTATGAGTTAATAATAGGAATAGAAAAGGAATAAAGATAAAATTTACTATACAAATATATTTCTTACATATGTTTTGAATTAAAATTGAAGAAGAAATTATATATCAAAACTTACTTTTTGTGGATTTAAGAATTGATGTGACATTTAGCTCATCCTACAATATTTTATATATCAAGTAAGTATTGAGTCACATATACTAAGTATTCAAGTGTTAGGATTAAGTTATAAACTTGAAAGAATCTAGTATAAGATGGCAGATTTGCCTCTAATGATGCATATAGGGAATTTCCTTGATTTTATTAATTGATGTCAGAAGAGCTGCTCACAGTAGGTGACATCATTATATGAGTAAATCATGGACTGAGTAAATAGAGAGAGGGAATTGAACAGTGTGGTGCTTTGAATGAAAATGGTCTCCACAGGCTTACAGAGAGTGGCACTGTTAGGAGATTTGGCTCTGTTGGAGGAATTGTGTCATTGGAGGTGGGCTTTGAAGTTTCAGATGCCCGAGCCAGTCCCAGTCTCTCTCTCTGCCTGCTACTTTCCATCTAGATGTAGAGCTCTTAGCTCCTTTTCCAGCACCAAATCTGCCTATGTGAGCCCGTGCTTTCTGCCATAACAGTAATGGACTAAACCTCTGAACTGTAAGCTAGTCCCAGTTAAATGTTTTCATTATTGCAGTTGCTATAGTCAAGGTGTCTCTTCGAAGCATCAGAAACCATCGATAAGACAAACAGTAACATTTGCATTTATTCATTGCCCTCAGTTTAAAATTGTGGATGTGATGTATAAGACTTCAAGCCCCTGCTACTTTGTTTTCTTTTTAAACAATTATTTTATTTATTTACAATCCAAATGTTGCCCCCTTCCAGAATTTGTCACCCCATTTCCCCTCCCCTTTTCCTCTAAGAGGGTGCTCCCTACCACAGGATTATACCCCTTCCCTGGGGCATCAAGTCTCTAAAGTATTAGGTAGTACCCTTCTCCCATTGAAACCTGATACAGAAGTCCTCCCCTACACATTGTGCCAGGGGGCTAGGACCAGCCCATGTATGCTCTTTACTTGGTTGCTTAATCCCACAGAACTCTCAGGAGCCTAGGTTAGTTGATACTGTTGGTCTTTGTACTGGTTAGTTTTGTGGGTCAACTTGTCACAAGCTGGAGTTATCACAGAGAAAGGAGTTTCAGTTGAGAAAATGCCTCCATGAGATCCAGCGGTAAGGCATTTTCGCAAATAGTGATCGAGGGGGAAGGGCCCCTTGTGAGTGGTATCATCTGTGGGCTGGTAGTCTTGGGCTCTATAAGAAAGGCAGCTGAGCAAGCCAGGAGAAGCAAGGAAGCCAGTAAGGAACATCCCTCCATGGCTTCTGCATCAGCTCCTGATTCCTGACCTGCTTGAGTTCCAGTCCTGACTTCCTTTCATGATGAACAGCAGCATGGATGTGTAAGCCGAATAAACCCTTTCCTCCCCTACTTGCATCTTGGTCATGATGTTTGTGCAAGAATAGAACCCTGACAAAAGAAGTCTTCCTCTGGGGTTGCCATCCCATTCACCTTATTCAATCCTTCCCCTAAGTTTTCCGTAGTGGTCACTGATATCAGTTCATTGGTTGACTATAAGTATCTGCATCTGTCTCAGTCAGAAGCTGATAGAGCCTCTCAGAAGACAGCTATGCTTGACTCCTGTCTGCAAACACAACATAGCATCAGTAATAGTGTCAGGGTTTCATGATCACCCATGGGATAGATTCCAAGTTGGTGCAATCATTGAATAGCCACTCCTTCCATCTCTGCTCCATTTTAGTCCATGCATTTATTTAGCAACAATTTTGGGTTAAAATTTTGATGGAGGGTTGGTGTCCTATCCCTCCACTGGGAGCCCTGTCAATCTACTGGAGGTGGGCTCTTAAGATTCTATCTCTGCACTGTTTGACATTTTGGGCAAAGTTCACCCACATTGAGTCCTGTGAGTTTCTCCCTTCTTAGGTCTCTGGAACTTTCTAGAGGTTTCCCCCACATCTACCCCCAGAAGCTACAAATTTCCATTCATTATCCTGGTCCTCTGGGCTTCTCTCCTATCTATCCCCATACCTGATCCCTTCTCCCTTTCCCTCCTACTGCCCCTCCCCCACCCAGATCCCTTTCTCTCTTTGCCTCCTGTGATTATTTTGTTCTCCTTTTTAAATGGGATTGAAGAATCTTCACTTGGGCCTCCCTTCCTGTCAAACTTCATATAGTCTGTGGGTTGTATCATGAGTATTCTGTATTTTTGGCTAATATCCACTTATCAGTGAGTACATACCATGCATGTCCTATTGAATCTAGGTTACCTCATTCAGAATGATATTTTCTAGTTTCATCCATTTGCCTGTAAAATGAAATCTACAGATTCAATGCAGTCTCCACCGAAACCCCAACACAATTCTTCATAGACATGAAAGGAGCAATTCTCAACTTCCTGTGGAAAAGCAAAAACCCAAGATAGCCAAAACAATTCTCAACAATAAAAGAATTTCTGGGGGAATCACCATCTCTGACCTCAAGCTGTTCTACAGAGCAATAAGGATAAAAACCACATGGTATTGGTACAGAGAAAGACATGTCGATCAATGGAATAGAATTGAAGACCCTGAAATAAACCCACACACCTATGGTCACTTGATCTTTAACAAAGAAGCCAAAACCATACAGAAAGAATCTTCAATAAATGGTGGGGGTCTAACTGGCAGTCTACATATAGAAGAATGCAATTTGATTCATATTTATCACTTTGCACAAATCTCAAGTCCAAGTGGATCAAAATAATATCAGATACTGAATCTACTAGAAGAGAAAGTAGGAAGTAGTCTTGAATGTAGGGCATATACTCAAAAGATACTCTACTATACCACAAGGACACTTGCCCCATATCTTCATAGCAGCCTTATTCATAATAGTCACAAACTGGAAGCAATCCAGATGTCCCTCAACTGTCGAATGGATACAGAAAATGCAGTACATTTATACAATGAAATACTATTCAGCTATTAAAGACCCGGCTACTTTGACCTTCCCATCATAGTAGATTATTTTTTCCAATTGAAAGTTAAAATGTTTTTTTTAACTTTTTATGGATTTGTTGTGATTTTCACATCATGTACCCCAGTCCCATTCATCTCCCTATGCCTGTGTATCTGCCCTCCACCCTTGCACTCCTCACTAAAAGGAAAAAAAATCTCACTGTGAAAGCGGTAGTGCATTACACAATGTATCCTTTTGTTCATAAATCTTTTCTTGCAAGTGTCCATTGCAATGAGTCATTGTTCTGGCTCACAGCCTCTGTCTTCGGCTACATCCTCAATACTGGATCCTTATTAGGACTCCTCTCAGATATCCTGTTGTTACTGTGTCATAGACAAGGACTAAGGAATCTCCCCGAAGCGTGTAGAGACAAACCATTTCATCAAAACCACCAGATGATAGACAAAATGCTACTGTATTTATAATGTCTCTGCTGATTGTGTGGGTGTAATTATCTATTACTGTGCCCCGGTTCTTCCATTCTGAAATTAGAGTGCTTACTCTGTGCATTATATATTATGATCATGCAACTTTATTTCTTATTTTATCCTAGCCCACAGTTAAAATTCTTCAAGCTTTTAAAGCGTTGGAAATGATAAAGACTATGGGTATAACAAAGAGGGGCTATACATTTTATATTATCACATTTTTCTGAACCTACAAGGACAAAGCATAGGAAGTTATTATTTAATAGTGCTAGGTTATCAAGATGATGAGAGGAAGCCTTATGATTATTAATGTTAGTTGTCAGTTGATAGCATCTAGTATCACCCAGTAGAGGGCTTTTGTACATGTATGTGGGACAGTTTATTGGTTACATGAATTGAAGTTGTAAGATGTAGCCACTTTGGTTGGCACCATTCCCTAATAGTGTTCCTACACTGTATGAATGAAGAATAGCAACTGGAGAGTAGCATGTAATTGGTCATTACTCTCTTTCTCTAGTTGTGGGTGTGATGTGATCAGCTGCTTTAAACTCCTGCTGCCTCCACCTTTCCACCATCATAGCCTATGGTCCAAAGTAAACCTTTCAGTTGTTTTAGTAATAATACTTAATAGCTACAATATGAAAAGAAACTAAGATAATTGCCAAATCACTTTTATTTTTAAAATGTGTGTAATACATATATATGTAAGCATGCACATGTGTGTTCTATGCATGTATATATGCAGATGTGCATATCTGTAAGTGTAGAGATTACATGCAAATGTTGATTTTATTCCTGTATGACTCTCTACTTTTATTTTGATAGAGAGGGACTCTTGCCAAACAAGGGGATTATCATGTAGGCTATTTTCACTAGAAGGCAAGTATCCATGTATCTGCTAGTCCCAGATCCCCCAGATGAGATTAGGGTGGGATGCTACTACACCTGTATTTTAATTGAGAGCTGGGGATCAAACCTGCATCCTCATGTTTGTGAACTCTACTCACTTATCTAAGACCTCCAATTAATTTCAATTTGTTTGTTTGGGATACAAATATAATTTTATAATGACAGTATTAATTTACTTTTAAAAATACCACCAAGTAACTATTTTACTTTGACATGAATATCAAAAGAAAATATCTGCTTTATACACAACCATTTAATATTATATTCATTTATATTTACTAATTGAATAAATATAATCACTTTTTGTGTGTCATAAAATTGATAAAATATACTTAAATGTAATATCTGGAGAAAAAATTGAATAAAACCATTTGTGTATAATAATTAGTAGCATAATATATATTCATTTTTACTTATTAATATTAATATAATGATAAACACACATTTAGGTTAAGCCTTTTTTGATTTTTCTTCATATGAATAAAAGAAGTTCATCCAACTTCAAATAATTTAGTGAGGGATATTATACCAACAAGAATTTGTGAAATGATCTATTATTAATATTCAGGTAATTAAGGTATTTTGTCATAATATTTATAAAGAAGCAAATATCATTTTCCATTTTAAATAAGAACCCTGACAATAATTATATCAATACTAATAATATCAGTAGAGATATTTTGCAAATTCAAGGAATGGATTAATGGAAATACATTATCTCCTGTAATTCCATTGTATCCTAATCTTGTTTGTGGATACTGTTTATTCATTTGTTCACTTAATTTTATCAATATATTCATTTTGGATCCATATGTGAATTGAGAGTTTTCTTATTAATTTTTCTCTGTTTACTGTTCCGTAGACTTTTTCTTCATTAACGCAATTTTGTCTAAAGAGAAGATGTTTTTAACCATATTAAAAGTCACAACATTTAGCAAAACTGAGACTTATTCATGCAAAGAGGAAGTAGAAACTTATAAAATCATATATTGAACTGAATATATTGAACTTGTGGAGTTTTGATGTTAAGTGACAAGAGATACGGCAAAAAGTTCATGTTTAAAATAAAAATGTTTTTAAACTGAGATATATACTGCTAGAAGCATAATCTGGAAAGAATAACATTACAGTATCTTTATTCCTACAGAATGAAAACAAAACCCATTAGGTTATAAGCTATTTACCATTACTAAAATTTATTTTGAAAATAATTTTCTTATTATTAAATAAAATAAAACACCAATCACATAAATTAAGAGGCAAGAGTTGTGCTAAGATTTCTTTCTCTGAAAAAATATAAAATTATCTCCAAATTGGTTTTGCTTCTTATTAGTTAATACTGAAAACTCATGAGTAATTGTTGCTCACTTTCTCTGTTCATTACAGAATTATTTGTTGAGTACTCACCATCTCCCAGAGGCATTATGAAAGCTGCACATGCTTTTATGATGAAAGCAGATATTTTTCTCTCATCAAAACCTAATTGTGAGAGATGGTATATATTGTCTACTCAGAATATAGCTAGATATACATTATGTAAACAAGGCAATAAATAAATACATACTTAAGTGAGAGGTATTTCATCCATTTTGAGTTAACTTTTATGCACAAGGCAATAGATATAGGTCTAATTTCATTCTTCTACATGTGGACATTCAATATTCTTTTCTTTTTTTTAAATTTATTTTTGATACTTTATTTACATTTCCAATGTTTCCCCTTTTCTAGGTCTCCTCTTTGGAAATCCCCTATCTCCTCCCCCTCCCCGCCTCTATGAGGGAATTCCACTTCCCACCCACCCGCCCACCCATTCCCATATTCCCACCTTGACATTCCCCTTTACTGGGGCCTCTAACACCCTCAGGCCCAAGGGTCTCTCCTCTCCCTGATGGCCAATGAGGCCATCCTTTGCCACATATGTGGTCCGAACCATGGGTCCATAGCTGTGTGTTCTTT
>CM052705.1:68027118-68058196 GCA_028551405.1 Uromys caudimaculatus | reverse complement strand
TTGTTCCCTCCATGGGGCTGCAAATTCCCTCAGTTCCTTCAGACCTTTCTCCAACTCCTCCATCTGGAACCTCACTCTCAGTCCAGCGGTTACTGTTAAGTGAAACTTGGGCATTCTGAACCTTTGGGCTAATATCCGCTTATCAGTGAGTACATACCGTGTTCGTTCTTTTGTGACTAAGTTACCTCGCTCAGGATATTTTCAAGTTCTATCCATTTGTCTGCAAATTTCATTAAGTCATTGCTTTTAATAGCTGAGTAGTACTCCATTGTGTAGATGTACCACATTTTCTGTATCAATTCCTCTGTTGAGGGACATCTGGGTTGTTTCCAGCTTCCGGCTATTATAAATATGGCTGCTATGAACATAGTGGAGCATGTGTCTTTATTACATGTTGGAGCATCTTCTGGGTATATGCCCAGGAGAGGTATAGCTGGGTCCTCAGGTAGAATTATGTCCATTTTTCTGAGGGTCCGCCAAACTGATTTCCAGAGTGGTTGTACCAGCTTGCAGTCCCACCAACAGTGGAGGCATATACATAAATCATTAAGAGGTTTATTATAGATAAAATACAGATGTCTGGACCGAGATAGAAAAAAATAAATATTTTGGTTTAGGAAGAAGATTCAAGGGAAGTGATATTTATTTACTACCTATTTATTACTGTTTCTGTACTAAAAAGACAGAATAAACAAGAGATATCTCTAAACAAGAAAATTCAGAGAAAGTAATAAAAGACAGCTACAAATGGAAAATTTAATATTAGATATTTCAAACTTTTATAATTATCACATTTACTTTTATTCTAGATATTGTATTATAATTACATAACTTGCTCTGCTCTTTCCTCCCTCCAGGCCCACCTATGTGCCTACTTGTCCTCTTTAAAATTTATTGACTCATTTTCTTTAATTATTGTTCCATACTGTATGTGTGTAATAAATGACGTTGAAAGACAAAAAAAAAAAAAGAAAAGAAAATGGAGAATGAGAGAGAGTAGACTGGGCCATATGTCAGTAGATGCTTGAAGAGTCTTGGCAGAATTCCAAAAGATATTTGGAATTTGTTTGATATCCAGTGATATCTGAACAGCCTCCAGCAGGAGATGATTTGTGCATTGTTCCAGCAGTTAAGAGGAGTTAGACCCAGAGACTGTGAGCAGAGGAAAGGTTGATGGGCTTACAAAGTATGGGAAGGTTTTACTACTACACTATATGTGAAAAATACTGAAGGTCTAAGTCTAAATTTGTCTAGAAAGATGAAGGTATGGACATTGAGATTTAAGTGGTCTTATAATATGGATGAAGTTACTGAGTAACAAAATAATCATAAAATAACATGTCTAATTTACTAAATGATGAGACATTTGTACAAATTAACAGAATCCTAACAAACAGACAAAATAATATTTTTGGTATCAATGAAAAAACATTTCTAGTGTATGAATTTGAAGGTCCTTGGAAATCTGAATAAGCCATGAGTTATGTTTTGGATTCAGAGTATTTCTATAAGCAGTATTTCTTAGTTTGTGTTTTTGAATATAGAAAGAGTTATAGAAGAGAATAAGATAAGAAAAGGTCTCTGAATAATATAAACTTATACAATAGTGCAAAGTTGATGGTGTGATTTAGTAATAACTTGATGAAGAAGCCAGGACCAGGAGGAATTTTTAAACCTGTCCTGGAGACCATGCCAACATAATGAAATATAATCTTTAAATACAATCCTAGACTGAAATACTATGGCAACATGAGTAATTTGCTGTTTTTGTACAGATTCTAGTTTACCCTAGAGTTCGCATGAAGAAATTACTGTCAGATTTAGTCATATGGTTTCTATGTTTATTTTAAAATATGAAAGTTGTTGGAATTTTGTGGAAATAACTCAAACATTTTTTCAAATTTTTTTAGAAATTGAGAATAAGAAAACCAGATACATTTTTTAAAAGATTTATGGGATAGAGGTGAGTTGCTCAGGGTCCCCTAACCTTCATTGCCATTTTATGAATTTCAATCCAAAATTATTAAGTTCCTTTACATTTCCCATTCTTTGACACATTCTTTTTAATATAGTACTTGAAGTTCAAGCTAAATCAATAAAACAACAACAACAAAGATCAAAGGGATACAAATTAGAAAGGAAGATGTGAAAGTATTGATATTTTCATAGATGATATGATAGTATATATAAGTTACCCCAAAAATTCTACCAGCAAGCTCTTACAGCTAATAAAAATGTTCTGCAAAGTGCCTAGATAGACAATTAACTCAAAAATTCAGTAGCCCTCTTTGATATAAATGAAAATATGAGCTGAGAAAGAAGTTAGGGAGACAATATCCTTCACAATAGCAACAGATAATATGAAATACCTTGCTGTAACGCTAAGCAAGCAAGTGAAAGATTTGTGTGACAAGATCTTCAACTCTCTCAAGAAAGAAATTAAGGAAGATATCATGAAACAGAAAGATCCCCCATGCTCATGTATCAATGGGATTAACATAGTAAAAATGGCCATATTACCAATATCAACCAACAGATTCAATGCAAAAAATCCCAACACAATTCTTTACACACCTTGGAAAAAAACAATTCTCAAACAATTCTCATATGGAAAAGAAAACACCCAGTATAGCTAAAACAATCCTAAAAAACAAAGAACTTCTGAAGATATCACCATCCCTGATTTCAAGCTGTACTTTAGAGCAATGTAGTAAAAATTGCATGGTATTGGTAAAGAAACAGACAGGTTGTTCAATGGAATTGAATAAGAGATCCAGAAATATACTCACACACTTATAGACAGTTGATTTTTTAACAAAGAAGCCAAAATCATACAATGGAAAAGAGAGAGCATCTTGAATGGTCCTGCTCTCAATGGCTGTCAGCAGTAGGTATAGACCAGTTTATCAGCCTGCACAAAACTCAGACCAAGTGGATCAAAGACTTCATTGTACAATGTAGTCTTTGATCAGATACACTAAATCTCATAGAATGGAAAGTTGGGAATATCCTTAATTTCATCTGTATAGAAGACAACTTCTTGAATAGAATACCAGTGGTGCAGGCACAAAGATCAATAATTGATAAATGGGACCTCATGAAGCTGGAAAGCTTTTGTAAGTCAAAGAATACAATCAATAGAACAAAATGGCAGCTTAAAGATTTGGAAAAGATCTCACCATTGCTACATCTGACATAGGGCTAATAACCAAAATATATAAAGAACTCAAGAAGTTATTCATAAACAACTCAAAAAACATAATTTATAAATGGGATAAAGAGATAAAGAGAATTCTCAGTAGAGGAACCTTTAATGGCCAGAAGCACTTGAAGAAATGTTCAGTGTCTTTACTTATCATGGAGGTGGATGGAGAGAGGGAATTGGCTGGGGGAGGGTCTGGGGAGAAATCAGCCATGGAAGCCAATCTCTAGGTAGTAGGGAACTGGGATGGGAGGTGGCCCCAAGGTGTCTGAGTGTACTCTCTAGCTGAGACTCCTAGAAGTAGGGTATATCAATTCTTACGTAGCCTGTAGACAGACAATCACGACTCCCAGTGTACGAATAAGGACAACAAACCACCCAAGAAATCTTTGATCAAAAATGTTTCCTGCATACAAAATGTGCAGGAACAAAGACAGAACAGAGACTGGGGAAATGAACAACCAGTGATGGCCTCATCCCATGTGCAAGAACCAATCGCTGAAACTATTAAGAATACTCTGAAAGGCTCCAGACAGCATCTAATGAAAAGAGTTGCAGAGAACTACAGCCAAACATTAGATGGAGCTCTGGGAGTCTTATGCAAGAGTTGAAGGAAGGGTGGAGGGACTTGAAGAGGACAGAGACTCCACAGAAAAATCAACAGAGTCAACTAATATGAGCTCTTTCAGGCTCCCAGAGACAGAACCACCAACCAACTAACGAGTGAGCACAGGCTGCATCTCAGGCCCCTGAAGAGATATAGCACATGAGCAGCTTAGACTTCATGCAGGTACCCCAAAACAGGAACAAGAGCTGTCCCTGAATTTATTGCCTGTCTGCTTATAGTTACTGCTCCTTTAACTGGGCGTTAGTGAGAGAGGATGTGCCTAGTCCTGCAGGGGCTGGGGTAATGGGAGGTGATATCCAGAGGGTCACCCCTTTCTCAATGTAGAAGAGGAGTGAGGAATAGGGGGAGGAACTGTGTGAGAGATAACTGGGAGGACAGGGGCGACTGATATTTGTATGTAATGTGAATAAATAAATTTAAAAATATGTGTATTATTTTATATGTATGAGTGTTTATCTACATATATTATACATACACACACACAAACACACAAACACACACACACACACACACATATATATATATATATATATATACACACACACACATGCACACATACACATATATATACATTGCGTTCATGCCTGGTTGGTGGAACAACAGACCCTCAGAACTGGAATAACAGATATTTTTGTGCCACCTGATGTGTGCTGGGAAGCAAACCCATGTCCTATCAAATATCAACCATTGCTCTTGGCCACTGCACCCTTCTCCAGCCCCAACATCTATCTTTCTATTAGAATTAATGTAGCACAATATTTCTGCATAATTTAATCTTCCACAAGTCAGTCTGTTTTGATATATACAAATTAATCTAACAATGTATAACTTCAGAATATGGATCTGAGTCTACATGAAGTGACAGCACAGGTATATCATATAAGTGTTCATTAATTACTGAAAGAAAAAATTAACAATTCTGAAGTGCTTAGAAAATGCTTTGTTAACTACCAAGACTAATTTTCCATCAAAATACTTAGTAATATAGCAGAAATAATATGGTCCCTACAGAAATTCCTTCAGTTTCTACCTATATTTATTACAAGACAGATGTTCTCATTACAAATATAACTCGACTTCCTTCATGAGGCACAAAACCTTGGCCAAGCAGCCAGCTAGGTCCCTATGCATTGTCCCTTGTACTTAAATGCTCCACCATGTGTGTCAACCAAAGAATAAAAACAAAATATCATCCTGAATGCAACTGAAAGAAAAGAGGCTGAAAATGAATCAGAAAAAGGGAAAAGAATGGCAAATCATGAGGGTTTAAAACTAAAAATCAGAAGTCCAGGAAAAGAAGTAAAAAGCTTTATGACAGAAAAGAAAAAAGGAAACAAATCCTTGGGAAAGATTTTTATAATGTAAACACAGACAAGGAAAGAAGAAAAAATTCAAGTCACAAATAGATAAAATCTATTTCAATGCATATGATTGTCTTGCATTTTGAAATCCAGATTCATGCCTTTATCATTAATGCTGTATGATATTCATATTTTCAGTTCAGTTTAATATTAGGGTTTCATTATAGTACTGCTATTAAAAATTTTGAAATTACCCCAAAGGTTAATATATATAATATGATATAATATAATATGATATGATATGATATGATATGATATGATATGATATGATATGATATGATATGATATAATATAATATAATATAATATAATATAATATAATATAATATAATATAATATAATATAATATAATATATATATTATACATATATATATATATATATATAGGGAGTTGGGGATGGGAGGATGGGGGTGGGGATGTGGGGGGCATGTTACTAATGATTGCTATATATTTTTGTTTGCTTGTTTGCTTGTTTGTTTTCAAGACAGGTTTTCTCTGTGTAGCCCTGGCTGTCCTGGAACTCATTCTGTAGACCAGGCTGGCCTCGAACTCAGAAATCTGCCTGCCTCTGCCTCCCGAGTGCTGGGATTAAAGGCATGCACCACCAATATATATATATATAATATTATATAATTATAATTATATATAATTATAAATTAATATTATATATTATATAATAGATATATTCCCCATTTATATTTCATAAACAGAGAAATCTACTCAATAATGAAATTTTAATTATTTTTAAAAATGTCGATCTGTAAGTCTTCTCCCTGTTTTAGAAAATATTCCATGATAATGTGACATATCCTTTAAATTTTCATCTCAATTTTAGTTATTTAATACCTTCTCCATGGAATGTCTATAAATATACATATCCATCGACAAATGTTTGTGAATATACATACAGGATGTATAGATCCTATTGTGGATTTGTCCAGTGGATCTTTTTTTCTAAATTATTTACTTATTTTTTGAAACTTTATTTACATTTCCAATGTTTCCCCTTTCCAGGTCTCCTCTTTGGAAACCCCCTATCCCGTCCCCCTCCCCTGCCTCTATGAGGGAATTCCACCTCCCACCTACTCGCCCACCCACTCCCATATTCCCACCTTGACATTCCCCTTTACTGGGGCCTCTAACACCCTCAGGCCCAAGGGCCTCTCCTCCCCCTGATGGCCAACAAAGCCCTCCTCTGCCACATATGTGGTCCAAGCCCTGGGTCTCTCGATGTATATTCTTAGTTGGTGGTCCAGCCTCCAGGAGGATCGGGCGGTGGGGGGTCGGGCCAGTTGATACTGTTGCTCCGTCCATGAGACTGCAAACTCGCTCAGTGGATCTTATAATAATGATAACTAGCTTAGATAAAACTATAGTGTTTTGTATCCTAACTGTCAACAAGGATCAGGCTATAATGTAGATCTCCATATTTTTACATGAATTCATTTGGCTTAATTGATTGATGGATTATGAATTAAACTGATGTACATTACTATGTAGTTGTAGAATCAGGTATTTCTTCTCTATTATCTTTTCTTTTACCTTTCCTTGCTGAACACTAAGGCCACCATGGGCTGAGGATTCTAAAGTTGAATCTGAAAAACCTTTATGTGAAGAAAAGCTGCATTTGGAATTAGTAAGCTCATTTTAAAGCTTGTTTTTGTAATACATAAGCATCTACTGTGCTAAGCATTGAAATTCTGTGACTCATTATTTAAAGCAACTGGAATTTTTCTATTGTTCTTGAATAGCATACAACTAGATAGAAACTAGTAATTATTAGGTTTCCTTGTATTAAAAGTGTCATTCCAAATCTTTAGTGCAGTATGGTACAATATATTTATGTAAAGAAATAAATTGGAAAAATAATTTATGTAAATGTCTATCAATCAACAATTTAGAGTGACTCACAAATGTCTGAAATAGAAAATAGACTGAACAAAAAGTGTAACTTGAATAGCTATTTCAATAGCCTCATTTTACAAGTGAGGGAAAATAAACCCAGTCAGATAAATTGCTTTGATCCACATACACTTTAATAGATATCACCCTATGCAGTTCTTATAAGGTTGTATTTAAATGACAGAGCTGGGAGATATTCAGGATGACTTTAAATTCTGTCTTTGTTCCTCTTGCATTTCTGAACATACTGCACAAATAAAATGTGAAATCATAATTCCAAGTACATGGAAAATGCAGTAAATGATAATATTCATTCCAAAAAGAAAACTATTATATCAAATTATGAGTTCCTTAAGCTGCCTCCTTAGAAAATTCACTTTAAGGAAGTAAGTCATAAAATCTCCAGCTAGTTTTCAGTTATTTAGTAGCAAAAGCAAAACTGTCTGGCTTTCTTTAAAATCACTTATTAAATCATGACTACGTTAGTTAGCCTTCAAAACACCAACAAGAAGGTTTTAAAAATAGACCTTGTAGGTGTAAAAAATTGACATAATATAAGAAGTAGAAAATAGTAGCATAAACATTACGAATAAAATTATCTCAACTGGGAACCCAGGGGCATTACTTGATATGTATGTTCTTGATAATATATTTCTTATAAACGCTCCTAATGTATCACTTTTACACAGAAAATTAATCTTCCAAGTATTAAGACAAATAAATTTATCTTAAAAGTTCAGAAGCTAATTTGGGGTGTTTATATTCTTGTCAATCATTTTATTGTTTGCTCAAAATGTATAGGTTTGACAGTTCAGTTAAAACTTTATGTGACTTTTGAATATTTGAGTGACCTTTACTGTCTCACTTAATCTTGAACATGTTTTGAATCTGTGCAATGTCCCTCAAATGACTTAACATATAAAACAAACTCTCAGAGTTATGACAAGAAGTACTACAATAACTGGCCTGACCCCCCCCACCCCCCAGTCCTCATGGAGACTGGACCAACCAAAGAATACACATGGAGGGACCCATGTTTCAGACCACATATGTGGCAGAGGAGGGCCTTGTTGGCCATCAGGGGGAGGAGAGTCCCCAGCAAAAGGGAATGTCAAGGTGGGAATATGGGAGTGGGCAGGCAGGTGGGTGGGAGGTGGAATTCTCTCATAGAGGTGGGGGAGGGGAAGGGGATAGGTGGTTTCCAAAGAGGAGACCTAGAAAGGGGGAAACATTGGAAATGTAAATAAAGTATCAAAAAATAAATTAATTAATTAAAAAAATAATTTGGTGAGACCATATTTCCAGCAGATTAGTGAAATATGGCTTTATGTTTGTTTGAATGTTTCAGTTAAAAAGTATTATTAGATATAGTTAAACTTTGCAAATAGTTAATTCTGAATAGTTCAATTTTGAATAGATTTCTTCTATAACGCATCTGAACCACAATTAGGCAGTTTAATTTCTATCTGTTTTTCTGCCCATAATCACAACTTCTATCTATCTATCTATCTATCTATCTATCTATCTATCTATCTATCTATCTACCTATCTATCTATCTATCCATCTATGTTTATCTACCTATCTATCATCAATCTATCTATCATATATTTATCATCTAGCATCTATATAATCTACTTATCTATCTGAATTTCTATCATCTATCATTTATCATTTATCTGTTTCTCATCTATAACATATAGACAATGCTTTTCGTGTGTATAAATGTAATATATATAGGCACCTATATAAAATTTGGCTATACAAATATATTTTATTGTATTTATTCTCTGAAGAACCTTGCTAATACACAAGGGTTAAAATTATATATTTACAGATATAATTATACATATATATGTGTGCATGTATATACATATACATATAATTTGTATATATGTGTACTCATACACACATACAAACACACACACACACATATATATATATACCTATATATGTATATATATTCTTAAAGGGCATATAAACATTAAAGAATCAAATAGTTCAAAGTTGGTCTGGAGCAGCTTTTCACGATCTGTGTGTTATGAATATCGGAAGACACATATTTCTGGTGGTCTTAGAAACTGAGACATTGATTATTAGCAAAATTACAGTTTTGAAGTACCAACAAATGTAATTTTATGGTTGTGGGTTACCACAATGTGAGGAACTATATATAAAATGTCACAACATTAAGAAGATTGAGAACAATGGCATAGAGTATAAGACAATCAAGAGAAAAATCCTCTATTCACTCATGGGTAGACAAAGATCTGACATTCAATGACAATGTATTCAAGAGTGACTGGACAATCTGATAATGAGATGGGCTAAAACACAGGTAAGTCAGGGAAGATATGGCATCAACCAAAATGGCAATCTTAAGAATTAACTACAAATGACTCTCCTTTCATAACAAGAGATTTGAATATAGCTGTGACTCAATTAAAGCCTTGTGAGGACATGAGATCTAGTGGGAAAGTTTCAGCTTAAGAGAGGAATCACACATCAGGATCCACTTAAAACCCTGGGTACATACACAGGAGCATTTGGGCACTTCTGAACTGATTGTAAGGTAAATACTATGAACATAAGTGACAAAGTTTTTGACTCATCTTAAAGTTCAGAATGCCCAAGTTTCACTTAACAGTAACCGCTGGACTGAGAGTGAGGTCCCAGATCGAGGAGCTGGAGAAAGGACTGAAGGAGCTGAGGGAGTTTGCAGCCCCATGGAGAGAGCAACAGCTTCAACAGACCTGAACCCCCCCCCCCGGTTGTCCTGGAGTTTGGACCACCAACCAAAGAATACACATCGAGGGACCCATGGTTCAGACCACATATGTGGCAGAGGATGGCCTCGTTGGCCATCAGGGAGAGGAGAGGCCCTTGGGCCTGAGGGTGTTAGAGGCCCCAGTAAAGGGGAATGTCAAGGTGGGAATACGGGAATGGGTGGGAGGTGGAATTCCCTCATAGAGGTGGGGAGGGGGAGGGGGGATGGGGTTTCCAAAGAAGAGACCTAGAAAAGGGGAAACATTGAAAATGTAAATAAAGTATCAAAAATTAATAAATTAATTAATTAAAAAAAAAGATCCATGAAGATAGAAACAGTAAATGTGGTCACTTACTGGCTTTGAAAATGAGGAAGGAGACAACGAAATGACCAAGACGAAAGGAAGGTAAGAATACTGACTACATGCTGGCAAAAACACATATGTCAAAAAAAGGTTCTGTTTCATAACTATGGACAAATAAGGCACTATTTAGGAAGATGTTGGTTTAGTGGGATAAAAATGTTTCATGTGCTTTGATAAAGTTAGTAAGATTTATAGTACTTCAGTAATTCACATCATTTTTCTAATTCAAAGGTATACATATTGCAGTGTGCCACCATTTTACCAAATAGAAGTTAAGCCACTGTCTTATTCAACTGCATTTCTCAGCTTGCAGTATATTAATAAAAGTTGTATTTTAATTTTCCTATTAAGAGAAGTATAGATGTAAGTGGCATATCAAACTACACTACATATATATTTATTTAAATACAGTTTTATTCAAAATGATATTTAATGAGACAATAGTTATCTATTAAAAAATAATAGGTTAAAAATACCAAAGTTAGGGCAATCAGCAAAACCCTTTAATACAATGACAAAACAAATCCTTTATTCACAATGAAGTTTAGTATCACAGTTTTGCTAAAATTACCTATTTGTATGCTATACATGATAAAATATATAAAGCCATATTTGTTGTGGGTTTGGCCTAATGCTGCTTGTATTATGTTAATCTGGGTTAAAAAATGTCAGGGACTCTGCACATCCACATATAAGACACACCAGGCACAGAGGGAACCCTGCCCCCAGTTTGTTTTGATTGGGAAATAAAGTTGCCAGTGGGCAATGGCTGGGCAGAGAGACAGAGGCAGGGTTTTTAGGATTCCCAGGCAAGGGACCAAGGATAGAGAGGAAAGAGAGACCCACCATACTGGAACAAGGAGAAGAGAAACAGCACTCTTAAGAGGTGCAGGACAGAGCTAAGCTGCCATTTAGGAGACAGGGGAACACATCCACAGAGAGCCCCCAATTGGGTCTAGGGCAGCAAAGATGGAATATAGATTTTAGTAAGTAATAACTTGGGAATATCGGAAGGGGGTGGATTAATCATGTGGAGGATATGAAGAGGCCCACCCATTGAGCTGTTTAATGCATATAAAAATATAAAGGCTGTGTGTTTGTGTCTTTCATTCAGAAACCCAGAACATCAGGGCAGGTAGGAGGAATGCCGCCTCTGGGAGGAACAATTCAGTAACTTGATTTGGTACTGCTACACGTGTTAAATATTTGTCATAGGTCTTCTACAACAAACACATATAAAAAAGACTATTTGAAATAAGATAGGTTTTGTTAGTCTTCTTTGCTGTTTTTGTTTGTTTGTTTGTCTTTATACAAAAAGTAGCCAAGGTCCTAATTCCTCCTGATCTTTCTGTCTCTTGTCCTTAAGGCCTAGGTTATGAGTTTTGACCACAATGACTAACTCTGCAATATTTTAAATCTCAGTAGGAACATAAATCTCTAATTATATGGCAGATATAGGTTTTGGCTTTACTATGAAATATTCACCTATGCCAATTCAGACTAACAATCCTGATTTTTTGAATTTTCCTATAGTAATATTAGAAATAAAACATAAAGCATCTCTAGTCACAATCAACACTGTAGTTATCTTATTATAGCTGATCAAATTTTGTTGACATCTCTATCTACTTAAATTCATCCTTAAATAAGGACAGATGCACCAGAGACTGTAAAATTAGGTAATGAGCAATCAATTCAAACCATTTGCGACTAAGTATCAAAGTTCTACTTTAAGTCAGCTCAGAAGAAAGTGACAGAAATGAATTAAAGATCAAAAGAAAATGCTATTACTTATCAGTGTGTTTTCTAGAGAAGCTTATTTTATGAAAATTATTTCAAAAGATATGAGTCTCGTATGTTTGGTAGACAATGAATCTCTTAGCAGCTCACCCATCCTGTTATGATGAATTGAACCAAGATTGTCATTGGTAGCATACTGATTAATTCCCAGAAGTCTTAGTTAACATTGGCAAATCATTTCAACTTTTCATATATGGTTTTTCTCTACTACTTTTAATGTGCGTGTATACATTATGTATTGTATATATAAATTTTAAATTCTGAAAGTCTGTGCACTGCCAGCCTTTTTGAGGCCCACAATGTTGTGTTCTGTCTGGATATCTCCTACTAAACTTTTCTCTCTTCACTTGTATTCCTGTGATGTTCCGCAATCACAGACAAACTTCGCATTATTAGAGGCATTGTGTCTTCTAATAAAGCCCAGCAAACCTAATGAGAGTTCACAGGAATGTACGTGCTTTAATAGCACCTTCAGATCTACAAGTGCAGTGGACTCTAAAATTGACTCTCAAGTTGGACTGAAACATGTTACATTAATGAAGAAATGTAAATAATGTGGTGAAAATTTGAAGAAAGAATGAAGTGTCATTGCAAAAATGTATCAGTGTTTACTCTTCCTTTGCGTGAAGATGTAATGTTTTGAACAAATTTTTAATTTTCTGAGAATTATATTTATGCCATGTTTTAATGTGCACCTAAAATAAAAATGATTAAATGGGAATGATTTTAGTCAAATTTGTATAATAGAGGAATTGATAAATAATTTGACAACTTTTCTCTGATACAAATTGGAATCATAATAAGACATGCTTGAGATCATAAGTGGTAAGTATTTTGGACAATTAAATCTATTAAACATATGTCAATCCTACATTCTTTGCCCTAAAATATATTAATGCAGGATGTGAAGTACCTTTCTCCAATTAAATAAAAATAACAGTTTTGTGTGACAAATTAAAGGGTTTTAGTAAATTAGTATGAAGTTAAGAAAAGTGCCTTCATTTTCTTCAGCTTCCGTGATCTTGTGTTCTATTTTGCTATGGAACTGTGCTCTATAATCCAGACTTGGAGATGTTAGATGAAAAGCTATGATAGTGATTGCAGATGGATGTACTTGCATAGTCTCCTTTTAAACTAAAAGTTAGGGGTAAAATCTATCCCTGGTGAAACGGTTACTGTGTGTGTGTATAATAGCAAAATACTCTTAAATACAACACAAAAATTAAATATTTACAAATATATAGGTATCTCCTTTCTAATATTTTCATTGTTTATTTATCTTGTATTTGTTCAAGTGTATTTTGCCAGTGTGTGTATGTATATGTGTGCATGCGCATGCACACACAGGAGTACAAACACGCACACATACGTGCCTGAGAAAAGGGAGGAAGGGAGAGAGTACTAGAAAGAGAAAGATAGAGGTGGGATTTTTCAATTGTTTCCCAGTAGTTTCAATGATCAACAGAACGCAATAAAGCTCACTCAAGGTTTATAAAGGTAGAAAGCCCTTAAACTAGAGTTTGTTAACTTGAATCACAAAGAAAATTTCAAGTAATCCACCTGTCTGATTGACTTCTTTTTAAACTCTCTTTTATAGCCACCTCAGACGGAAAAATTTGTCCATGCAACCAACCTTTCTCCCTCTGTCTCTCTCTGTCTTGTCTCTCTGTCTCTGTCTGTTTCTGTCTCTCTGTCTCTGTCTGTTTCTGTCTCTCTGTCTCTGTTTCTGTCTGTTTCTCTCTCTCTCTCTCTCTCTCTCTCTCTCTCTCTCTCTCTCTCTCTCTCTCTCTCATTTTTGTAAAAAGGTTCTCCATGCAGTTCCCTGAATTTGAAAACATAAACTAATTATTGAGTCAACTTGAACAACTTTTAATGCAATCCATTAAGTATCATTATGGGATGTGAGAGAGCTGGTTGTGCAAACACAATACCAGGTTTTAGTACAATAAGAAGGCCTACACTGAAGAAGGCAAAGGGGAACTTCTGGTCTTACAACTTCTAAACTGAAGAGAAATTAAAAAAAAGTAGACTTAAGATATTAAAGTCAACACGAGGTATACCATGATGAAACCTATTGCCAAACAGATTTTCATAGCTCTATCTATCATGTGAAAGGTCCCCTGTGAGCCTGGAACTAGATCAATTAGGCAACTATGGAAATAATTTTCCTACCCTTCCCAAGAGCCTACCTGCTACAGAGCAGGGCATGTTAGCAGAGGACATTGCCTTGGCAGTTAGTGTGAGGACTTTAGATTCAAAGAGAATTGAAAAGTTCCTTCACCCTGGTGAAAGCTTGCATAGGTAATCTCTTACCAGTCCTTGTAAAAGATTTGTACTCTTCTGTGATTGAGTCAGATCTTAGACAGTACCATTAATAATTTCAGAATGGATCTGAAACACATACCTCACTTCAAGACTGCTGAAGGCCCTGTAGAAACAATACAGGCACAATCTAGCTTGACAGACAAGGCACTGCTCTTTCTAAATATTACGAGTTTTATAAATATTTGGAGAGAATAAATTAGGAGAAATTTAGGGCTGTTAAGTGTCTTTAATGTATGCTTTCACTCTAGGAGTCATTTTGTTATAAAGACTAGACAATTTAGATCAGACACCACGAAATCTCCTACATTTTGATTGTGTTTTCCTGAAATAATCTCCATCTTTTGTTAAAAAAAAAAGTATCAGTGAGATTGAGTGACAACTACACATATCTATGGATATAAAGATAAGTATTTAGAATTTAATTAGGGATTATGCTGGTTAATTAAAAATGAGATTTCAGGTTTTCCTGCAAGATCCCTAGCTTCACTCCCCCAGGGAGGTGACTAGGTTTCTAGTACAGCAAATGGTTTTCCTCTTGTTGAGTGGTTCTTAGGTCCAATTAGAATGCTGCTGATTATGGTCAAGGTATTTGTGCCACTACTGTACCCATAGGGCTATTGTGCCATGCTCTTCTTGGTATATATGTGCCATAAATGGACAGGACTGTTAGTTTCTTTCTTTCTTTGGAAGCTTGCATGGCAACATTTGATACCATGAAAGCTAGTTCTCAGGGAGAAGGCTTTTAGGTTTTATATATAGTTGAGTTCTTCTGGTCCTATGTCTGAAATGCTTTGGGTCTTCAGCAACAGGGACTTTTCACCTCTGGAAGACAACCAACAGCATATAATGTTTGGGGATCTCTGAACCATCCTGACAACAACATAATGATAGGATTCTTCTGTGTGCTGTTGGGGTTTTATTAGATAATCTATAGCTCTTGCAGAGGGTACCATCTGTTCTGACTGGAAACATTTATATAAACCATATGTGAATGTGCATGAGAAAAACTGGAAGGAGGAAAGGATGTAATTATAATTTTTTACAAAAAGATAAAAGGGACCTGAGAAAACCTTTGGTTGAAGATATGTTTTCTTTTCTTTATTGTTTTTTTTTTTTGATATTTTGTTTGTTTACATTTCAAATATTATCTCCCTTCCTGGTTTCCCTCTCCCACTGGAAACTCTCTATCCCATCTCCCCTCCAATGCTTCTATGAGGGTGTTTCCCCACCAACCTATCCACTCCTGCTTCCTCGCCCAGGCATTCCCTACACTGGGACATCAAGCCTTCACAGGACCAAGGGCCTCTCCTCCCACTGATAACAGACAATGCCATCCTCTGCTACATATGCGGCTGAAGCTATGAATCCCTCCATGTGTATGGTTCGTGGTTTAGTCTCTTGGAGCTCTGGGGGGTCTGGTTGGTTTATATTGTTGTTTTTCCTATGGGGTTGCAAATCCCTTCAGAAGAATCTTTCTAAAGTGTAGAAAATAATTAGACTTGTTATTTTTCCCTTACTATCTTCTCTTTTCTTGTCATTCAAAATTTTTATTGTTATATTTTTATATTTTAAGCATCTTTTAAATACAAATATATTTGATCATATTCTTCCCCTCCCATAAGTTTCTGCAAAACTTCTACCAACCCACTTTAGTCCAAACTCTGTCATAATGTGTAAGTAATTCCAGTCTTTCTGAGAGATATAAACAAAGAAAACCTTTACCAATACCTCAAAAATTGTCAAAGGGATTCTCAAGTAATTTGACAGATTTCCTAAAACACACATAAATGTTCCAACATAGTATTCAGCTCTCCTGGTATATTTGTACATTTAACCTATAAAACACCCAAGATAAGGCCTTTGTTACTTAATATTCAGTCCACAGAGAAAGAATGTAAGACATTTCCTCCTTTCAAGAAAGAATGATTAGATTAAGATAAGGTAACCTTTTGTAGGTATTTAGTGAGCATTAGACAGAGATTTCGTGTATGTTTTATATCAACCAACATTTGAGTGAAGTGTAAACTCTATTTTATAGTATAATAAATTGATAGGCAAATTTTACATATTTATTTATATTTATACAATTGTAATAAGATTGGCTAAGTAAAGAGAATCTATACATTTAGAAGGTGGGAGAAAGACAGGGGAAAGGCAGAGAGGTACACTGACATAATTGCGTTTTAATTAAATAAAGCAGAAACAAAGAAATTGAGCAAAATGCTACCAAATTACACAGTTTATAAATGGAATAGCCATGTTTCAAATTCAGCCTAATGTACCTAGGGCCCACAATTTAACTAGGCACATTGTCATTACCATGACTGCAACTTAGTCAATCTAAAACAAGGATTTGTTTTCTGTTGAGGAGGCAGCCATTAGTGATACACTGTGAAAACTGAGAACATGAATAACACATGCTTGCAGCCTTAGTACAGTTTTCAAACTCAGTTTCATTTATAAAATATTCAGCATTTAAATGCATTGTAATTTTTCATATACTAGTTTGTTTATATGAGGCTCCATTTTATCTGTACATGTTTCATTTCTTTTCTGAGTACCTTAGCATTGATTTTGCTGAGTTGCTCATATTAGTAGCTAATATTCTGCTTCCTTGTTTCTTTCTTTGTCTTTTTTCTTCTTTTTTTTTTTTTTTACTGGCAGGCAGATTCAATCATGCAAATTTATGGAAAGCCATTACTGTTACAAAATTTGTTGACATTATTTGCATCTTACACTATATAAAACTTTCTATGACACTAATATGTAAAAATGATTTATTGCAACTCTCTTCTGGAGCTTCATATAAATATAAACCAATATGTGTATACATAAATGCACACATATAATATATAAGTATAATACACACACATACATGCATGAACTCTCCACAATACACACACCATAAATAAATTCGTTGCAATTAGACACACAATGATACAAAATTGCATGCCTGGTTTTAGTTTATTAATTACTATTTTGACTTATGTGCAAGGACAAATATAGGAATCCCCAAACTGTGACTTACTATGGTTATTTAAAGTATTAATATTTTATGTAATTTGCAGAAATAATAAATTCTATAATTTTTTGGAGAATAAACACCGATTTTATGCTATTCTTTGATACTGTTTTGTTTCATGCTCATTAAGATTAAAATGCATTATTTAAAGATGTCCCTGAGGGATGGCAATGGATATTCTAATTTTTCTTATAACATTGAGGAAGTTTTTATTGTAACAACAGTATTGCACACCATTTACAAATCTTGTATATGGATATGTAAGGTAGTATTTCAGTTACAGTTTATGGATAATTTACTAAGTGTAGCTGTTAATGGAAAAGACTTTGACCCTCAACAGAGAAGAATTATGTGTAAGTATCCTCTGGAAATACTGGGAGCACTTAGACTGTACTTGTATCTCATCTTCCAGTGGAACTTGAAGAGCTCAGCAGGAAAAACAGGAACAACTGAGACTTCTAAAGGTCTTGGATCATAGCCAGAATAATGTCATATCTGTTGTATTTCATTAGCCAGATTCAGTTAAATCAGGATGTCCATTCAAAAAGGACATGAAAAAAAAAACATTTCCTAGCAAAATGTGTGATTACAAATAAGACTAAAAATCTGAGAGTACACCAAATTTGCCATGTCTTTTCCATTTATACAGCCTTATCTTGTTTTCTCTTTGAAGTCAGGCAAAAGGAAAAAAAATCTCAAATAGATCCCCATAGAACATGCTTCTTGTAATTGTAAATTAGAAGGTTTCATGAACATTATGAGGGGAGAAAATATTGCGTATGAGATGAGAAATTTTAGGTTGTACATCTAATATTCAGGACAATGGCAACACATACACCATATTCAGACACTGCAATGTGGCAGACTTCAATGTAACTTCAAGTAGCAGAGGCTAGGAAAATTTTGACTAATTTTTAAACGTGAATTTTGTTGTATTTTCTCTATTCCTTTATAGATGATATTACTCTCTCATTTTTGTATTAATATGAGTATCCATTAGAAAATAAATTAATATGAAAAAGTAAACTAGAATTAAATGACATAATTATAATATTAAACCCAAGCATGAACATGCAGTGGATGATATTTGAGTTTTCCTGCCCTAAGGTGCATTTACTCATACAGCATGTTACTGTAAAGAACTGAAAGATATACATGAAATAGTAAAGTTAACAGACCTTTCAAAGGGTAGTGGAAATGAAGAATCTGATAACGTCTTGTGAGCATGACAGTAATTTCACTATTTAGAAAATATAAAATAAATTATGTATGACCAGGTTTAATTTGTGCAATATAACTTTAATTAAGAACCAAGGGGTTCTTAATGAAGAGAACAGGCTGCTTTTCCTGAAGATGCAGGTTTTGTTCCCATCCACATGACACATTGTAAATCTGTAACTCTAGTTCCAAGGTATCTGATGCTTTCTTCTGGTCTTTAACACATGACATACAGGCAAATATCCAGACAAAATACTCATACACATAAATTTTTTTTAAATAAACATCTATAAAATAACCCTTTTTTTATTTTCTCATGAGACTTTAACTATGAAATATGCAATATTTCATATCATATCATATCATATCATATCATATCATATCATATCATAAATGCAGAATCTGTATTTACAACCTTTTAAGGTTGTCATTGTTAGGGTTTCCAATGATATGACAAAACAACATAACCAAAAACAGCCTTGGAAGGAAGGGTTTATTTCAGTTCAATTTAAGGCAGGAACTATGGAGTTTTGATCCTCATGGTTTGCTCAGCATCTCTTTTTATCCAATACAGGACTACTTGTTCAAGATTGGTACCAACCATGGTGGGCTGGACCTCCCACATCGAGCATGGATCAAGAAAGCACCTGACAAAAGAGAAGGTACAGCGACAGGCCCAAAGTAGTTTCTAGCTCAAGGGGAGGCCCCAAGGCCTGACACTATTACTGAGGCTATGGTGTGCTCACACAAAGGGGCCTTTCATGACTGCCCTTTGAAAGACCCAACAGCAGCTGAAAGAGTCAGATGCAGATATTTACACCAAACCAATGGACAGAAACTGCTGACCCCTGTGGTTGAATTAGGGAAAGGCTGGAAGAAGCTGAGGAGGAGGGCAACCCTGTAGGAGGACCAGCAGTCTCAATTAACATGGATTCCCGAGATCTCTCAGCCACTGCACCACTAACCAGGTAGCTAGCATACACCAGCTGATGAGGCCCCTAACATAAGCAGCAGAGGACAGATGGGTCTGGGTTCAGTCAGAGAAGATGCACCTAACCCTCAAGAGACTGGAGGCCCCAGGGAGTTTAGAGGTCTTGTGGGGTGGGGGGAGTTTGGGAATATCCTTGTGGAGACAAGGGGACAGGAGGAGGTATGGAACAGTCGGAAGGTGAACCGGGAGGGGAATAAAATCTGGAGTATAAAGAAAGAAAAAAATAATAATAAAGAAAAGAAAAAAAGAGAAAGAAATGCATGACAGATTTACCAGTAGGTTACTCTTACAGAGGCATTTTCTCAATTGGGGGTTCATTTTGCCATATTACTATACCTTGTGCCATAAACCATAAAACTTACATAAAACTAACACAATGGCTGTTTCCAAAAAAGTCATTGTCACCTATTTGTTGTCTACAGTTCACATATTAGTGAAATATAATGTAACATTGGCTATAACACTGACAAGATTCTATTTTCCCATATACACAATTTCATGATGAATCTTTTATTTCCTCCAAAATTAGCCCCCTTTTCTCATTCTCCTGCCCACTTTTGAATCCCATTACCATTATAACATTATCTGAGTGTGTATTTGGAGCTTCTATAGAAAAAATCAATGGCTAATATATTAAAGATTTTAAAAGAATAGAAGACAAAACTATGTTTCGCCATTTAAAATGCTTTCAAATATTAGTAGTTGTAAGAATTGTGCAAGTAAATAGATCAATGTATATTTGTAAGAGAGGAAGATATACATGGCCCAAGACCTCAGAAACATGAAAAACTATAATATATTGTATTAAAGTGATTTTGAAATGAGCAATCAATTCTGTCATATAAGTATTACACGATTTTAAATATATTTAATAACCCCAACTGCCTGATAAATCTATAGCAAAAAGCAAAAGAGACAGCCTGCCCTCCTCAGTTTTCATTTGTATCACTTAGGCTGTATTCTGTGCATATCTGCTTTCATGTAATTCATCAGGTGACATAGAATATACTGGGGGTAGAGAAAAGAAAAAGTGAGCAAGGGAACATGGCATAATCATATGACAGAGGAAATTGATTTTGGAAAAGGAAAAGGTTAAAGAGTTGTGAGGTAACAGGAAGGGTATGTGCAGAGACTGAGAGCCTAGGAATGACCTTCCTATTTTATGAATATTGAGAAGAAGCACTTAAATTTGTTTTATTATTTTCAAATGATACATAAGAATATATAAATTATTCAGATTATCATTTACTATGTGATGATTTGAATTATATATATATATATATATATATATGTGTGTGTGTGTGTGTGTGTGTGTATGTGTGTGTGTGTGTAAAACAATATTTAAGTCAGGTTAATCATACTAAAAATATGAATTCTCTCTTTATGTTGAAGAAAATAATCTTACATATAGAAATGTCATTTTGGAGGAAGGACACTGAACTAAAATTATACTTTGATAAGACAATAGAGAAACTGGAAGAGACAATAGAATTTTAGTAAAATTTGATACAAAAATTTTTTGGGGAGTCCTTGGAGGTTCAAAAATACATAAGTAGTTTTCTCACAGGTAACATAAAAATGAATTTGAAGGCCTGAAGAAAGGAAAATTAACAGAAAAACTTGAAATGAAAATTCTCCCATTTTAAAATTCCTCTTCATGAATGAGAGTATTATATTGTCTACTGGCCAAAATGCTAGGCAGACAAGTCAGTTGTCCCTCTACTTTACAGAATTCTTCATCTGTTCAAAGCTCCTGCCAATCCTCAAACCTCCCCTTGGTGACTCATTTCCAACTTTTTCTCTCACTTAGGAAATCTAAAGAATCATCTCATCCCTATTTTTTCCTGGTGCTTGAGGCATTTTTGGACTAAACGATTCCTCACATTCTTTGTCTGCCTAATACTATTGTTCCTTCTGTCATGAGTCTCCCTTCCCAAGTCATATCAAGAGCATCCCAAATTGGGTCTTTTGTTTATTGATATCCACCTTGCAGCTGGCTTCACTCTATCCCAGGTATTGAACATATGCTTTGTCCCTTATTACCAGACTACAAACCTGTGCTCTTTGAGTTGCCAGGTTGTATGCGATAGGGATCTGCCAGTTTAGTCTTCCTACTTCATTCTTATTATGAAATACTTGTACTGTATTATATGTGTTCTAGACCTCTAGAGGGTATAAGAGTCCTAGCAGGAACAACTGGGACACAGGTTAAGATAAGCAGATTTTAAATACATTTATTCTCTTTTCATTTGCTGAGTTGAGATAGACCCTTCGACCTATAGGAAAGGTGAGTATTCAATCACTGAATTATACCTGTATTTCTGTGTCATTTTTGGAAAATGATTTGTAGTTGCATCTTAGAACTTTGTGCTTTTTCACTGACTCTCAACCCAACTGTCCTTGCCAAAAGACACTGCTTCAGAGAAAAAGAAATAAAGAAAACATAGTGTTTGTACCTTCGCTTGCAGTACCCTTCTTTATCATGGTAAAGTCCCACCCTTCCTTAATGGGTAAGCCTGTACACTGATTTTTCTTCTAAGTAAAAATAAATCCCTTTACACTTTATTTTGTAAATAGTTTCCGGATGTGCATTCAGTATTTTCTCTCCAATTTCATGTGCTTCTTAAAAATTACTTCGTGCCATTTATATGGGTACCGTTGTAGGGCTGGAGAGACGGCTCAGCACTTACGAGCACTGACTGCTCTTCCAGAGGTCCTGAATTCAATTCCCAACAACAATAGGATCCTATGCCCTCTTCTGTTGTGTCTGAAGACAGCTACAGTGTGTTCATATAAATAAAATAAATCTTTAAAACAAAAAACAACAAACCCCATTGTATTAGCATATTTTCCTCTCAGAAGCCACATCTCTGAAGGGAGCTGATTTTCTCTACTCTGGCAGTCAGTAACTTTCAATAGCTCTTCAGCTAGGAGAGGAACTTCATAAGCTTCTCCTGCCCTACCTGTGCTACCATTTGTGTTAGGTTGATCCTATGCAAGTCTTGAAACTGCAGTCACAGCAACTGTGTTTTATGCCAGGTTCTGCATTCTCTGTCAGACTGCTTCTTTTCCTATGATGGTGACATAGGTCTGTAAAAAATGTTGGAAGAGAAGAAAGACATCTTGTTCTATTAGTTACTTTTCTATTGCTGTTATAAGCCTGATGACCAAGGTATGATAAGACAAATAAGACCAAGGCAACATATGAAAAAAAACATTTAATTAAACTTATTTATAGAGATAGAGTCCATGATGCCAGACAGAAGGCATGACTACAGGAATAACTCAGAGCTCACATCTCAAAACTGCAATTGCGAGGCAAAGAACATATGGGAAATGGCAAAGATCTTTTGAAACATCAGAGTGACACCTCCTCCAGCAATCCTATAGTTCCTAAACATTCTGAAACAGTTCTATGAACTGGGAATCAAGCATTTAAACAGAGGGGCTTATGGAGGTCATATCTAACTTAGCACATATTAGTTTGACAGTAGGTTAACTTCTCTGTTGACTGTGATTTGGCACATACCATTTTTATTTAACATCTCAATGGGAGCAAGTTATGACATGTAAAACTAAACCTCAGATGTTTGCTATCTATTGATGTTCACCTCAAAATGAAAACATCCGTGCCAACATGTAATAAAGACGCATGCTCCATTATGTTCATAGCAGCCACATTTATAATAGTCAGAAGCTTGAAACTATCCAGATGTCCCTCAACAGAGGAATGGATACAGAAAATGTGGTACATTTACACAATGGAATAGTACTCAGCTATTAAAAACCATGACTTCATGAAATTTGCAGGCAAATGGATGGAACTTGAAAATATCATCCTGAGTGAGGTAACTCAGTCACAAAAGAATGAACATGGTATGTATTCACTGAGAAGTGGATATTAGCCCAAAAGTTCGGAATACCTAAGATTCAATTCACAGCAGCCATTTGGACTGAGTGTGGGTTCCCATATGGAGGAGTTGGAGAAAGGACTGAAGGAGCTGAGGGAGTTTGCAGCTCCATGGAGGGAGCAAGAGTGTCAACTGGCCTGACTCCCCCCCCCCCCCCCCGGTGCTCCAGAAGACTGAACCACCAACCAAAGAATAGACATGGAGGGACCCATGGTTCAGACCACATATGTGGCAGAGGAGGGTCTTGTTGGCCATCATGGGGAGAAACCCTTGGGCCTGAGGGTGTTAGATGCCCAATATAGGAGAATGGCAGGGAGGGAAGACGGGAGTTGGTGGGTGGGTGGGTGGGGGAATACCCTCATAGAGGCAGAGGAGTGGGGATGGGATGGGGGTTTCCAAAGGGGAGACCTGGAAAGGGGAAACATTTAAAATGTAAACAAAGTATCAAAAATAAATAAATAAAAATTAAAAAAAGAAATTAGTTTAAAAATAATAGATGAATTGTCATATTTATAAAATATAATAGAAACAATTTGACCGTTAGTAAGCATTGGGAATTGATTCTGGGGAATCAAAGGTCACTTTTTGAGAAAAAAAACAAAGCACCTAAATCAGCACATCTTGTCCTCCACACAGCAAGATGCAGAACTTTTAATAAGCTAAAAATTTACTGTTATTTGTTTCAAATTGCTTCTACTCATTGGCTCTTAACAGAAAATAAGGTCTCAGTTTTAGATAAGTACAGATTTCTAAGTGAAGCTAAAAGGTCACAATTTCTATCACTTAAGTCTCCCGAAGAAGAATGTAGCTATAAAAATAGGATGGCTCTGACTTTTTGTCAGAAGCAGTCTGTGGCCACCTGGAAGATTTCAGGGAACATAAAGTACCTGTGAAGCATCTAGATGAAGTTAAAAGCAAGGGACCGCTACAGGGTAATACCCTTCACTGTTGTTCATTATGAAGCAGACACATTAGTTCTGAGTTTATGAAAAAGCCATATTGAAAACCTTCTTCTGGTATAATTATTAACCTTTTTTATTGCACAGTTGATGAGGTTTTTTTTTTTTTTTTTTTTTTTTGAGACAGGTTTCTCTGTGTAGCAATGGCTGTCCTGGTACTCACTCTGTAGACTAGGCTAGCCTAGAACTCAGAAATCCACCTGCCTCTGCCTCCCAAGTGCTGGGATTAAAGGCATGCGCCACCACTGCCCGGCCACAGTAGATGAGATCTAATGTAATTTTTTTATGCCACTCTTTCCTATTTTTCTTAGCTTTCATATATGAATAACAAACAATGCTAATTTATCTTTGCCTTAAATAATTTTATTTATGTTATTAAATTATTTATATTTCTCCTGTAACTAAATATAAATCTAAATGAAACTCTTCTTCATGAGAAAATTAACAACTTATTTGCTAAACTAAATAAAGTGATGTAATATTTTTCATTTTTTCTCAAATGTAACCATGTTATGTTGTTCTTAATTTTTGCAATAATTATATCTTATTGGGAGACTTATAAATGCAACAAGCATTGCAAATTTGGATGAATGTATTTCAAAAAAATTTGACAAGAGTCGAATTCTGAATAAAGAAGCAGTAAGAATATAAAGAAAACTTATGTTTTAATTTTTGGCAATTGACTAATGAAAAAGTTGATATATTTTCTTGAATACATATCTTTACACAAGAAGACACACATTTATATGGATTGTATTTTATGTTACTTTCCTGGACACAGTTATTATTATAATTTCTTGCACTAATTGACACAAGTTAAACTGTATGATATCTTAATTTAATGGCCTAACTTCAACCTGCTCAATATACTGTATGATATATTTAGAAATAAAAAACTTTCTTATTACAAAAAGATTATTTTTTCCTTAATTGGGTCATTTTACAAAAAGAACAACTTGAATTTATTATCGATTATAATTATGCTTGTTTATTAAATCCCAAAATACAGCAGAAGTATCAGAGAGATTATTATAGAATTATAAAGAAATAGGGAAACCTAATTTAAAATATACTAAATCTTGTTATTCAAAATTTATATACTTACCTGTTTTTTCTTCATCTCAAAATGTTTATAATCTGAAAATAGCTTTTTTTGTTAAATGTCTGTTTTGACTAAACATTGACTAGTAATTTTTAGATGTTCAGCACACATTAATTGGCAATGATATGATTTTTTTTATGGAAAAGCAGGGGCATTGGGTAACCATTTCTCTAGATATCATTTGAATTAGCCTGTTAAGGATCAGATGACTCTGTAGAGGTTTATGCTCTCAGCTCCCTGGAGCAGGCAAATCCTAATAGTAGAAAGAGTGAGGCAAAAACAAGCCACCTGGGGAGCAATGCAGTTTGTTAGGCCTATGTAGTAGTTATAGCCTGAGTAATTGCAGGGTGCTTGCTATGGGAGCAATTCAATTTTCTGTCTCTAGAGCCTCGCAACAAGCAATAGATCAGACTAGCCACCAAGGAAAGAACTTGTGTTCCACAGTCCTACATATGGCAAGGGAAGCAAAAATGATCAAAGTAGGGAATCAATCTCTTTTATGGGCTCCATTGGAAAACCAAAGTAACATCAAACAGTACAAGACTAAGTGACCTACCTTGGGAGAAATGCAAGTGTATCAATTCTCTGAAGCATGAAAACAGCACAATGGCTCCTTAGTTGAATGATACATGGCTTCTAAGGAGACTACTGGGAACAAGGTGTCTTTTCCAAAAGTACACTGTTTTATGCCATTACAATATAGACTGGGCTGTGTAAACAAGGCTGTTTTGCTCTATTCTCTCTGATAGATTTCTAAAGAATAGATACTGTGTTACTAAATGCTCCAAATTTTTGGTTCTACTTGCCAGCATTATTTTTCATAAGAGAAATTCTCTGCTTTTAAGAAATTACATTTTACTAAAGAAATTGAGTGTGTCCAGTAATAAGCTTTTAGTGAAGCTTAATGAAGATGTACATCCAAAATTGTTCTTCCTTGAGAGAATTCCTGGGAGGCAAGTGTTTGGGTGTTAAGCAATAAGATACCCAATCAAAAAATCAAAGGAGTAAAATATAGATAAGATGGAAAATGAATTTATCTTAAATGGATCTTAATGTTTTTATCTTTCAATTTCATAGTATACTTTATAAAAGATTCAGCACCCTGAATATAATTTCATTACATTGACTACAAAATGAAAATATGGCAGGGAAATGGAAAGACCTAGAAAGTCACATAGAAATGACATTGTAGCTCTCTTCTACTCAAAGCCATGATTGAGGGCAAGTGAAAGGTTAAATGACTGCTTTGTTGAAACCATTAGCATTAGGCAGAATTTGATGGAACGAATGGCAGCATCTCCTGAATAAGGAAGGGGATCTAAGGAACCCCCCAAAACAAGTACAACACCCACACACACCCACACACGCATGCACACACACACACACACACACACACACACACACACACACACATATGCACACACACACATTTCTGACAGCATGAGCATCCATAAATATGCTTACTTTTGTGTTTGTATGCCTAAGTTAATTTTTACACTGAAAAAAAAAAACTATACAAAGAAGACTAGGCCTGTAAATGGAAAATATACAGTGTACAAACAAAAGTAAATGCAACAGAAAAGTCTTCTGTACAAATATCTATGATGTTCAGTGATAGCAAGTACTAGTACTACTATTGTCCAACAAATAAGAAAATGTACAATTTCAAGGACAGATGATTCATGGAAGTAAAGTAGCTTCATTCTATGCATATGACACTTCTAGGTTCTTGTTAAAAAATAAAAGAAGTCTATCAAATGATTTTTAGTATGTATGCTCTTTTGTAATGTTACAAGAGCTTAGAGCACCCCCCCTTTTTTTTTTCGAGACAGGGTTTCTCTGTGTAGCCCTGGCTGTCCTGGAACTCACTCTGTAGACCAGGCTGGCCTCAAACTCAGAAATCCACCTGCCTCTGCCTCCCGAGTGCTGGGATTAAAGATGTGTGCCATCACTGTCCGGAAGAACCCTTCCTTTTAAGAATGCATTACTATCTGAACCTTTTGCATGATTGAATATTCAATGAAAAAAAGCTGACCTAGTAAACTGCTCCCTCATTTACTGCTTTGTAACGAAATTTCAGAAAAGGACAAAAGCCCATTAATCTCTGGGGGCTTCACAGTGAGACCTTCACATTATACCAGTTTAATGTCTGTAAAAACAAGCAAGTAATCTCTCTGAAGTGCCTAGTAGGTGCTATATATGCCTGTTACATATTACAATAGTATATATGATGCCAATGTAATAAACAGAATAAGTCATATCCACACCTCCTAAAATTTTCAAGAAGATAAAATTTATTGCATGTATTTAGTCATGCATGTATTTAGACTTGCATGTACTTACCTTACATAGCTATAAGGTAAGAAATAAAATCATTTCATGTCCCTGTACCACATGGAGAAGCAAAGACATACCCACAAGCAGGACTACCACCTGTTCTTCAAGGATATAACTGGTCAGTACATTTTCCCTTTCTATGAAATTTCTCTTAAGATGGACTTTAAAAGTAGCATTCCTAGACAAAAGGTATGAATCGATGACACTTAGAATGTGTTTAATATAACTGTGGAAATATCTCAGTAGACAAATGCTAAAATGGAGATTGTCCTGAGGAGCTACTGAATCTCATTAAGCAAGATGTAAAGAATGGAAAGTTCCCTCACAAGAGCTATATATGGAATTATGGGTCCCTCCCTCAGACCTAGGAAGATCTGCATGAAAAGGAAAAGAACATAAAATACTGTGGAGACAATGATCTTATTGATGCTTGTAAAATAGGCTCTCAGGTTCAATTCCATGGAGATGTGATCCATGAGAAGATTGTTGGGATTTTGGCACTTATTGATCAAGGTGAAACAATTGGGAACAATTCCTATAATTGTGAATGATCTTGAAGCTGAAAATTTTCATGTTATCAACAATGTTAAAAAGATCAAACCAGCTTATCTGGAAGTCAGTCTCAATTGGTTGAGACTTTATAAGGTACTGGATGGAAAACCAGAATAGACGTTTGCTTTTAAGAAGCAAAAACAAGGCTTTCATTCTTGTAGACAATGACTCTGCACGTGAATGTTGGAAAGCAGAGCTTAGGAGCAAATATGACCAGGGAGCTATCAGTTGTATAAATGTGCATGTGTGATGATAGTCTTTGCTTTGCACTCCAGAGAAAGCAAGAGCATTAGTTCAATGAATAAAGAGAGCAATACAGAAATAAGGGACTTCCTCGGCACCTGCCCTGGACACGGGGGGGGGGGGGTTGCATCAAGACTTCAGCCTTTGAGGACCCATGAAAACATTTTTCTCTTCGTCCTCTTGCAAAGTTAATTGATAACAATTTGGTATCTCCCTGTCAGAAAACCATCAAGCCTCCTTGGAGTTACAGGTAGTGATTAGTCACCATGTTAGTGCTCAGAATGAAGTTCCTAGCAAATAGCAGTTAGTTGCTCTTTAATTCTAAGCAGTCTCTCCAGCGCCTCAAAAACATAGTTTTGCTTTGCAAAGTGGATTAATTCAATGGATGCAATCACTATTCAATAAACTTTGCTGGGTTAGAATTCTTTTTAGTAAAATAAACATGGTTTAGCTAATTCTTTTTCCATTTATTTATTTTTCTTTCTTGAGTCCTACGTGTGACTAGAGGAGAGACAGAGTGGGTTTAAGGGTCTGATAATATGTTTAAAGATGTGTAATTGTGCTAGGTTCAGTATTTTTAGATTACATGTGTTCATTTTCCTGTTTTATGGAAATAACTGTAATTATATAAGTATTTGCCTTGATGGACAGACATGAGAGATAAGAGAAATTAGAAGAAAACAATGAATATTAAATAATTGTGGGTCAAGTTGTTAAGTGGGTTAGCTTCTTTTCCTGAAGTGCGCTTGCTGTGGAAAGCATAGGAAGAAGGGTCTTTCCATAGCTGGTGCTCAGCTTAGGGCTAGTCTTCCTTTCTAGCTTGCTCCAGTGAAACTTTTGATTGGTTAATGTATTACTATGTCATCTCTGACTCCTTTTAAGGGGACACTATGAACGGAGACTGCTGGAGGAGAACACCCAGGAACACTGCCATGCATTGTGCTCTCATATTTATTGTGTCATTCATAAAGGCAAACTGAAATTCACAACTGGAGATCCAGTTTACATAGATTTAGCTTTCCTCAAACTCATAACCTTTTCTCACCCTCAACTCACCCAGGGCTTATGCCTGTACATCTACCCTTATATTGTCAAAGTGAGAGCAGTTCTGAAATTCCTTGAATCTCTTCAGAACATACAAATTTCATTTTAATGTCTAAAAGTTATATGGAAGGAATATTGCTATCATGCTAGTTCTGAAACTGAAAGCTTTGTGTCTACCAAGACAGGTGTCATTTTTTTTCTCTTTCATGTTTGTTGTTGTTGTTGTTTTGCTTTAAAATAATTCCAACCCCCAACTGGGATGACTGCCAACCAACTAAAATATGAGGATTAATTACTCAGTCCACTAACACACATTCCTATGCTTTCCCCAGCAGTCCAAAGCAAGTCTCTGTGGGAGAACAGGGTACATAATCAGAAGCTTACAGAAGATAGAATCCTGAGAAGACATAGTGTTCCATGCTGATATGATTTGCCTCATTATAGATATCTGATGGCAACACAATTTTTTCTTGCAAGTAACTTTAATGATAGGAGATTCAGAATACAGTGATAAATAGAATGGACGGTAAGTGAAAACTGTATGTATACGTTTTATGATTAGCTGTCAATGGGGCACTCATGGCAGCCAATAAAATGCAATGTAATCCCCCTGAATATACTAGCACATGAAGTCCGATAAAAAGTAGTGGAAAGAGGATGGATGAAGAATTGAAAGGCAAGGAATGGAAAAGATTTGCTTAAATTAGATTATATGCATACATACAACTCTCAGAAAATAAGAAGCTTTTAAAAAGCTATATAAAAATAATAAAAGATGAATTAAATAGTAAGACAGCTACAGTATAAAAGCAGGCTCTTCTTGAAGTACATTCTTGGGATTATTATGCTTGATTTCTGTATGGCACAGTATCAGGATCCAGTAAATATCCAAGTCACTATCTGCTTCAATGGGAAATTTCTTTCTAACTGTCTTGGGATCCCTGCAATAAAGCAATCCTTACTTTCACCCACATTTATTTAGATGTGTTCAAAATCTCTAAATAGGAAGATTCATAGAAAAGGTACAGATGTGATTTAAATGTATTCGAGTTTATTAAGATCCCTTAAAGTACTGTTATTTTGAGCAGTCCCAATTCTCACCCCAGGAATTATATTTTGTTTAATTTAATAAGATAAGGTATCTTATCTTTGATTTACTCCAGTTTAATTGTACCAATGCATACAGATTATTTACTCTAATTTTATTTTATTTTATTATTTTTTTAAAGATTTTTTTTTTTTATTTTTGATACTTTATTTACATTGCCATTGTTTTCCCTTTTCTAGGTCTCCACTTTGGAAACCCCCTATCCCTTCCCCTTCCCCGCCTCTATGAGGCAATTCCACCCCTC
>CM052705.1:68006794-68026618 GCA_028551405.1 Uromys caudimaculatus | reverse complement strand
CTTTCTCTACATCCTCGCCAGCATCTGCTATCACCTGAGTTTTTGATCTTAGCCATTCTGACTGGTGTGAGGTGGAATCTCAGACTTGTTTTGATTTGCATTTCCCTCATGACTAGGGATGTTGAGCATTTCTTTAGAAAACACTATACATGTAGTAAATTAAAAGTTTGCTTGAAAATAATTGAGTTTCATTGGGTTTGAGACAAATTTGTTTATGATGACCATGAAAGCACCAATATCCAAATGATAAGGTTGGTGCACGAAGAGTCAGAGAAGATAGTAACTTATGAGGCTGTCAGAATTAGGAAAAGCCAAAGTTAATTTCTTAACCATTATCACTTTCTGTTTTTATAAAGCAAAGAAGAAAAGGAATTGTTTTTATGGGAAATTTTCAAGCCATTAAATAAATGCAAAAATATATATACAGCTGTTTCTCAGAACCACTTCAGGGATTTATATTTATCTTTTCATAGTTAGGAAGCCTTAGAAATGAATGCTGTCAATGGCTGAGTGGTGCAAATAGACACCCAGGCAAGAAGATTATTCCATTAAGTGAAATAAGATAAATGCAGGAGAAAACTTGTTTTCAGATTCTCACATAAGTGTGGAGTAGGACAAAAAACTTCAAATAGGAAGAAAAGTTAAAGAGTGGTTACTATGGGCAGTGGGAGGAGGAGCAAAGACTACAAATCAGACTGCAAAGCAGTGAACACAAAGAGGAGCTAGTCCTTGTAGAAAATATGAAGAATACATATTGTAAATTTTAGATACCATTGATTTTTGTGTTTTAATGGATATAATTGCTCACATGATTGAAAAAGACAGTATGAAACTATAGATGGTTTAATCTGTTTCAATTGTTTTAATCCTTTTATTTTAAATTTTATTTTAAAATTATGTGTTTGCCTCTTTATATGTGAGTTTATGCATGTGAGTTTGGGTAACTGGAGTTGGAATTACAGACAGTTATGAACTTCCTGTTCTGGGTGGTGGGCAGGCTCAGGTTCTCTGGAAGAGCAGCAAGTGCTAAATATTGATCCATCTCTCCAGCCCCTATTTCAATACAATATATAGTCCAGGTATTATTATAAGCATCAAATAAACATCATAAAATTTATTTTTAAATGTAAAATAATAGATGTTGACCATCAGTCTTCTAACAAGATTTACAAACCAAAATAATTGAAGAACCAGAAGTAAAACCACACATTTACAGAACTTGATCTTTGACAGAGAAGCCAAAAATATACAATAGAAAAAAAAGAAAGCATCTATAATAAATGTTGCTGGTCTAACTGGCAATCTGTATGTGAAAAAATGAAAATAGATCCATATATGTCACCTTGCACAAAGTTCAAGTTTGAGTGTACCAAGTACTTCAACATAAAGCCAGATACACTGAATCTAATAGAAGAGAAAGAGCCTTGAACTCATTGGCACAGAGGGAAATTTCTTAAACAGAACTCCAATGATTCAAGCTCTAAGATCAAAAATTGATGAATGGGACCTCATGAAACTGGAAAGCTTATATAAGGCAAAGTACATAGCCAATAGGATAAATCAAATAGGCAATCTATAGTCTGGGAAAAAAAAAAACTTCACTAGCCCCACATCAGATAAAGGGCTAATATCCAAAATATATAAAGAACTCAAGAAGCTAACCACTAAGCAAACAAACAAACTAACTAACAAACAAACAATCCAATCAAAAAATAAGGTATAGAACTAAATAGAATTCACAACAGAGGTATCTCCAATGGTAGAGAAGCACTTAAAGAACTGTTCAAAGTCCTTAGTGATCAGGGAAATGCAAATCAAAATGACCCTGAGATTCTACCTTACACCAATCAGAATGGCTAAGATCAAAACCTCAGGTGACAGCACATGTTGGTGAGGACGTGGAGAAAGAGGAACACTCCTCTATTGCTGATGGGATTGCAAACTAGAAATCAATCTGGAAATTCCTCAGAAAAATGGAAATAGAACTGCCTGAAGATCCAGCTATACCACTCTTGGGCATATACCCAAAAGATTCCCCCCAATGCCACGGGGGCACATGTTCCACTATGATCATAGAGGCCTTGTTTGTGATAGCCAGAAGCTGGAAACTACTCAGATGTCCCACAACAGAATAATGGAAGCAGAAAATGAGGTTTGTTTACACAATGAGATACTACTCAGCTATTAAGAATGAGGACATCCTGAGTTTTGCAGGAAAATGGATGGAACTAGAAAATATTATGCTATGTGTGGTAACTCAGACCCAGAAGGACATGCATGGTATGTACTCACTAATAAGTGAATATTAGCCCCAAATTTACAGAATACCCAGGATACAGTCCACAGAACTCAAAAAGGTTAACAAGCCTAAGGGCCCAAGTGAGGACACTTGAATCCCACTTGGGAGGGGAAGAAAGCAATCACAGGAGGGCGGAGGGAGGGTTCTGAGTGACAAAAGGTACAGGGAAGGGAAGAAGGGAACTTGGTCAGGAATTGGGTGGGGGAAAATGAGTGAAAGTCTGAGAACCTAAAGAATGGAAACAGGCAATCTTGGGAGGTAGGAGATGGGGGGACCCTCCAGAAAGTACCAGAGACCTGAGAGGTGAGACACACTCAGGACTCAAAGGGAGAGACCTTAGATGAAATGCCCTACAGTGGGGAGAGGGAACTTGTAGAGCCTGACTCCAGCAGAAAGACAGAGCATCAAGTGATGGATGGAGTAGCCATCCCACAGACAAACAACTCTGTTCCATAATTGTTCTTGTCTAAAAGAACTGCAGGGATAAAAATAGAGAGGAGCCTGAGGAAAAGGAGGTCCAAAGTGATATCCATCTCAATGGAAGGCCTCAAGGCCTGACACTACTACTGAGGCTATGGAGTGCTCACAGAAAGGACCCTATCATGACTTTCCTCTGAAAGGCCCATCAAGCAGCTGAATGAGTCAGATGCAGATGTTTACACCTAACCAATGGACAGAAGCTGCTGACCCCTGCGGTTGAATTAGGGAAAAGGTGGAAGAAGCTGAGGAGGAGGGCAGCCCCATGGGAAGACCTGCAGTCTCACCTGACTTGGACCCTATAGGAGGACCAGCAGTCACAATCAATCTAGACTCCCGAGATCTCTCAGACACTGAACCACCAACCAGGCAGCATACATCAGCTGATATGAGGCCCCCAAAACATACAGCAGAGGACTGCTGGGTCTTGGTTCAGTCAGAGAAAATGCTCCTAACCCTCAAGATACTGGAGGCTCCAGGGAAAGGGGAGGCCTGGTAGGGTAGGGGGTGGGGAATGGGGACATCCTTATGTAGATGAGTGGGTAAAGTGTGGGATGTGGAACAGTCAGAAGGTGGACTGCGAGGGGGATAAAATCTGAAATGTAATAAAAAAAGGATTAAGTAAAATTTAAAAAGAAATAAAGAAAAATTGTCATCCTTTTCTCTCCATAAATATAAAAAATATACTTTAATATGTGTTCTCTTAGTTTAAAGATGAAAACAAAAAGGAAATTTAGAAATTGATTGTTGAAGAAAGTGTGATTATCTCTCAAGTTTTCTTTTCTTTAAGTGACATCTCAAGGTGAGAACAAAAACAGAAACCAATGCAAAAAACTGAAAGTAAAAAATATGTTCAAATTTCTACTCAAGCTGTCAGAAATTTCTAAGCACAATATTTTAATCCTCTAAGTATCCTTTATAAGTACCACTATCTTAAGGTACATTTGCCATCCTTTTTTGTTATCCATGCTTTACATAGTTTATCAACCAGCTGGTCTACCATATTTTCCCACTATCCTACCACAACTCTAAGGTAAAAACAATTAATCAGAAAAACCACATTAGTAGTTATAAATAACCTCACTAAATTTAAGTATATCATCAAGTTTTACAGCTCATTTTAAAGTTTATTTTCATGCTTAGTGAGATAAACTATGTAATAATAGGGCTTTTTATATGATCGATATGCATTTTGTGCTTTTCATTATTTTTTTGATTCTTATGGGAATAATAACAATCTAGAGTTTTCATTCTCTGGTTTTGAAGCAATATTTAGGAAAAATTTATATATAATATTTCTAATTTCTAATTTTAACTGACTGAATAATTCTGATTTTCAGTCATGAAATACTCAGAAAATAAAAAGATCTTGATTTTTCTATATTATAAAGATGGATTTTATAAATAGAGGATGTCTGGGAAAAGTGTGTATATTCATAGTAATAGACTTGGAAAAAGGGGTTCATAGTAAAAGCCCTAAGAGAGTGACCTTGGGATAATCACCATGAATACAAGCTGCAGCTCTAAGCATACTTGTGAAGTTATCCATGTGAGTCTGCCACACAGTGGGAGAGCTCCTCGCCTCTCCTCTCACTATCATAAAAATATCTTTATATTTGAAGAGACTGGAACTTTTGCTGGACTTCACAGCAGGCAAAGTTGATAATATAACTTCAGGCCATCACTTAAGACATAACACTGCCGTTCCACCATGTACTCAGCCTCTCTGTTTAACCTGCCTTTATGATAACATAGTAACAAAACTATGCCTTAGTTTCTACCTAAGGCAATACACATTTTTTTTAGTTTTAATTTTGTCTTTGACCTAGTAGTAATACATGTATGTACCTATGCTATGGCAATAAATTGTGGAAACAGTAAATAGGATGAAAGAAACCTGATAAAAATTAATATCTACCTAAGATTCTAGAAACGGCCTTCAGCTATTGCTTGATATCGTATGCTTGTCTGGGTCAGTTGGGGTCAGTTGAGGTTAGGGAACTTAATCCCTTGTAAACATCTGTCAATTTTTTCTGTAAAATATCCTTCATCCCTTTGGCATTCTGTGTTCTCTCTGCTGTCAATAAACAAAACAAAAGTCTTTGTTAGAATTACATACACACACACAGGCACACACACACACACACACACACACGCACACACACACACGCACACACACACACACACACACACACACAGAGGAAGGGATAGTGACAGGGATTCACAGGGCAGCCTTCAAGTATGCACAGATTCTAAATCATACAACAGAGAGACTAGGAACAGCAAACGACAAAGAAGACAGAGGAAGACAGCGGTAGGTAATTCAAATATGGGCTCACTTTTAGCTAAATTACTCTAAGGAGAAGTGCTGCTAATTGATTCTCCTTAATGCTACTCTGACATATTAGTAGATGCATACAGTTTATCATTAATGCAAACAGTCACAAACCATGCTTAATTGTTCTCTACCAATCTTTGTCCTCTCAATCCCCACCTGAAAACATCACTCCTGACAACTGTTCCAAACAGGAATCAGCAAAAGAACGCTTTTTAAATCTTCTTTTTATTTATTTATTTATTTATTTATTTATTTATTTATTTATTTATTTACTTACTTACTTACTTATTAATTTAAAACTCCAGATTTTATTCCCCTCCTGGTCCGCCCTCCAACTGTTCTACATCTGATACCTTCTCCCCGCCCCCTATCTCCCTGAGGATGTCCCCACCCCACCAGACCTCTAAACTCCATGGGACCTCCAGTTTCTTGAGAGTTAGGTGCACCTTCTCTGACTAAACCCAAACCTGGCAGTCCTTTGCTGTATATGTGTTAGGGACCTTATATAAGCTGGTGTATGCTGCCTGGTTGATGGTACATTGTCTGAAAGATTCCAGGGGTTCAGGTTAATTGAGACTGCTGGTCCTCCTACAGGGTACCTCTCCTCCTCAGCTTCTTCCAGCTTTCCCCTAATTCAACCACAGGGGTCAGCAGCTTCTGTTCATTGGTTGGGTGCACATTTCTACATCTGACTCTATCAGCTGCTTGTTGGGTCTTTTGAACGGCAGTCATGCTATGTCCCTTTTCGTGAGTGCTCCATAGCCTCAGTAATAGTGTCAAGCCTTAGGAAATTCCCTTGAGCTGGATTTTGAGCCTGTCTCTGGACCTCCTTTTCCTCAGCCTCCTCTCCACTTTTGTCCCTGTAGTTCTTTCACACAGGAACAATAACGGGTCAGAATTTTGACTGTGGGATGGCATCCCCATCCGTCACTTGAAGCCCTGTCTTTCTGCTGTAGGTGGGCTCTACAAGTTCGCTCCCCCTAATGTAGGGCATTTCATCTAAGGTCCCTCCCTTTGAGTCCTGAGAGTCTCTCACTTCCCAGGTCTCTGATACATTCTGGAGGGTGCCCCTACCTCCTACCTCCTGAGGTTCTCTGTTTCCATTCTTTCTGCTGGCCTTCAGGGCTTCAGTCTTTTCCCCCACCCAATACCATATCAAGTCCCCCCATCCTCTTTTCCTCCTAGGTACCTCCCTCCCTTCCCCCTTGTGGTTGCTTTCTTCTTCCTCCCAAGTGGTACTGAGGCATCCTTCATCCTTACCCTTCAGCTTGTTGACCTTTCTGAGTTCTGTGGACTGATCTTGGTTTTTCTGTAAGTTTTTATTTTGTTTTTTTTTTAGGGTTTTTTTTTTTTTTTTTTTTTTGTCTAATATCCACTAATTAGTAAGTAAATACGATTCATGTCCTTTTGGGTCTCAGTTACCTCACTCAGGATGATATTTTCTAGTTCCATCCATTTGCCTGCAAAACTAAGAATGTCTTCGTTCTTAATAGCTGAGTAGTATTCCATTGTGTAAATGAACCACAACTTCTGTATCCATTCTTCTGTTGTGGGACATCTGGGTTGTTTCCAGCTTCTGGTTATCACAAATAAGGCAGCTATAAAAATAGTGGAACATGTGCCCCTGTGACATGGTGGGGCATCCTTTGGGTATATGCCCAAGAGTGGTGTTGCTGGATCTTCAGGTAGATCTATTTCCAGTTTTCTGAGAAACTGCCAGGAGGATTTCCAGAGTGGTTGTACCAGTTTGCAATCCCACCAGCAATAGAGGAGTGTTCCTCTTTCTCCACATCCTTGCCAACATGTGCTTTTGCTTTAGGTTTTGATATTAGTCATTCTGATTGCTGTAAGGTAGAATCTCAGTGTAGCTTTGAGTTGCATTTTTCTGATCATCAAGGACTTTCAGCATTTCTTAGGTGTTCTCAGCCATTGGAGATTCCTCTGTTGTGAATTCTCTGTTTAGTTCTATATCCCATTTTTTTTTTTTTTGATAGGGTTGTTTGTTTTTCTGTTTGGTTAGCTTTTTGAGTTCTTTATATATTTTGGATATTATCCCTCTATCAGTTGTGGGGTTAGTGAAGATTTTTTCCTAATCTGTAGATTGCTGATTTGTCTTATTGGCTATGTATTTGGCCTTACAGAAGCTTTCCAGTTTCATGATCTTCAAATTGACTGATATTAACTGAAACTGTTGTTGAGGGGACAGTTGATACTATAGGATTGGTTAACCTATCCATTGATTGCTAATGGTCACAGAAGGTAAGACTTTAACATATATAGTAAGAAAAATGTGTATTCTAATAGTGTGTTTTATAAAGTCTCTTAGTCTTTACTTTTGTGATATCATATATTAAAATAACCATGCACATGATAATCATAAGATTAGAAACAGGACTTGACAAGAGCTCAAGTACCATTTCTTAGTAGTATGTAATCATTTAAAGGAATGTGCACTCTCCTGCTAATGATCAATCAAACTATATTTTATTTTCAAAGATAAAATTGTTCAGTGCAGGAAATGAAACCAACATCTTTCCAACATTTTAGCGAGGTTTTATAAGGCCTTAAAAATTCTTCTCTCTGTTAATTTGGATACTGTCTTTGTGCCTTTTAGTTAGTTTGGCTAAGGGTAAATCTATCTTGTTGATTTTTGCCAAGACCCAGCTCTTGATTTTCTTGTGTCTTTGTATTGTTCTCTTTGTTTCTAATTGGTTGATTTCAGTCCTGAGGCTATTTCCTGCTGTCTACTCCTCTTAGATAGAACTAGAAAATATCATCCTGAGTGAGGTACCCCATCTTAAAAGAACATGTATGACATGTACTCACTGATAAGTGGTTATTAGCCATAAAGTACAGAATACCCACCACACACCCCACAGAGCCAAAAAAGTTATGAAGGAAGGCCCAAGTGAGGAGGCTTCAATTCCACTTAGAAGGGAGAATAAAAAAATCATGGGAGGTAGAGAGAGGGAGGGACAATGGGGGAAGAGTGGAGGGAAAGGAGAAAATGCTGTCAAGAGCATGTGTGTGGTGGTGGAAGGGAACAGGAGAGAAGCCCAGAAGGCCAGAAAATGAATGGAAATATGCAACTGCTGGGGGTCTGGGGTAGGCGGGACCTCTAGAAAATCCCAGAGACCTGGGATAAGTGAAGCTCCCAGGATTCAGTGGGCATTACCTTAGCCAAAATGCCCAACAGTGGGGATATGGAACCTGTTGAGACCACCCCAAGTACTATGACAGGGTTCCCAGTGGAGTGATGGGGACACCAAAGCACCTACAAAAATTTCAACCCCAAATTGTTTCTGTCTAAAGGAAACACAAGTTTAAAAATGGAGCAGAGACTAAACAAGTGGTAGACCAGTGACTGGCCCAATTTGGGGTCCATTCTGTGAGTAGACACCAAACCCTGACATTATTAAAGATGCTATGTTGTGCTTGTAGACAGTAGATTAGCACGGCTGTACTTGAGAGGCTCTATTAGCAGCTTACTGAGACAGATACATATACTCACAGCGAACCATTGGACTGAGGTTGGGGACCCCTATGGAAGAGTTAAGAGAAGGACTGAAGTAACTAAATAGGATTGCAACCCCATAGAAACACCAACTGTGTCAACTAACCTAGACCCCAGGGAGCTCCCAGAGAATTAACCGCCAACCAAAGAGCATATATGAGTAGTTCTGAGGCCCCTGGCACATATGTAGCAGAGGACCGCATTGTCTGGCCTCAGTGGGAGAGTGTGTGCCTAATCCTATAGAGACTTAATATTGGAGGAACTAGGGATGCTGGAGTGTTGGGCAATCTCTCAGAGGCAAAGGGGAGGATGGATGGGAGAGGAACTCTTTGAGAAGGGACCTGATGGGCAGGGCAACATTTGGGATGTAAATAAATGAAATAATAAAAGTAAAATAAAAATAAACAATAAATATATAAAGGAAAATAGTGGTAATGTTTTATAAATAAAATTTTTCTCTTTATCAAAGTGGTATCATTAAATCCTAAATTATAATTTTTCTGTTTAACCAAATAATATAACTAGAGTATATGAATACAATGGAAGCTCACATTATCAGATTTTTGAATGCAGTCCTACTTGCATTGTCTAGTTTGTAGAGATATTTTAATCCAGCAATATAGAAGCTCTGTCTATAAATTACAACCAAATTCCTTCTAGGTATGTTTGATCCATCTAGAATACAGACACTCATTTAAACCCAGTAGACAAAGGCAAGCAGAGCTTTGAGCTCAAGACTAGCCTGTTATTGGGCGAGTTTCAGGGGGGAAAAAAAGGAAGCTTCAGTCCAAGAGTGGTATAAGCCTTTAATCACTGCAATCAGGAGACAAAGACATTCAGACTTCTGAGTTCTAGGCAGTCAGCTGGGTTGAGAAGATGATTGGAAAGGCAGTGCAATAGAGTGGTGCTCATGGCAATTCAGTTTCTGGAGTTCAGAGACAGGTTATTAAACAGGGTTACGTCTCTGCTCCACCGAGCCCCCTCAACCAGGATTTGTTACCTCAAGTTCAAAGATAGAATTGAGCCACCTAACATGTCATTTCTTAAACCATGAACCAAAATAAATTCTTTCCCTCTTAAGTTATGTTCTCACTGCATGTGGACACAGCAAAAGAGTCTGATGAATACTCCCAAAACACACCCAAAAGAAAAACCAAAACAAAATACACTCTAGACATTGTTATTTTCAGGTAACCATGCCCTGCTATGTTAGTCATAAATCTTTGTCACTACACTTGTATTCACTAGATAACCAGTATTTACTATATTGCATCACAAACCAAGTTATCACACTAAGTTTGCATTTTCAACCCTTTGTTATGTATATGTTTGGATAGTATGACTTCCACTAAATAGTATATTTCCAAATACTGGAATGCTAGTCAGAACTCTTGTATAAGTTAAAGATAAAGAAACAAGTCCTTCTTTCTAAAGGTTTAGGGTTAAAATATTTATCTATATCAGATGACTAAGTTTTGCCATGATTAAATAATACAATTATGTTTTATTTTTTATTAATTTTATTTTTTTACAACCCAGAATTCCTCAACCTATTCCTCTTTCACCTGTCTCCAAGAGGATGCCTCCCTAGCAGACATCCCCACACACTGAGGTTTCAAGTTTCTCAAGGGTTAGTTGCATCTTCTCCCACTGAAGCCAGACCAGGCACTCCTCTGCTGTATATATGTCGGGGCCTCAGATCAGCTCCTGTATGCTTCCTGGTTGGTGGCTCAGTGTCTGAGAAATCTCAGGGGTATAGATTAGTTGATACTGCTGGTCTTCCTATGGAGTCGCCCTTCTCCTCAGTTTCTTCCAGCCTTTCCCTAGTTAAACCACAGGAGTCCCTGACTTTAGTCCAGATGTTGGTGTAAGTATCTGCATCTGTTTCAGTCAGCTGCTTGTTGGACCTCTCAGAGGGCAGCCATGCTAGGCTCCTGTTTGTAAGCACACCATAGCATCAGTAATAGTGTGAGGCCTTGGAGCCACCCCCTGAGATAGATTCTAAGTTGGGCCTGTCAATGAACTACTTTTCTCTTGATCTCTTCTCCATTTTTGTGTCTGCAGTTCTTTTAGACAGGAATGAGCAGAGACGCCCATCTCATGGTGGCCAAGAAGCAGAGAGCAATAGAAAAGAACCACGGACCAGATGTTAACATCAAGCGCATGCCCCAGATGTCCATAGACTCCATCTGCTCCCTAACATCATAGCTATAAACTCACAAAGTAGTGCAATCTTTGTACGAAATTAGACCCCTCACAATGCAATGAATTTTTAATGACTAGAGCCACAAGTACATTTTGTAAAGCACTTCAAACACAAACCAATAGGCTATTAGCACATTAAAAGCAATTTTACTGTTTTTTTTTTTTGTTTGTTTGTTTTTTGTTTTTGTTTTTTTTTAATTTAGAACACCTCCTGGTCTACTAACTTACTCCTAGTGCTGGCTGTATCCCAATGGCTTAGCAGTTTTGTAACGAAATTCACTTTCGATACAATTATATGATTGTCTTTCCAGGTTTGGTGTCCAGGTTTCAGTACTTCTGTTCATTCCAACTTAGTTCATTAGTTAATCTTCTTTCTTAGTGTTGAAAATGTTTGTATGTATTAACTACTTACAAATGGAGTTACTTAACTCTCAGATGTTTTATGGGTTTTGGTAATCACAAAGTTAAGAGCTTATAGATACTGTCCTGTTTATAGTTGGCAGAACTGAGACAAATCAATGGTAACTGCTTTTATTAACACTGTGTGTCCAGGAGATGGTCAATTGGAGTGTTCCTCTCAATTCTAACTTTAGAACAAAGACTACTAATAATATATTAAAATAAACTACAATAGCATTTATGATGACCCACCCAGAACCATTTCTGTGCTTGCCAATACATCACATTTCCCCACTTCTTTTTAAATCATTGTTTTAATTCAAAGGTTTTTGTGTATTTTTGTAGTTTACTTGCTATAATTGATATATCACTTGTTTTAATATTTTTAGATAAATCAAAAGACAGTAGAAGCTTGATTTTATATATTTTAACATGTTATTTTATTTGATAATATTAGATATAGAGGTTTCTCATACTATCCTACCATATTATCTAAGTCAATTCTGTCTCTTCTATTTCAAATTATTTTGCTTGAAAATATTTAAATGTCAATATTCAGCAAATAATTTTAAAAAATCAATATTACTTAGGATGTTTTGTTTAATTTTCTAGTTGTTTTTCCTTCTGCCAAATACCAATGAGATTAATTTATCAAATTAATTGAAAATTACAATGCAAAATATGTAGCAGAAAATATGATTGAAAATTTTATTCTTAACTGTTCCAAACAATCATGTTTAAATCAAGAATAATTGTTTTAATTCTCTGTAAGCTTCACTCTAGGACATTTCAATAAATATGTGACTTAGCTTTATCACTGTGGTTATCCCAAGTATCAAATGCACAAAGCCCTTAAGATTGTAAAAGATGAAGGGTGTAAACAAACACTATGTGTAATAATGATAAAACTATAATATCATTTTTAAAAAAAACAGTTTTACAGAGACAAGTTGCAGAGAGAACAAGAGAGACACAGTTGAAGATAGAACTCACAGTAGGATGAGTAGGAGCCTGAATATTAGAACAGATTGCTAGAGTTATTTTGAGGCCAGGCAGAGCCTTTTAATCAGAAGCTGAGAGGAGAAGCCAGTTTGAATCAGTCAGCTTGGAAAATTTTCACAGGAACAGCTGAGTTGACCTAGCCAGAGAGAGTTTAGTAATAACTAGAAAAGGTGAGCGTATTCAGCAGTAAGCCTCCATTATAAAAATTACAACAGACAAATAAAAGTTACTTTTACACTAGGTACTAATTTTAATCAAATTTATGTTAATTAAAGCAATATTTATCAATTTTTCCTTTTCTTATCCTCCTTCCAACACCTCCCATGTAACTTACTTCTAAACTTCCCAATGGCCTGTTCTTACAATATTCCTATGTCTCCTCCCCATTCTCTCTTACATTGATGGCCCCTTTTGGGTTATTATTGTTATGTATATATAGATATTTCTGCATAAACATATAAACACAACCTACAAAGTTTATTTTATGGTACTTATGTTTATATGATTTCAGGATTTAACTTTTTGTATGTGAAACCAATTAAGGAGCTCCTCCTTGGGAGACATTCTTCAACATTCATTTCTTGACTGTAATTGTTTGACTAGGGGATCCTGTAAAATTTCTTCTTTCCATCTCAGCATCTCTATTGATACTACCATTTTTCTGGGCTTGTTAAGGCAACCAAATTGTCAATTATGAATGTATGTACTTTTCCTACCATTTCTAGGAGAAACAGTGCCACAGCAGATTTATTGGTCTGTTTCTTAAAGACCGACTGTCCCCTTTTCTAGGATGTTCTCTGAGCCTTGGGTAGAGAAGCTGCATTGTAGCTATATGCATTGCAGCTGGGCTTAATGGATCCATTGATCTCTGCACATAGCATGCTGTGGTTTCCTTTAATGGTCTCTATTTGCTAAAAGAAGAGACTTCTTTGATGAAGCATGAGAGCTACACTTTATGTAACTATAAGGTAAGTATTAGAATACAGTTAGGAATTTTGCTAGTCTAATGCAGTGACCATTGTAGATTTTCTTCTAAAATTTATGACCTCACTAGTTCCTGGCAATTGGCTAGATGAAAATCCAGGATATTTGATACAGTGTCAAAGAATGATGATAGTTTATTTTATATTTAATTAAAATTTTACAAGATACATACACCTATATCTACACACACACACACACACACACACACACACACACACACACACACACATGCATGCATATATACACAGAGGGCTGCAAGAGAATCTTTGTTCAAGTTGCTTGTCAGGATAGTCCATGAGACTCTTAAAACGCTGTAGACTATTGCTGTTGCCTTGACTTCTCTTTCAGAGAGTTATGACAAATTCCTACTTAAGAAGACACTGCATACTTTCTGACACAGAACTTGTCCAGTTGGATGCAACCTGAAAGCTTCCTTACTGTGGTCTAGCTTTCATAGTACAATAGTGGTGCTTATATCGTGGCATAACCAACATCTTAATAAGAGCTAATTCATTAGATTTCACCTATCTTCCCTTATAATGATAACCTTAGATAATTCAGATATATCTTTAGCCAAAGTCTAAGAACTTTGCAACATTACCTAGAACAGAGAGATTTGGAAAGAAAACTAAATGACATAAAGTAAAATGTATTTTGCTGACTAAAAATTATTAGTGTAACCAATGTACATCAAAGCATTCTGGTAATAAAAAATAGGAATATAACATTGTTATTTCAGCAGAGTATATCTGAAAAATGTGAAAAATTTTATATAAATTTATATGAAGAAAATATTCTCTCTAACAGAAATATATTTTAAATTATTATTTTTATAATGAAATCACTTTTTCATTATCAATTTCATTTCACTGGTCAGTTTATTATATAACTTATTTTGTTTTAGGAAGATGTTGAGTCAGTAAATATATATAGATGAAATATTTTACATCACATATAGTTTATACCTAGTATTTCACAATTTTTAAGTTAAACAGAGAAAAACATAGATCAACGGTGTTCTTAAATCAAATGGAAAATAGGTATAAGCTTAAAAATAATCTTGGGAAAGGAACATAATACATTTTCAAGATAATTTAATTCTAGCTACACATTTATAACTTTTGAAATAGAAACATATTTAAAACAACATCTACAAAAGCATTAGAAGTTCAGTGGTTGTACTGTACTCACCCATGGTATAGATTAGTGATTACTAATACTGCAAAAACAATGAGGTTTGCTGCCAGAGCCTGACCAATACAGATGCAGAATCTCACAGCCAATCATCTGATGGAGCATGAACACCCCAGTGGAGAAGTTAGAGGAAGGACTGAAGGAGCTGAAGGGGTTTTCAACCCCATAGAAAGAACAACATTATCAACCAACCAGACACCCCAGAGCTCCCAGGGACTAAACCACCAACCAAGGAGTTCTTATGGAGGGACCCATGGCTCCAGCTGCATATGTAAAAGAAGATTGCTTTATGTGACATCAATGGGGGGGGGGGCTTGGTCTTGTGGAGGCTCGGTGCTGCAGCATAGGGAAATGCTAGGGCACTGAGGCAGGAGTGGGTGGATAGGTGGGGGAGCACCCTCATAGAGGCAGGGAGAGGGGCGATGGGATAAGGGGTTTGTGGAGTGGAAACCAGTAAGGAGGACATTATTTGAAATGCAAATAATTAAAATAACCAAAAGATGAAGATGCATTAGATATAATATAAATCATGATGATATGTTTGTTTTATGATATCTAAATAAAATAAATATCTAATAAAATAAAATAAGAAATAAAATTTATTTATATGTTTATCATAATATTAAAAATTCTCAAAATTTGAATGTCTTTAAATTAATTAATTTGTTTGGTTTGTTGAGACATTGTATTATTTTGTAGTTCTAGCATGACTAAAATAACCCCAATCTGATCAAAATTCTCCTAGCTCAGTCTCACAAGTGCAGAGATTATTAGCATGAACAATCACATGAGACTTTCAAATTTATTACTAAGATAAAAAGAATAATATTCAATTAAAAAGATAAATTATATCCTCTTATTATCAGTTTAGCTAATGAAAATATTATGAAATAACTGCAAGAATAGTTTATAATTGTTGTTTTTAAATCTGTGTTTCTAATGTTCATTATAAACATTAACATATCTTGATTTAACTGTAATTTTATTTTTATTACGTGAAATGTGAATTTTTTAAAGTAACAGAATATATGCTTATGTTTCCAGTATGTGGAATGCCTAGGGATGTGGTTCTCTGTGAAACTGAGGCTAATCTGATCTAGGGAATGTGTTCCAGGGCAGTCAATGCCATGTAGTAAGACCCCATCTCCAAATAATCACACACACACACACCCACACACACACAAACACACACATACACACACACACACACACACATACACACACACACACACATGTACAGAGAGAGAGAGAGAGAGAAAGAGAGAGAGAGATTAACACAAACTCAAAGAAAAAGAGGGAGAAAGAGAAAGACAGACAGACAGACAGTGAATATAGCATATCAGAAGAACACTTTATAAATAAGACTATCAATATATCAAATAATTATAAAAATAAATATTCAAGTATATTAACATTTACTTAGATTTGATGATATAATGATTTATTCTTATTTCTCAATTCCCAAAGTACAGGCAATGGCAGTTTGATTCTTGCTACATAGATACATTTGATTACTTTTGCTTTCTTATATTTTTCTGTAACCAGAGTGCTTTCTAAGCATATATGTCATTTGAAATCTTGTGTATATAATAAGCATATGTAGAGGTTTCTAAATGTAGAATATTTTTACAAGTATAGGTTTTGTCTATTTCTGTGTATTTCTACACATTTATAATATATGCATATATACATATGTATACACAGTTTTATATATTTATGTAAATATGTATATATGTGTTTATGTTTGTATCCTAAAGCCCTGGCAGAAATGCACATATTCAGTACACATAATTTTAAATACTTAATGTTAATTCTATTCCATATGATTTTCTATGTATATATTGTAATGTGTACCAACTTGTATTAAACATTTTGCCTATAATTATCATATATTTTATATTCCCATACATGTATAAATGCATATATATGCATTTATTGCATATAGCATTTCAGTTGAATATTTTTCATTTTTACAGTATGATTCATCAGATTTACTTGTATACTTACCATTGAAATTGTGCAATGAAGCTTCTAGCTTCTGTGAGTTCTATAAGGTTCAATTTCATTCTTCAGTATATATATGCATGACAAAAATAATTTTCTCTAAAGCATTTCCCTTTATTTTTACATGTTGAATCAGATACAGAAAGTAGACTGTCATTTTCCAGAGTATTCGGAGTATATAATTTTACTTTTCAACTTCTTCAAGACCTAAGGTACTTAAAACTAGTGAGTAATTTTTAGTTTGCTGCCAAGATGCTGTATAGTTTTTCTTTGATCTGGTTATCATTATCAATATTTAGAGATTTACCAAATATGGGAAGCCTTTACTCCGGGTTTTGAGCTGTTCCTCATTAGAATCATTCTTCACTTCAAAGATTTTGTTTTTGGCGTTAGGAAGTAGCTTCACTGATAGGGCCTCCCTTGACCAATTTCTATTTTATTTTCTTTGCTTAATTATTCTTCAAACAAAAAGTTTGAAATTCTTATTTTCTTTCTCTGGAAAGGTATCCAGAAACTACTTGTTTTAAAAATTTCTCCCAAATAATAAAAAGAAACAATTTTGTTATTGTTATTGTTATATTTTGCTTTTCATAATGGGAAGTTATTTTTGGTCTTTCGTGGAGGTTTAGACTTTTGATGTAATAGAGCCTTTGGAGTTGGCCTTTTGTCTTCAAGTTTGGCTTGGGCTCAGTCTTTCAGTATATGCCCATGTGAATCAGCCCTCAGCATTTGATATATTCCAATCAGTTTCCCCTAAATCTGAAAGAAATTTAAGTTGACAGATTCAAGAAATCCATGCTTAAAACTTATTTTTATTTTTCTCATTTCTATAATATTGGAATATTTCAATAATTTAAATTTATCAGTTTAGCATTTATATCGAATTCAATATGTGTATGCCTGATAGCTGAAGGATATATAGATTTCCTTAATCTATCATTTTTAGCATCAGACTCTAATACTTTTGTGATGAAATATTTTATAACTAATAAAACGAGACACAGGTTTTTTTTATCCTATACTTTACTAGTTTGCAACATCACTCAAAATATTAATCAAAATAAAATCTGTGATACTACATTGGTCCTAGTCCAATTGTCATCAGAGAGACTTCATCCAGCAACTGATGAAAACATGTTCAGAAGACTCACAGCTAAACATTACACAGAGCTCAGAGAATCCTGTGAAAGAGGGGGAGGAAGGAATGTAGGAAACAGTGTGGTCAAAAGTGCCACAAAAAAAAAAAAAAAAAAAAAAAAAAAAAACTGACAGTATCAACATATCTGGTCCTATGGGGACAGAGACTGAACCAACAACCAGGGAGCCTGTGTTGGTCTGACCTAAGATCCCTGTATATATATATATATTATAGTTGTGTACTTTGCTCTTCTTGTGGGACTCCCAACAATGGGAGCAAGAGCTGTCTCTGAATTTTTGTTTGCTTTTGGGACATATTTCCTCCTCCTGGATTGTCTCATGCAGCCTTAATACTGTGGGAGGTGCCTATTCTTAGAGCTACTTGATGTGCCCTATTCAGTTGATATCCATGAGAAGACTGCTCTTTTCTGAAAAGAAACAAAGGGGAAGTAGATAAAGGGAAATATGGGGAAGATGGACTGGGAGGGAAGTATGGAGAGAAAACTGCAAGATGTAATATATGAGAGAAGAATATATTTTAAAATGTAAAAAAATTCATGAATATATGTTTTTGTACTGTTTTCATACTGATGTAGTTCACATTATATAATACAAATCCATAGGAAAAAGATATAAATTTAACTATACTATCATTGAATAAATTATCCCACATAAATAAAATGATTTCTTTTTAAAAATAAATTATTTGGGGTTGTGAGCCTAGATTTAAATAGCTGAAGCATATCTCTAGCTGATTAGAGACAAAGAGAACAATACAAAGAATCAACAAAACCAAGAGCTAGTTCTTTGAGAAAATCTACAAGATAGATAAAACCTCAGCCAAACTAACAAAAAGACACAGAGAGTATACAAATTAACAAAATCAGAAATGAAAAGGGAGACATAGCATCAAAATGAAGGAATTTCAAAAATTCATTAGAACTTCTTTCAAAATCCTGTACTCTACAAAACTGGAAAGTCTAAATGAAATTGATAATTTTCAGGAAAGATACTGCTTACCAAAGTTAAATCAAGATCAGGTAAGCTATCTAAACATTTCCATAATCCCTAAAGAAATAGAAGAAGTTATTAAAACCCTCCCAACCAAAAAATCCAGGGCCAGATGGTTTTAATGCAGAATTCTATCAGACTTTCAAAGAAGAGTTAATATTAATACTCCTCAAATACCACTGGTATATTGATTAGAGCCCAGTGGTAGGCTGAATTGAACTTAATTCACACATTAGCCACCAAATATTAAGCTGGCCATACAGGCAAACAGCTATTATGTTAATTTAGAAGTATTAAACTGTTTATAATTATCTGAAGTCTGAATGGATAGGAAGTAAACATCCACATACAGGATACTTCAGAGACAATCTTAGAAAGGTTTTCCACACTGAATAAATCTTATTTCAAATCAAACCCCAATTTCCTACCAACATAAAGAACCTGTAAGTTAATTTTAAGAGTACAAAGCTGTTTACTTAAAAAGTAATGAAGAAAAGGACCAATGTAATTAATATAACTTTTAAAAGAGAAACATTAATATATTCCCTATTTGTGGGCTTCCGTTCTATTTTCAAAAGGTAGATAAATTGTTAAACATAGTAATTTGAAACTCATGTAAATATGTACATGGCCACCATGTTGGTAATTAATGTGTGTTGAAAAAAGAGACTAAATTGATAATGAAGACTTGTGCCTTTCATGCTTTCACAAATAACCATTAAATTATTCAATTTCAAAATTATTTATACTTATTTTCATTTTATAATGTTTTATCAAGACAATCAATTTATCAATCTATCTATCAACCATCTGTCTATCATCTATCTATCTATCTATCTATCTATCTATCTATCTATCTATCTATCTATCTATCTATCTATTTACATCTTAATCACAGACCCTAATCCTTGTGCCCCTCACACGGTCCCTTCCCCATTCTCCTCTTCTCTTTGTGTATGAGAGTGTAGAACTCCACTGGTTATCTCTCCACCCTGGTGCTCTGCACAGTTAGGTACATCCTCTCCCCATGAAGCCAGACAATGCAACCATTTTGGGGTACAGATTCCACAAACAGGCATGAGCTTTAGGGTTTGGATCTGTGGGTGTATCATGGGTATCCTGTAATTTATAGCTAATATCGAATTATTAGTGAGTATATACCATTCATGTCCTCTTAGGTCTGGGTTATGTCACTCAGGATGATATTTTCTGGTTCTATCCATCTGACTGCAAAATTCATGATGTTCTTGTTATTAATAG
>CM052705.1:67986767-68006694 GCA_028551405.1 Uromys caudimaculatus | reverse complement strand
CACCCATTCCCATATTCCCACCTTGACATTCCCTTTTACTGGGGCCACTAGCACCCTCAGGCCCAGAGTCCTCTCCTTTCTCCCTGGTGGCCATCGAGGTGATTCTTCTGCCTCATATGTAGTCCAAATCATGGGTCAATAGATGTGGAACCACATTTTCTTAATCCATTCCTCTATTGAGGGACATCGGGGTTGTTTCCATTTTCTGGCTATTATAGATAAAACTGCTATGAACATAAAGGAGCAAGTGTCCTTGTGATATGGTGGAGCATCTTTTGGGTATATGCCCAAGAGCAGTATAGCTTGGTCTTCAAGTAGAACTAATTCCAATTTTTTGAGAAAATGGCCAATTGAGTTCCAGGGTGCTTGTATAAGTTTGCAAACTCAACAGCAATGGAGGACTGTTCTTACCTAAAACTATACACAAAGAACACAAACAGACTCAGATTGTATTTATATATTTGTATGCCCTTTGTGCATGCGCTTGGTGTGTGTGTGTGTGTGTGTGTGTGTGTGTGTGTGTGTGTGTGTGTGTGTGTGTATTAGTAGAAGGATTACAGGAGCCAGAGGAGTAGAAGAAACCACAAAGACATGGCCTGCAGAATTTACTAAGCAAGGTTCATAGGGGGTCATGGAGACTGAAGCCATAATCACAGAGCCTGTATGGGTCTGAGCTAGGTTCTCTGCATATATGCTGCAGTTGTATAGCTTGGTGTTCTTGTGGGATTTCTAACAGTGGGAACAAGGGATATCTTTTATTCTTTCCCATGCTCTTGGGACCCTTTTCCTCCCACTTGGATGTCTTATCCAGCCTTGATATGAGATTGTATGCCTAATTCTATTGCATCTTTTTTATGCTATGTTGGGTTGATATTCTTGGGAAGCCTGCATTCCTCTGAAGGGAAACAAAGGAGCAGTGGATCCAGAGGAGAGTGGAGGTTGGGATAGTGACTGGAAGGAGTGGAAGGAAGTAATCCTACAATCAAGGTTTAATGCATGAGAGAAAAATAAATTTGAGAGAGGGGAGATTTTCCAAGGTTGGTGAGTAAGACTTAAACATGGAGTTTCTTCTTCTTTATTTCTATACAGGGTTATCTATGAGTACCAGACAAAATAAAGTTCAGCCTCTCATATTAAGGACTATAGAAATGCATCATGAATTTGTACATCAAATTTCAAATGAGACACTAATGTGTGGCATTAAAGGTTCTAGAAATTATAAATTAGAGCTAAAATAAATTTGCTAGCTCATATGTCATAGACCTTACATCCTAATAGGGAAGAACCATGCTTTGTCAACTCATTCTTTAGTGAAACTAAGACTTTTACCTTTTAAAACATGATCCTATTTTTGAAGACAAAGGTCCCAGTTGTAATTTAGTACTGAATGTTCTTATAAGTGATTGATTCTTAATAAATCAGGCCAAGTGAATTAGACAAAACTTAGCAGCAGAAGCAGTTTATATTTGTTTGATAATTAGTCGTTGTTCTAATCTACTTAAGTTCTGGCTGGAAAGTCCAAATTCTAGACCATAATATTTCAATATTTATAAAATATTTCTGAGGTACCATAAAAGAGTCATCAGAATATGGTTTCATCGATATACCCTGAGTCATAAGTCTTCAACTGTACTCTTTCTTATGTAAGTGGCTTTGTTTTTACCTTTGAGAAAATCAATCAAATAAGTGATAGCCAAATAGAACGAGGCTTGAATAGCATTTGACGATGCTGATAAACTTGAGCATCTGCTTGGGCCTAACTTTAATCTTCATTCTGTAGCAGCACATATTCTGGCAGGTTCAAGAGTGGAAATATGTCCAAGAGTAAACAATATTTTCAAACAGACAACATCTGTGGCTCTCTAACTGAGTAACCAGACTAGATATATGTGACACAGTGGTACATGTGCAATTGGTCAGTAGGATGATCTTAACTTCCTAAGGTGTGGAGTTCCAGTATGCTTCTATTTTGCTAATGCATCTGTACCCTTGCTTTAGATTTTTGACTATTAAAAATGGGTAACTTTCATCATAACATTAGAGGTAACTGTCTTTGTTATTGTAAATTATCCTGAGCACAATAATAGACCTCATAACTTCATCTTTGATCCTTTCTTAATTTAGATACTGAAGAGTTTTATCAGATTTCTATGTCATGCATTCTTACATTAAATAAGGCCATTCTATATAGAAAAAAACCTCTGTTTTCTTATTACAATGCTTCCTGTCATGCATAGCTGCTGCTCTGTCTTCCCTATTGCACAACTAGCTCTAGAGTCTACTTCTCATTGATTTTTTTCTGCCTGCAGCAATTCTTCACATCTTACTTTTTTCCATTTATTATTTCCAGGCTACATTTGGGTGTCTGTAAATCTGTTGTTAAAGTCACTATATTTGTTACAAATACTTTGCTATTTTGCTTATAGTCTTGGCAACTATGTCAGAAAAAATGAAAACCAGTTAATTATGAGGAACATAATATAAGAAGTATAAGGTTCTCAACAACAAGATAACACTAATTAAGACACAAAGCAGCTGGGTTGCGTGTCTTTTATCAATTTTAATATCTTAAATTAGAGGCTTAAAATCTAGTTGACTTTAATTAGAGGGTAACAGTAGTCTTAAATAATGCATTTAAAATATTTCATGTGATAATGATAATGTCAAGGTTCAAAAGAGGGAAAAAAACATAATTACTAATGTCAAAACTCGATATTTCTATCTTAAAACAATTTACATTTACTTATGTATTTTGTGGGTTTAAGGAAGGAAAAAAAACTGCTCTGGTATGCTTATAAAGTTCAAAAAACAACGTTCTGGAATGCACTCTGACCTTACTAGGTTCTATGGATCAGCGTTTGGTATGAGACTTGATAGCAAGCACACTTACCTGTTGAGCTATATTGCTGGCCAAAATTGATATTTCTGAGAACTCAGGTAACAAGCATGTTACTTACTCACAAATAATAACCAACTGCTTATTAATTATCTATAATTTTTTAATCTCTCTTCAATCAATCTTTGGAAAGAAGCTACCATCAGTAGTAATTAATCATAAATTTTGCGTAGCTCATACATGAAATGATTGATGTACTATGTGATACTGTTGCCTTTTAATTGCAATGTTTGGAAGGCATTGGATTATAATCAATTTGATTATTACATATTAGAAATAATTATTACTATTGAAAAATCATTTATCTGTATTGACAAATGAAATAAAACAAAATTATATGATGATTTGAACAAACAGAAAGTGAAAACATTTTCAGAAATTATGAGTTATAATTTATTTCTTTCCTTTGCATCAAAGTCTTATAATAGTTTTATCCATAATTATAGAAAGAATAAAACTTGAAACTGTAAGGAAGACAATAAATAATGACTACTTGATATTTTCCCCTAGGTGACTTTAATATAATTTTAACATATTTAACTTGTGAGGTTCCAATTAGTGTTAGACTTTCTATTATAGAGTATCTATACAGAAAAACTTGATAATATATTAGGGGGTTGTTTAACTATATTGAAATTATGTTATTAAACATAATGGATTCCAAAACAATATTTGTAATTCTAAGAGTGGAGCCAGACATGCTACCTTTGTGCCACATGGTTTTTGCTAGCTCTTAAATGCACAAAACTGATATCCTGAATTTGGTTCTTAGATTGGAAAATGGAATAAGATACCAGATTCTAAAATGTTGTCCTCTAAATGCTATCACATACTGTAGCATGTTCCTGTCCTCATTCACACACACAAACACCCACATGCACACACACACACACACACACACACACACACACACACACACCATATACATCTACAAATATAATAGGAAAATAAAATTAAATAGAACTCAACACTTCAAAATAAAAAAAAAAAAAATTGGCCATTATTTAGAAAAGTATTCATAGCTTAGCAAAATTTTTTCCAAATTGTAAGCTAATTAACAGGATCAAATAGAGTACCTAGATTTAATAGAAATCATTTATTTTTTTCTGTAATACTTTAGTTTATAAATAAATGCAAAATCCTAGGATAAAATTTTATGAATCAAATGTATGGCTATTTTACAGCAAAATCACGTGTTTCTTAACATTGATACAGTCTGGAAATCTATCATTAGAGGATTTTATTACAGTGACACAGGCAGATGATTTGGTCTAATCCATTGCTAATATATATGGTATAATATATTGTTCCCAGGCTACAAACCTATCATAGCCATTACTATATTTAATACTATAGGCAGTTATAACACAGTTTATATATCTAAACACATAAAAACACCCAAAAGTACATGAAGAATACACTACATAAGATTTTTTTTAAAGGTAATATACCTATAAAGGATGTGTACCATGAAAGGAACTAGCAGTGATGAGTCAAAAAGTGAGTGATGAATGACTGTAAAAGTTAAGGCTTAGCTACACATGGCTGTGCACTTCATGAACAATGTACATTTGGGCTACAGTTAATTCATTATCTTTTTCATTATGTAATAAATTAATCTTGGTTGACATTTCTACTTTTTTTTTCCAACAGGGTTTCTCTGTGTTGCCCTGGCTGTCCTGGAACTCACTCTGTAGACCAGGCTGGCCTCAAAATCAGAAATCCACCTGCCTCTGCCTTCCAAGTGCTGGGATTAAATGTGTGTGCCACCACTGCCCGGCTTATATTTCTACTTTTAAAAAAAAAATAGCTTTAGTCCACCAAGAAGAGCTTTGCATTGTGGGAACTCCTTCCTTTCTCACTCCCCAGCCATCTTGGAGGCTCATCTGGGTTGGGGGTTGTCACACACCTAAGACAGGAAGATGGTGTCCTCAAAGAAAATGAAAAAAATCTCTGGAGTAGATCAACTCTAGGCTCTAGCTTGTTATGAAAAGTGGAAAGTACATGCTGGGGTATAAGCAAACTCTGAAAATGATCAGACAAGGCAAAGCAAAGTTGATTATCTTTGCCAACAACTACCCAGCTCTGAAATCATATAAACAGAAACATCACTAAACAGACTCAGAAAGAGTGAAAAAATTAAAGTAATAGAATACATTGGGTGGTTGTTTATTTGACTAACACAAATTCCTTGAAATTGTGTATGTCTTTGTGTTTTTGTGCATGTATGTGCACATGAATTTGAGCACGTACAAAAATTGGAAAGAGTCATCAGAATTTTGGATCCAAGCTACGGACAGTGATGGAGAAAAAAAAAACCCTATACTTAACAAAACTGGAAAATCGGGATGAAATGAATAATTTTCTAGACAGATATCAGGTATCAATGTTAAATCAGGATCAGTTAAATCATCTAAACTGTCCCATAACCCCTAAAGAAATAGAAGCAGTCATTAAAGGTCTCTGAACGAAAAAAAGCCCAGGATCAGATGGGTTTAGTGCAGAATTCGATCTGACCTTCAAAGAAGACCTAATACCAATACTCTTCAAACTACTCCACAAAATCATAACAGAAGGAACATTACCCAACCTGTTCTATGAAGGCAAAATTATGTTTATACCTAAACCACACAAAGACCCAACAAATAGAGAGAACTTCACCAATTTCCCTTATGAATATTGATGCAAAAATACTCAATAAAATTCTCACAAACCAAATCCAAGAACACATCAAGAACACATTCACCACAATCAAGTGTGCTTCATCCCAATACTGCTCCTAAAGAAAATTTAAGTTCAGACACCAGTACCCATACTGGGCTTGTCACAATTACCTGAAACTCAAGCTTCAAGGAATTTTACACTCTCTACAGTACTCATCTGACACCCATAACACATGTAGGTACCTCCATGCACACACGCAAGCGTGTGCACGCGCGCATGTGCACACACACGCTTAAAAGGAATATGAATCTTTAGAAGTAAAAATAAAAGACAAGAAAGGAGAATGTAATAGAATTACTAAAAAGAGAATGAAAATATATAGGGATCAAATTATATTGTTTCAACAAATATACAGAACAAATGATTAGAATGTTGACTATTTTGATGTTTCAGATTCTGAAAAATAAGCATGATCTTTAGACATTAAAATAAGAGATATAAATTAACAACAAATTTCAGTTTTATATGTGTAGTGTATGTCATAAAAATAAATAATTATACCTCAAAATTTTGAGTACAAGATATTTGTCAGTGAGTAAAAAGAAGAAACAGCAGAAAATAGTGCCAATAGAAAATTATTTGAGAAAATTCCTGCCATCAAATTTCTTTTAAAAATTACCTTATATTTATTTATATGTTACAGTGACAACTTATCACATTTTCAATCATTTATTATTTTTTATTCACTTCACATCCCTCCCTCTTCTCATCCCTGCCCCATCCTTGTAAATTCCTACCCCCACTGTTCCTTCTTTTGCTCCTCAGAGAAAAAAAAGTCTTGGCACCACACCACTCTGGAACTTAACCTCGTCTGTTTGTGCCATTGGATCCTCTTCACCATACATGGACTGCCTGCTTGTTTTATCACAATTTAATTTTATTTAATTTTAAGAAAATATTACTACTAAATAAATAAACACTATGTGACATAAAGTCATATACATATTAGAAATAGAATATAGAAATATACCTATAACTTTTTAGAATGGCTAAGCCTATATCAAATAATACAGCTGGATTCAATTACCAGTCAAGGTGTCCACCAAACGCGGTAGAGTTAAGCAACTCTTGAACTTAAGATGTAATTTGAGTAAATTAAAGCAATCCTTGAGAGTATAGTGGAAATGAATTGTGTGTAGCTATTTTTGACTGAGTTCAGAATAGGAAACAATATCCTGTCCCTAGAGAGGAACAAGAGGATGACTATTACAACCCAAGGAAGTTAAACTATTCTTTGTTATATACAAAATTGTAGATAATTTTATGTCTGAACTATGATTCTTTTCCCTTCTCTCTTTCCATCCCTCCTTACTTCCTTGATTTTTTTTTTTTATTCTTTCTGGTTGTTCTCTTTCTTCCATCTAGAGTCTCATATATCACATGCTATCCTCAAACATGCTATGTGGGAAAGACTAGAACTGATCTCTTGATGTCGGGACTTGTCAATATAGCCAATTGCAATAACCAGAGGAATCTACAATCAGTCCTTATGCTCAAGCTCCAAACATTTACTGTCATCAGTATCAAACTTCAAATTCCACTAAAAATTAGTAACATTTTTATACCAGACTTTCTTTGGTACTCTCAGTCTTATCCCCATATTCTTTGGTACTAAATTCAGATTTGTATAGTCAAATATAATCAGTTTTCATTGGTCTCTCACAGATTAATTACTAGCATAATATAGTTTAGTGAATACATATTTATATGTTGGTTTTATTGCTATCAAAACAATGTCTTTATGACTAGATCGATCATCCAATAATATTCAATTCACTGGTTTCATATGAGCATGTCTTAGGTATTTGAAACTCATTTATTATCTATTTTATCTAGATAAATAGACTGATAAACAAATTATACTAACAAGTATACTTGTTACTGTATTTTGGATAAATGTAAGTTTATTGGATTAGAAAATATAGTTCTATTGATACATTCTACATCTTATCACATCTTCTCTCAGTTTGGTTAGCTGTTATCCTAATCATACCATGTCTTCAGCTGATTCACATACATCATTCTTCATTCTTTCTATGTGCAGCTGTTATTGCAATTTATTTATATAGCACATATACATTACTTGTCCTATATAACCAATGCATCACTATACATTGAAGAAATCCCAGAGCTTAGTAGCATGAGTGCTTGGTAATATAGCTTTGAGTTGATGATGTGCAGAAGTACTACATTAGCTCAAACAGGGATCATGTCATCTTGTGGCTCTCCTAAAGTAGTCCTTGGATGGGAGCGTTATTACAATTTACTTACCTTAAGAATCACCACTCTATGAACTCTTTTCATGTCTCTTGTTTAGTGAGCCCTTTGGTGAGTTTGTAGTCCATTTCCAGATTCAGACTCCTGGATCCCTACTAATATCTATGCTTTTCTTAACTTGTAGGGGAAAATTGGACCCATTAATATTCAGAATTTTTCCCCTAACACTTATACATGTCAAATCCTTGGAGTCATAAAATGTCATGTCAGGTATATTGATTGTAGTTGTCTCTAAGGTTTTTTTTTTTTTTTTTTTTTTTTTTTTTTTTTTTTTCGAGACAAGGTTTCTCTGTGTAGCCCTGGCTGTCCTGGAACTCACTCTGTAGATCAGGCTGGCCTCAAACTCAGAAATCCACCTGCCTCCTCCTCCCAAGTGCTGGGATTAAAGGCGTGTGCCACCACTGCCCGGTGATCTTTTTTTCATTAAATATAAATTACAAGAGCAATAAATCTGAAAACATCTCAATAAAAGCTCCATGAGTATATTTGCTGCAATAATATGCAGAAATTAGTACTGGCTTGCAAATACTTTCACATATGAATTTTCTTATTAAAGATTATGCATGAATTACCAATGCAGTTATATTTGCATTTTGATGCTTTTGAAGACATTGTGTTTTAATATTCTTGTAGCTTTGGTCATGATGTATTTTGCTGTATATTGCAGTTTACTACCTGTTTTAGCAACACAAGAAATATTCTTTGAGTCTGATTACATGGGTGATGGTTTGCAATTGCTGGTTTTAACATTTGTAATAGTTTAGTTTTTATAATGACTGCTATTTAAGTTAATTGGGTAATTAATAAGATTCAAAAGAACATTTCGCATTAGGCCTTTTAAGTACATTTCGAATGGGATGAAATTGAAGTAATGAAACCTGCAAATAAAACATACAGGCAAGCTAATTATGGGTGGGGAGTTTGACAAAAACCAAACCATATGGAAATTTTATATATAGAAAATGCAAATCCTGAGCTCAATTTTTTTTTTTTTTTTTTTTTTAGATTATGACATATTATAACTCTACAAATGTCTAACAGTGTATGTCACTTTGTGGTTTGCAGGTCTTATTTTTCCATTTGTACTAAACTTATAAAATATCATTGAATATAACATGCAGGAGTATTAGCCTAATGTGGGGGTGAGTAAGTCAGTTTAAATTCTTCAAGATATATTAAAGGAAACTGAAACAGTCATATCCAGTGCACCCAGATATCTAGATAAAGGTCAAAGGTTTACAACAGTTAAATAAATTCTGTGAAGGAAGAACACTGGCGATGACAGGATGTCAGGGTGGCATTTTCAGTTTTCTTTTTTCCATCTCCTACTTGTATAAGAGAAATATTGACATAGTATCCGCGTCTGCACCTGTTCACACAGTGCTCCCCATTCTGAGCAAGGTCAGCAGACCTTATACTCACCTTATGCTTTATGTCTTTCCTAAGCTGTTTTGGAAGTACCTGAAGGAACGTGGTTAAATAATCACCTTTGTTTTGTCTAAATCAGTTCTCTGATCAGAGATGTAGCAGACTTCGCTTGATCTAACGTACAGCAAGATTAACTAATAACCTTACAATGTTTGGAGGGAGAATGAGGTTAAAAAGAGGCTAAATCTAGGGAAGAAATATTTTCTAATTCCAAAATACAAAGTCATTTATACATTCAAAGCAATCAGGGTCGTTTTTACAAGATATAAGGCAAACAGAATCAAATAAGAGTAGTGATTTATGACTGTTCTCATCAATAATTTTAAATGGAAATTAATTAATCTTTCCAATCTAAAAGCAGATAAGGACAGAAGAAAACAAGAAACATACAAACAAAGTTAGCATGCTTTTCTAGTATTTAGACAAACAAATAGACTGCGCTTGAAAGATTATTTCATTGCAAACAAAGAAAAAGGAATGAGAGCTCGGTGCTACCATTAGAGGACCTGGTCATTAAGTGGAAAAATCTGGTTATAGGAGAAAAGGCACACTGCCATTGAGAGAAAGGATACTTGGTCAACAAAGCATTGTGGTGATTAACTTTCTTGAACAAAAATCAAGTCCAAAACCATGTAAAAATGGACATGGGTAGAGTGAAAAGAATGACAAAAGATAACAGAAAAGTTACATAAACTTCTTGGCAAGGATAAATAAAAATTCCTATAGCCTTACAAGGTAATCAATTAAACAATAATCTAAAATTCTCAAAACATGAAAACCAAAACCCAAATGGATTTACTAGTGAATTCTAACAAACCAAAACTGAGAAATTATTCTTTGTTCATTGTCCCATATCATCCTGAAAACAAAAACAGATGTAGATATTAGAGAGACATAGAATTATAAAACAATGTATTTTACACCTAAGCTGAAATCCTCAAAATACTAGCAAATCAGAAGCAGCTAAGTTTTAAACGTATAACTCACAATGGCTGTTGAAATTTTATCCTAGAAATGCTATGGTAAGTGAAAAGGAAATAAAACATACCAATGCAATATGCTAAGTAAGTAATATGCGTATCTAAGTTAATACGCATATGAAAATATGCACAATTTTTGATTAAAATGAAAATTGACAAATCTAACACATTTTAAGATAGCAAGATACATAATAGCAGAGAGATTTTCCTTAACATAAGGACAATTTATGCAAAATCAGTGGTACATCATGCTCTTTATGAGAGGCTGAAAGCGTTTTTCTAGTACATAGATAGGAGGACAAAGGTATCCATTTTTATTGCTACTATTTTAAGCCACTGAAATTAGATAGATAAGGGAATCAAAGGCACTCATACTAGAAAAGGAGAAAAAATCAAACTCCACTTATTTATGACAAGTCCTTATGTACAAAACCTAGCATCACATAGACCAGAAGCTATAAGGTCTAATGAAAGAAATTAGGTAAAGCTCATAGGATACACAATCAACATCTAGAATAACAATAAAACATGATTGAAAGAAATTAAGGAAGATATGACAAGTTGTAAAAAGTTCCATGATCATGAACTGTAAGCTCTACTGTTCTTGATTTCTTGATATATCACAATCTTAAGTTTCTTAGAATCACTTAAAAGTTCCAACAGAACCAGCAGTCTCAACCTGGACCCCGGAAATCTCTCAGATACTAGACCGCCGACCAGGCAGCATATTTCAGCTGATATTGGGCCCCTGGCACATATGCAGCAGAGGACTGTCAGGTCTGGATTTAGTCAGAGAGGATGCACCTAACCTTCAAGAGACTGGTGGTCCCAGGGAATTTAGAGGTATAGTTGTGTTGGGGTTGGGGATGGGGACATCCTCATGGAGACGGGGGTGGGGGGCAGGGAGGAGGTATGGGGTGTAGAACAGTCGGAGGGTGGACCATGAGGGGAATAAATCCGGAGTGTAAGATAAATAATAATAAAAAATAAATCCAACAGAAATTTCTTGTTAACAGAAATGAAAAGTCAAACATTGCATGAGTATTGAATTTCAAGGTATCCTAAATATTGAAAATAATATTGATTATGAAAGAGAAAGAAGTGAAAATGTTTTACTTTCACTTTCACTTTACAAGCTAATTAAGACTTATTGATTGTAGCGCTGTGGTACTCTCATAAGAAAAGCATGAAGTCTGGTGGAAAGTAGCAGGATGCCCGAAATGATACATCATTGCAATTGATTGTAGTCAAGGAAGAAGGATTCAATAAAAGAACAATGAGCAGTGTATTCTGATGGTGCTGAAAGAATGGCTCTCTATTTCATATCCTGCAAAATTACTTTAAATCAAGTTTGAAATTATAAAGATAAAAACAGCATTTCCTTGGGTTGGAGAAAAAATTATTCAATTATCAGTAAATTGACAAGAAATAATGAAAAATAATATATATTTACATCATAATAATTATTTTCTTTCTCAAAAATATATGTATATGTGTATATATGTAAATACATTAGACACACATATACAACTTATGTTATATATACATATATGTATTATGTGGAAATATGGAAATATATATATATATATATATTGGTTGAACTAAAGGCAAATACTGGCAACCTCAATTTAATACTTATAACCATATGTTAATAGGCAAAAACTCACTCTAAACTTTTCATTTGACCTCAACACACATCCCTTTGTCTGTATACACAAAGGTTACTCAAAGAAATTAATATAGTAAAAAGTTCTTATAAAAGCGTGTGATAAGACATTCCAGTATGAGGGAGAAAACTGAAAAAGATAAATTCAATTACAGATATATAAACACCACCTCAAATAGAACACACACACACCCATGACCAAAAAAAGACAAACTAATTTAAAGTAGGCCAAATATTAGATTGTACAGTTCACCAGAGAAGATATTAAGGATCCAATAAATACACTGGATAACAACCAACACCATGAGGCATCTAGGGAACGCAAGGCAAAGTCAAGGGACACATCCAATTGGTACAAACATTTCAAATGATATGATAGCATAGATGCTACTGAGCCACTAAGATTACATTGTGTAGTGACCTGGTGCCGTCTTATTTTTGTTAGTATACATTTTGACCTGATTATAATGAAAAGTCATCCAATGAAATATGTCTCCAAAGGAACTCTCATGGTTAAGCATCCTCTGATTGTGACTTAGACTTATTAGAAAATTACAAATATAGACAAATAAGTCCCATATATTGTTTCATTGAAAGTAAACAAATATAGGTGTAGTGGACATCAATTCAGCAATTTATTTAAAAATCATATTAATAAAGGAACTATGAATCAAAACAAAAATTGCCACATAACCAAGTGGCTCAACATCTAAACACAAATGCAAAGAATTGAAAACTGACAATCAATTCATATTTGGACAACATTATACATTTTGGCATAATTAACAGTAGCCAAAGAATGAAAAATTATTCCCACAAAAATGAATGATTAAAACAAATGATTAATGATAATACTGTTGTTTACACTTCAATGTGAAGTAACATTTAATTCTGAAAATTAGAATAAACTGGGTAGAAAAGACAAATATTACATTATCTTGCTTACATGAAATACCTACAATAAAAAATTCACAGTGAGGAAAGTTTGAAGAGTTGAGCCAGAACTCGGTAGGGATGGAGAAGTTAGAATATTGCTACATGAACAGAATGAGCACAAAATTATGAGTGTAATTAATACTGCTGACATATATTGAATTAGTCAAAAATGTCATTTATTGTGTTAAATGTTTTCCACAGTAAAAGTCTTCTTGAAAAGCAGTATAGAGTACATCCTGACCATCACACTTGCATGTGCAAAAGAATTTTACTTTGTTGGAGACCTTTGGCTCTAAATGAATTTAAAGATTTTTGTGTCACTAATATAGTCAATGGTTCCATATATGTTAAATATGATAGTTCATCAGAAAATCTAAAACATCTATTACATATATCCTTTAAATAAAATTTTAAAAATATTTCTGAAAGAACCAAAAGGTTCATAAAACACGAAACTGAAATAACCTGTTTATTCATGTATATTTGGAAAAATAACCAGTTTTCAAAATATTATACATGAGTTCTGAATATTTTTATGTTATATTGAAAATTAAAATTACTGTAAAATATAGTCTATCATTTGTAAAACTAAAAGTTATAATTAAAATTAGTTAAATTTTATTTATGCTACTTTTGACCAAATTATACTTTATTATTCTTAGTTTTTAAGATTATAATTATAAAATTTTTAGATTTGAAGTTTGAACATTACTTTCTAGTTTGCCCAACAGTTCACAAGCTTTGCATGTCTAGCACACATAATATTCCTTGTCATAATTCCTATTCATGTTCTTGCTATGTTTTATAAAATGCTGTGTATAAGATCCTGCCTAAGAGCTGCTGTGAGCATCCACTGGTGTAACACAAAGTTTAGTCACAATGAAAAAATTACCTAGAAATCAATGGGAGGAGAGGCCCTTGGGCCAGAGGGTGTTAGATGCCCTAGTATAAGGGAATGCCAGGGAGGGAAGAGGGGAGTAGGTGAGTGGGTGGGGGAGCATCCTCATAGAGGCAAGGGAAGGGGGGATGGGGTAGAGGGTTTCCAAAGGAAAGACCTGGAAAGTAGAAAACGTTTGAAATGTAAATAAAGCATCAAAAAAAATTTAAAAAAAGGAAGAAAGAAAAAAGAAAGAAAACATCAAAATGACTTCTGTGTGTGTTCACTAATTCAATGGTTGACATTTGCTGCCACTCATAAGATTACTTATCCACTTGATTCATAACATAATGAATTAAATGTATTTTTCCCATTCATCTTTTAATTATTTTGTTACCTTTATGTAGAACTTTGTAGATGCTCATTAATCTTACTGGGTTATTTTTGTTCTCTTGCATATTCTTAATATTGCAGAGTTTGGATCCAGTGAGATATCTAATAGGGTGAAAGTGCCTGCCACCAACTCTGATGATGTGAGTTCAATCCCAAATATACATATAATAGAAGGAGAAAACATGTTCATAGAAGTTGTCCCTTTAACTCCACATGCACGCCATGGTATATGCACATACACATATCATACACACATTCATATGCACAAAATAAATACATAAAACATATTAAAATTTAAAAATTGTATCCATGTATATCATTGTACAAAATTATTCCTTATTGCATACCTGGAGAATCATATATGGAGACTCTTCATACTAATAATTATCTTATGTAAACATTATGATATTTTTCTTAATGCATGACTGAATATTCTGTTAATGAAAGATTTTTGTTTAAATAATTTTCATTCTAATACATTAAAAGTATGCTCTATAGAAAAGAAAATTATGGTGGTTTTCTTAACAAAACAAAAACAAGTAGATGACAGACCAAGCTGAAAACACTGCTTAAGTATCATCAACAAGAAAAGAAAGAATGGATTAAGGGCACAAGTGGGACCATCTCCAAAACAAGCCTTGAAACACTACTCTGGACTGTGATATAGAAACATCATTGTCTCTGTCATTTACACATTAAAAGAGAAAAGAAATATGATAGAAGGCATCTTCTATGTCAGTATCCTTTGCTTAGTGTATATCCAATTTCTTCAACATAAACACTTGTGTGCGCACACACACACACACACACACATACACACACACACACCCCACATTTTTCCAAAGGTATCAAGCTTGTCAACAGAGAATGAAATAAATTCCCATGTCAGAAATCATCACCAATAGTCCAAGTCAATGAAATGACTTCGATTTCAATCACATATTTGTCATGTCTCGGAAGTATGCAAGTGTTTCTGTCTAGTATAGCATTCAATGTCGAGGAAAACAAATATGATCTTCTACATTTGAAAGAAAAAAACAAACAAACCTAAGTTCATTAGTAAAAAGAAATGCTACTTTCAGTTCAGCAAACTTATGTTTCATGCCAAACTAAGACAGGTCATATGCGGTTTCAAGTTTTAACCAAAAAATTATGACAATTTAGAATAAGAAGAACAAAAACTGTTCCTGATGCTTGAGTCTAATATATACTCTAAAACGCTAAGGTTGGATGCCATCTGAGTGTGGCTTTATTCACATTATAAGCTTCAAAGATTTTACATTTCTTTATTCTGGTGTTAGCATAGATGTGAGTTCATTTTTATTTACTCTGAAAATTGAAAATGATGGAGAAAAGACCCTGACCATGACACATAAGACTGACCAAGTTATTAAATTTTACCATTTTCGTTGTTCTTTAGGAAAGGCAAAGCTGATCTACACTTTCTCCAAATTGCACATTCTTTGATGTTCCGTTAGGAGACCTAGTCCTGAACACTTTGCATCTTACACAAAATATGCAGCTGCTATAAATGAGTTCAAATAGTTTTTCTCCCCTCCTGTAGACATAGGCACAACCCCAAAGAAAAATTTATTCTATTATTGAGCATTTTGGAATTCCTTAAGATTTTTACCTCATAGGTATAAAAGAACTTGATTATTGAAACATTATTTCATATAAAAAAAATCACACCACCATTTAGGCTTGAAGAAAAAGATATTTCCAAAAATAAGGCAATGTGCAAATTGTGTCATAGTAAAACATTTATTTGTTAAAGTGATATAGATTATTCAAGATTCTACAGTCTGTTAAATCATGGATGGCAATGTAGGATGGATTGATACAGAACTTGATGCCAATGAAGGCTTGTTCTCTTTCCTTTATTAAAAAAAATATTTGTAGATCAGAAGAAAAAAATTTGGTTTTAAAAGGGGATGAGCCATGTTGTGAGGGAGCCAGTTTCGCCGCATCAGAGACATCAGAGACATCAGAGACATCAGAGACATCAGAGACATTGTCGCTTTGGCTCCCATGGACAATTCCTTCTGGGACAAGAAGTTCACCAATCCACGGTTGTGAACTGAAACATTTTCAAATTTTATCCAGTAAAAATATCAAGGGCAACTGTTCTCAGGAGAGAGAGAGAAAGAGAGAAGTGCTGCTCTTCATATGGACTCCAGCCTCTGAAATCAAAGAAAGGAAACGAAGAAGAAAACACAAATCAGTAAGATCCTGGTGTTGAAATTCTAAAGCTGCTGAGCTGAGAAACTCAGGCAGATGATTCCCGACACAAGTTACAGGACAGATGCAGACACCCACATCCATAGGGAAGATACTATCTGATCACGTCACAGTTAGCAAATGTGTAATAATAACCATCCATTTCAAAAGCAAATCTAAGTGCCTTTATAAAGCCTCCATATTCATTTGAGTCAAACCTAAATTGTAGGTAGGCCAGAATTTGCTCTTATTTCATTTTTCCCAATACCCTTTAGGTAAAATTCATTGCATTCATTGATCCAGGCCATTTGTTTTAATATATGCCTCTGTTGCTTTGTAGAAAGGGCATCTTCAATCAGAATTCTTCAGCATTTCCAAAACTTACATGATCCCTGCTCTTTATATTCTGCAGAGAGAATTGTAACATTAAAATTTCATGAGAATTGGTTGTGCCTTTAATGAAGAATATTGTTCATTTTACTAATTAGTTCTTCACTCACAAACCACACACAGAAAGTGTGAATAAGAATAATTCACAAGAATACACTACATGGCTAATTTAAAGAGGAATTGGAGCAAAAATATATAAAAAACAGTTCTTAAAATATTTAAAGTACAAATGCTGGTGAGGATGTGGAGAAAGAGGAACATTTCTCCATTGTTGGTGGGATTCCAAGCTGGTACAACCACTCTAGAAATCAGACTGGACGTTCCTCAGAAAATTGGACATAGTATTACCTAAGGACCCAGCTATATCACCCCTAGGCATATTCCCAAAAGATTCTCCAACATATAACAAGGACACATGCTCCACTATGTTCATAGCAGCCTTATTTATAATAGCCAGAAGCTGGAAAGAACCCAGATGTCCTTCAACAGAGGAATGCATACAGAAAATGTGATACATTTACACAATGGAATACTACTCAGCTATTAAAAAATGAATTCATGAAATTCTTAGGCAAATGGATAGTACTAGAAAATATCATCCTGAGTGTGGTAACCCAATCACAGAAGAACACACATGGTTTGCACTCATTGGTAAGTGGATATTATCCCCAAAACTTGGAATACCCAAGATATAATTCACAGACCACATGAGGCTCAAGAAGAAGGAAGACTGAAGTGTGGGTGCTTTGGTCCTTCTTAGAAAGGGGACCAAAATACTCATAGGAGCAAATATGGAGACAATATGTAGAGAAGATACTGAAGGAAAGGTCATCCAAAGACTGCCCCACCTGGGGATCCATTCCATATAAAAACACCAAACACAGACACTATTGTCGATGCTAAGAAGTCCTTGCTGACAGGAGCCTGATATAGCCATCTCCTGAGAGGCTCTGCCAGAGATTTACAAATACAGAGGCAGATGCTCGCAGCCAACCATTGGACTGAGCATGGGGTCCCCAATGGAAGAGTTAGAGAAAGAACGGAAGAAGCTATAGGGATTTGCAACTCATAGAAAGAACAACAATGTCAACCAACCAGAACCCCAGAGCTTCCAGGAACTAAATCAGAAACCAAAGAGTACACATGAAGGGACCCATGACTCCAGCAGCATATGTAGCAGAGCATGATTGTCTTGTCAGGCATCAATGGGAGGAGAGGACCTCGCTCCTGTGAAGGCTAGATTCCCCAGTGTAGGGGAATGCCAGGAAGGGGAGTCTGGAGTGGGTGGGTGGGTAGGTGAATGGGGGATCACCCTCATAGAAGCAGGGGGAAGGGGAGGGGATGGGGATTTTGGGACGGGAAACTAGGAAAGGGAATAACATTTGAAATGTAAATAAATAAAATATCTAATAAAAATAATTAAATTTCAAACTGTGATTATAATTTCCTCCAGGATGGCTTCAAATGTCTCATAGATTTAGGATATTTCTATAAATTTCAATCTTGACAAAGAAAGAGAGGACAGTGATATAACCTAGCATGTAAAGATTCAAGCCAGCAAGCCTGGTGACCTGGCTTTAATCCTTGGACTCCTCGTGGGTGATTAACTCCTACAAATTGTTCTCTGACAGTTATAAGAATATCATGGCTCATGAACATGGATAAATTCATAAACACAAACATACAGAGAAAGAGAGAGAGAGAGAGAGAGAGAGAGAGAGAGAGAAGGGAAGGAGTGAGGGAGGGAGAGAGATCATGGCTAATGCACATATACAACCACATAGACACACACAGACACACAGAAATATTGTGGCTCATACATATGTTCAGTCACATAGACACACAGACACACTAACATGCATGCTTTTATGAGAATTTATGTAGAAGCAAAAGCTATTCAGAGTTTAAACTGTGCACTGATTATTTTCACTTAGAGAGACAGCTGACTGCAGGGAAAATATCCCTTATAGGAAATGCGTAGAGCACACAGTCGTATGTGAAATCTGGATTATTTTTATAGCTTGGTTATAACAAAGAATAGATGCATATCTAATCATCAAACCAATTTATGCTTCACATACTTTATACAGAAAACTTGAAAAAATTAGTAGCTTCTTTAGCACAACTTTACACAATTCATAAACTCCATTAGTAGAGAAGTTAAAACAAAAATCTAAATTTATAATTACCTTATTTGATAATAAAATTTAATAAAGAGGTCAAATTTATAAATTATTAATGTATATTTAAAGGCTACAATAAGCTAGTATAGACTATGCCATGCTTCCTGTAAGTCCATGGCCACACAAACACAGAGAAATCATACATTTTCTTACAGTTCTTAGTCTATAAGTCCTTCAAATGATCACTGACAGCATTCAGTATCAGTATATAGAAATCTGTTAACTTCTGTATATATTGCCCCTTTCTAACATGTTAACATGGGGCATCCTTTGTTTTACTGGGTGACTGTTAAGGATACATATTCTTGTTAATTATTCAAATTTCCCTGGTTATTATCACAAAACTTATGAATGACTCCATGCCCCTGACATTGAGTTATATTTGTGTAATCATATTCTTATAATCTTACCACATAATAATTTTATGTAATTCATTAAAATAATTTAGGATCTGTGTATTTCCATATTTATTCAGGATTGAGGTCCTTAGAGACAAAAACAATCAGAACAAAACAAACAGAATAAGGCACTTTGAGAAATAAAATTTTGTTTCAAACACTCTGTGTGTAATAAAAATTCCCCTTAATAGATGGCTCATTGTGGAAGTCCTAAGTCTGCCCCTGGCTGTGATTCTGTGCTCAAAGTCTGGTGTCTGCTCTGGGGCCCTTCATCCACATACAAAAGAGCGCTTACACTCAAAAGAGACATGTGAGAAAGAGTTAGGGCCACACAGCCTGCTCAGAAAGGTATTGGCCTTCATCCTGTGAGAATGATAGGCCTGAAATAGCTAAACTAACTTAAATGTCCCAAGAATACCTACAGAGAAGTCGTACACAACTTAAAATCTTACATATAAATGCAGTGAGAACAGGCTAGTGAGTGAGAACAGGCTAGTGAGTGAGAGCAGGCTAGTGAGTGAGAGCAGGCTAGTGAGTGAGAGCAGGCTAGTGAGTGAGA
>CM052705.1:67905988-67986267 GCA_028551405.1 Uromys caudimaculatus | reverse complement strand
GCAGGCTAGTGAGTGAGAACAGGCTAGTGAGTGAGAACAGGCTAGTGAGTGAGAGCAGGCTAGTGAGTGAGAGCAGGCTAGTGAGTGAGAACAGGCGAGTGAGTGAAGGAGGTTCTAACACTGACTTAATAAATCTTTTCTCTGTGATTATAGGACACATTAAAAATAAAAAAAAAACGCTAATGAAATGTTTCTATGACATTAAGATATTGACTTTATTTCTTAAAATATTTAAAAAGTCATTATCAAGAATTTTAGAGATGAACATATTCCATCTTTCTCCCACTCACTCAAAGCAAAACATATACTACATGATATTATGGATTGCTATAGGGATGAGGATGTTTTAATCACATGGCCTGATTTTCTATAAAGAGCAGTAAATTTAGTGTGATGAAAAGTCATTGTTAAAATTTTATGAATCCCTCACACTGACAGAATTTTATTTTCTGTAGCAGAACAGAGAATCCTCAAATTAAGGCTAACCTCTAAATTCCACTTTGAATAAGGAAACGGAACAGTCACAGTGATGTGTAATGACCTTGGAATGTGCTTGGGGACTTGTATTTGGCAATTTGAGTCTTGGGATTCACTCTTCTGCTTCTATCTGCCCCATAACATTGAGCATGGCTTTGAAATGTTTCTGATACAGCGATTACCCTCACCTAATTCCTTACATAAGCTATCTTAAGGTTCAGGTCAGTTGGATGCCCAAACTCCAACAATAAATGAACTTCTAAAAGTAAGAGAAAAACAGGAAGATACATAAAGAAATGGGAAGAATAAAAAAGAAAAGAAAGGAGGCTGGGGAAGGAAGAACCTAGGGAACTATGGGAAAGAAAGAAAGAAGGAGGGGACTTTAAACTGAGAGAAACGATGTGGGAAGCAAGGTGCCCTCTGTAGGCCAGCTCTAGCTCTTGCACTTGGACTTGCTGAAGTTCTTACCCATGTATGTCTTTCTGGATCTGGGTTACACACAGCCAAACATCTGGGAGAGCTCAGGGAGTTTGTGAAAGAGTGGGGGATAGAAGTGAGCAAGCCAGAGAGGGTCAAGGACATGACAAGAAAACCCACAGTCAACCACATGGGCCTGTGGGGCTCACAGAGACTGAGCCGCCAACCAAAGAGCCCCAGGGGCTGGACAAAGAGCCCTATACACTTTTAACTAATATACAGCTTGGTCCTCATGTGAGTCCTCTAATAGGTGGAGCAGGGCCGGTCTCAGTTTCTATTACTTCCCATTGGAACTTCTTCCCTCTACCTGGAATGCCGGGTTGGGCCTCAGTAGAGAGGACTTACCTAGTCATACTGGAAGTAGATATCACAGGGTGGAGTGGTAGTCAAGCAGAACTCCCCATCTCTGAAGAGAAGGGGAGGGGACAATAGGGGGAGAGAATTTCAAGGGTGGGACTGGGAGAAAAGGACGGAGGGGGCTGTGATCAGGATGTAAAGTGAATAAAATAATAAATTATTGGGAAGTAAAAGAAACTCAAGAATGTTTTCAGGAAATAAATGATACATAAAAATGTTTGTTCTTCTGTAGAGATGGGATTTACTAGTAAATATTATGACACATTGAGCAAATTAATATTTTCTAGTTTTATATATATATGGTTAAAAATATGTTTGATGTTGAAAACTTGCAATTGTTTTTCTAATTTTTAAAAGATTTTCCCGGTTTGAAACCTCAAATAAATGGCTGAAACTTCCATCTGTCTGTCAATTGTGTCAGTGCTCCTTCATTCTCGTAACACACATTCTGATCGAATTAAAATGAAGGAATCAGATTCTCACTTGGAAATTAAAAAATAAATAAATAAATAAAAGGAAGAGCTCTCAAGAAGAGTAATTGATGACTGACAGAAACAATATCTCCTCTAAGGCTCGTGTAACCTTAACTGTAAAACGAGTTCTTTCATTTTGCATAGCAGTATAAAGGAATATCATTTTTTACCAGGCAAAATGTATTATCTCATTTAATGATAGGACAGTAGGACAGGGATGCAAGGCATGGCTGAACGTGTCCTGACAAAGACAGGTATCAGGCATTGGTCACTATATCCATAAAAAGATATCTATGTGTACAGAAGAGTTGTAAAAGTGATTTAAATCAGGAATGACTGCAAGAGTTGCTCCAGGGTCACACTAATGGCAGAATTCCAACTACCTATGATACCAACAATATTTATGTCCATTAAGAGTTGTTCCAGACACATTTTGAACCCAAGTAAACAGCAGTTTATATTGCTAAGCACTCAATTTAATGGACAATCTCAAATCAATCTCTGTGGTTCTTTTGAAGTAAATAACTGTTAGTAAGCTTCTCACCTGTGTTTCCTGGACATTCTGGTCAACATTAGTCAGCAAAGCATCTGGGAAGGAGATTTCCAAGGTATTAATTAGTTCTTTATTTGTTTTGGTCTTTAAGATCAGCTCCTAACACCCTACTTACTTTATCATTGCTGAACTAAACAGTCATATGTATAATAACAATTAGCTTTGCCATTTTATAGTTTTCTGTAGCTATTTGATATATTTACTATAACATATATATTTTTTTCTAGAATATAAATACCTGTCTCCTAATGTAGGATCAATGTAGTTCAATGAGACAGTCAGGTTTCTATTTCTATTCATCTCAGAATTAGCATTTCAACTGCAGAGCTGTCCATGAAAAACATGGGACCTACAGAGCTCTAAGTAGCTAAAAGAATTCATCCATACATACCACAGAGATATAAAAACAGTATTAATCATCAGTTAATATCTAGTCTTCAACTACTCTTATGTCATCCATTTCTAAGTAAAAGAGTACAAATAAGATCCTATATAAATTTTCATTCAAATATACCATTTATCTATAAATTCTCAATATCATGATACAACCCTGGTTGGACATATTCCATTTCTTTGAAGAATGTTTTCATATGAAAACACTATTACTTATTTCAAAATTAAAAGGGTTAAGGGTCTTTATGGATAGTTGCCAAATTTTATAAAATATATTAGGAAAAGATGAAATATTAATGTGTTTTTATATATAAACTCATTGAGTACATTTGAATTTACAATAGACCCCACAGATTACGATTTTCACAAATGTTATAGAGAGAAAATAGTTAGGGAATTTGATTATGGTAGAGTCAAAAAGTGTAGTTCATAGTTTCAATTTATTCTAATATCTTGGTATTCATTTACTTGTATGATATGGAGCAAAATTACATCAACTGCATAATGTATGTGTTAAATGAGATAACTTGTATAACCACACCCAAAACAAGTACATTTAAAAAGAAGCCACAGGTTCATGACTTTATCTAGAACTTATTAAGAGTGTGTGTGTGAATATATATATATATATATATATATATATACACATTTATATATATAGTTTTGACATCTGTAACCATAATGTTCACCAATGTGAGAAGATAGATAAAATGAGGATGTGAATAATTAGAATGCCCAAATGACTAATGTGTATTAGAAAGTATGCATTTTGACTCTTATCTTAAAAATGGTAGACATAGTTTGGGAACATTTCTTTGATAGTCCTTTGAAACCTAACTATATTTACCTAATTGAAAACTTATTAATTTGTATTATTTGATTTTAGTTAATTTCTTCTAGAAATCAGTTTATGTGTAGAAGAGTATCTATCTATAAATAGACCTGTACAAATACACAATGTGCACATACATTCAATATTTATTTTATCTATTTAATATTGACATAAACAGATGACCAAAGCCATAACAATTACTCACCACTTGCTTTGTTGTAATAATTAGTTGTAACTTTTAATAATGTTTCAAATGCATTTATATTATCATTATGAGATAATATAATACTTTCATACACTTCCAGTTATAAGCTGGCAATTTCTGTCCCACTTGAAATGAAACCACATTCCTAGGGTAGCTGAATCATGGAAACATATTAATGAAAGATTTTTGTAGATTTATGTTCTGCTAAAAGCAGTCATTTCCTCTGTAAAATAATGGAAAAAATACAAAACCCATAGTGCTTATGAAACCATGGCTGAAGAAGCTTCCTTGTTCACTTTTTTAGTTTTTTTTGTCTAGAACTGGGTCATTCTGAAAAATGGTCTTTAAAAATGACATAAAAATCTTGTTGAATTTGATTAGTTTTCTTTTCCTTTATGAATTTTGGTGACATTACTTTTCATTTTAAAATGTATGTTTTTGTTTAATATATATGTGTGTGTGTGTGTGTGTGTGTGTGTGTGTGTTTGCGCACGCGCGTGTGGGAAACGATGTGTATCATATGCATTTAGCGCATTAAAGAAGTCATAAGAAACGTTGGGACCCTGGTCCTTTGTGGCTGGAATTACAGAAAGTTATAAACCATCATGTGGGTACTAGGAACTGAAACCAGGTCCTCTGCAACAACAGTAAGTTCACTTAAGCACTAAGCTATATCTCCAGGCCCTTAATTACATATTTCATACCCAAAAAAGACATTCAATGGCATTTTCAATTTGCATTATAAGTATATAATTATTATTTCTATTATTATTATTACTATTACTATAATAGTAATAGTAGGTATTGTACTTTCCCATCCAACCTACGGCTCTACTGAAGTCTTTACCTCAAACGTTTTCCAGGCTCACAGAGAAACATGCAATGCTAAGGGCTGCTCTCATGACAATGAACAGTCTGAGGAAGAAAAATGATCCTCTCTGTGTGACTTGAATGTCTATGCCTCACTTAGAATTATAACCAGCTCTTGTAAATCATCAAGGCCAAGAAAACAACAAACTCTTGTTTGGTATCTTCTTTGATAAAATGTAGAATTTCATTTACAAGGCAAATACAGTATCTTCTATGTCTACAGAATTTTTAAGGATTTCCATTTTAAAGAAAATTTTCTTAAGTTTATACCTGACCATAAGCAGAAAGAGAATACTAAAATTTAGGAAATAAAAAATAATTAATTATGTAGAATTTTCTGATCATTTGTTTAATTTCTAAGTAAGGCAAACATTTCTGCAATTAAATCAAATAAAATTAATGAAATTATATTGACAGCAATCACTTTAGGAGTGCTTAAAACTGAAGAGGGAATGGACTGTATTAAAGTTTTCAAAGTAAGTTATTTCATAGTAAATACAAATATTTTACTTAATATATTTGTGTGCCACTAGATAACAAAAGATATTTCAAAATTATATTCTAAAACTTTTTCAAACTATAACTTAGAAGTAGGTAAAATCAGTTGGTTTAATGCATTAGCTAGTGAGACCTCTTTGAGTCATTTAATTTGGGGGAACATTCTATGGGAAATAAATAGATAACTAGATAGTGTCATGGTTACTGATTCCCACATCTAATTTACACAGTTTTAAACAACAGATTTATATATTAATCAAGTTGGAGGTTTCAAATATAATAGTCATCAAAACAAGCTCCTCTTTCCTAGAATACTGAGAAAATTTTGAAGGCTATATATTCCCTATATGATACTGCATGAATTGTATAGTATTTCTAAATCAAAGGACAATTATTCAAAAGGAAACAAAGCATTTTAGGGAGGGACACATAATTCCTTATCTGAACATTCAGAGTAAGTAATTTTTAAAACTACTCTAATAACAAAGACTCCATGTACCTTTTTTGTGCATATAACAAACTGATTATGTTGTAGGGCTAAAATTAATGCTAAATAATGAAGACAAAGAAAACAAACGTAATATATTCACTCTGCCTATAGTAAAAAACATTAAAGAAGACCACGTATATATGGCAGGTTATGTAAAGACTACACACCACATGGCAAACGAAAAACAAGGAAAACATGGAATGTCTGATTGCTATGGAAACTTAATTTCTGGACCACAATCATCATGATGTTATTAGGCAGAAGCATACATAATTGGAATAATAATATATCTATCCCTAAGCTCCTCATGAATTTTTCTATCGATTTACACATCCACTCAACTAGGCATCTATTCTGTATCAGACATTATAATAAATAATATCAATTTTCTCCATAAGCAAAACTGCAATCATATGATCGCATCTTATACACATGAACATCAGATGACTTTCTTGATATGCTAGTTTTCTGTTGATTTCTTGAAATGTAAACTTTTACAAAAAGTAAAACAGGCTTAGATATTTTTGTTTAAGATACAAGAGTCCAAGCATTTGATAAGTATACTCTGAAAGTCTTAGGAAAATACTAAAAGTATTAATTATTTTAATGACTTTAGTTAAATTTCAGATGGGTCAACAACAAGGATTTTCAAATGTTTATGAGAAATGAAATATTCTCAATCTATATTCCAAAAGATTCATAAGCATGGTAATCATTTCTGTAAACAAAGTAATTGGAAGATTGGAGTTTCTCGGGAGTTTAGAGCAGTTATGCCCAGTTGCCTACTCTGTTTGAGCTCCAGGACTTCTTGTCCTCCGTAAGCATTTCTTTGTGAAGACTAGAAAATTTTGCCCATTCAAGAGTGTAGTAAGATGTTGGTAAATCTCAGAATGAGGAGATTAACATGCTTCTCCCATTCAGTACTTCTTTAGAAATAATGTGATCAGTGTGAATTCAAAATAATAATTGAATTAGTCATTGTTACCATAGCAGTGTGAAAAGTCACTCTGCCTTGAGAGGTGCTTTGCTTTCATGAACTATGACCACACAAGTGACCTTAGGTGTGCCCAAGGAGTTATCTACAGGAGCAGTGGAGGAAGACTAGCCTTTGCTCAATGAAAAGTGAATCCTCATAAAGGAAGCAAAGAAGAGATGGTATTTAGAAAGCACAATTGAGCCCACTGTGCAACCTCTAAACAAATTATAAAGACTGGCACTAAAGTCATATCTAATTGCTTCAATCTGACCTCTCATTTAATAATATCTAGAGGAAGTACATATGATTAGATGGTATTTTGCCAAATTTAAATTAATTGACTTATTTTGTATGGACACAGAGGGAAAAATGAAGTTAATTATTTGATAATCAGAAGTTTAGCTTTAAGTAATGTTTGAGTGATGTGAGTTAGTTAGTACACTATCATTTTGAGGCAGATATGATGGTGCATATCTGTAATTCCACCACCTGGCAGCAGAGGCATGTGTATAGGTAGACCTTAAAGGTATTCTTAACTACAGAGTAACTCTGAGGTCAGCTTAGGATACCTGTGTCTTTGCTGAGTTGAGATTATAAGATTTTACATAAGACATAGCCTCATAACAAAATGAAAGTAAAATTAGAAAGAAAAAATAGAACCATGCATATCATTTAATAATGCCATATAGGTATATATCTATGAATCACGAGTTCAGTGAATCTCCAATAGTTTTATCAAGGAAACATACAACTACCTTTGCATTCTTCATAAATATAATGCATCCACTCTATAGTGCATATGACCACATTTACCACAGTCTTTTGTTTTAAAAAATGCATTTACTTTAAAAGACAAGCATGCAGCAGCACATTTATATCAAATAAGCAAAAAAGCCACTCTGGTTAATGAGCAATGATTTTCTTCCATTTGTTAATGGGATGAGCCCTCCTTTAGAAGTTTTTATTTTCTTGGTGATAAAAGCAAACACCTGTTTGAAAAAGCAGGTTTATATTTTTATCTGATTCTTTATCTTCTATTAAAAATGTAAAATGCAATCATTCAACAGCTGTGTTAAGAATAAATATGATCACCTGTATGCCTCTATGAATTAGCACATATGACAAATGTAGAATAAATTTCCTTTTATTTTATTTTCCACTGAAGAATCTGTATTATGAAAGAAAAGTAGCTTTGACCAATTTAGGCACCTGAACCAAGACTGTTCTTAGAAGGTTACTTACTTTAGCATTCCTGAAAATGCTAATTTGAAAAATAAATCGAAATATTACATTGCTCTTCACAACATAATTGTCACAGAAAATAATATAGTGCCTTCATTGAAAAAATTCAATTATTCATAAACAGACTTCTATTTGAATTACAAAAATCTAATTTTTATGTGGTAGAATTTTATGAAAAAAATTGTTATCTATTTTGTGTAGATGGAGTGGGGCTAGGATGGCTCTCAGATGACATTTTGTGGAAGTTCATCTATACTTTCCACTACTGGTTCCTATTCACTCAGTGGTCAGGCTTGGCATGCTTGGTGACGTTACTGGCTGAGAAATCTCTTGGCCCTGTGAGCACCATTTTTTTAAAAATATGATTTGCTGTCATAGGGCTTGTATATTAGCCTTAGGGAATGAGAAGGCACTGTTGCAGTCTCTTGCTCTCCCAAGTTTGCCACTTTATTTATGTAACCTTCATGCATGTATATGAAGGTACTATATTCTTATCTCTTTTTTAGAAGGTCTCTAAAAACATGAAGTGAACATATCAGACACAAGAGAAGAATTTCAAATTTCAATTTCCTGTGTGAATTTTCACTGTGATTTTTCAAAAGAAAAAAAACACATTACACAAAGTTTTCTTATATGTACTTCACATTTAAAACAGTTCCTTTTCCATAGCAAACATCAGAAACGCAGTGCTGAGTCCACATTGCATTCATAGACATGCTTCTCTTAAGAGACAGCTCCCATGACTTCTGCGAATTACCACAGTGAAAATATTCCTTTAAACCTCCACTGAGGGAGGGTCTGTGCCTGACTCTAGCTCCTTCAGCAGGCACTGTGAGAAACTTACTTGGCTTGGTATGTGCTCTTTGAGATGTGGGCCCCTCTGTAACAGAATCAGGAGGGCAGCTAGCTAACTGCAAGGCAGTTGAGTTGTTCCTGTTAGTGTTTTGGGACTCAACGTTTGTGACAGCTTCACTCTGCGGCTCAGCACTTGGCTTCGTGCCAGTCTTTCTTTTCTGCTTTTGAGACACAGGCGCACTTGAAGTCCAGGTAGGAGGCAAAGCAGAGGTAGTGGTAGAAGAGTCCTGACTCGAACATGTTTCTGAAGACTGAATAGCATTGTCACTGGCAACTTTACAGCACTGGGCATTCTCTTCATGGCCCATGGCTTGTTTGGACATGGACTGGGGCAGTGTAACGCTGCAGCCTTGCATCTGAGCCCCATTAGTCTGCGAATAAACATTGCTGACCTTGGTGACCTTGTGTTGCCCATTATTGTTACAAACCTTATACCGGATCATTAGTATGATGATGAAAACCAACACGGACGCTACAATGATTCCACCAATGATAATAATCATGGTGCCACCCAAAAACTGGGACTGCATAAAGTGGCAACGGACATAATCCTGTTCCGTAGTAAACTGGATGCAACCCACGACTCTTGTGGCAGTGAGGGAAGTGATGCCATCATCATATATGGCCAAGACACATAAGTCATACATAGTTCCAGAAGCCAGATTATTGACCAGAAATGTTTTGCTCGTAGGAGGTATCATTCTGAGGGACAATGGAATATGCGTTAGTATTAACAACACAACACATATATGCAAAGCCATTATGGCTTTAGCTCTGTCTCCTTCAATACTCATTTAAGATAAGCACATTTATAGCAGATATGAAATATGGTGATGTGAACTGCTCTGATATTTACCCAGTTAGAATAGCTGAAAGCTCATTGTTACAGTTCGCATTATATTAATGGTGCCTGCACCATGCCTTGACAAGCTTACTAATTACAATGCTTGGCAAAGCAGAGCTCCTAATAAAAGCCATTGCTAAAAAATCATTTATGACAAATTGCTTTCGAAAGGTGTGACTGTGACATTATCTGACTACTAAACAAATCCATTTAGCACTTACAACACCTCTATGACTGGAAGGCAATTTGAAGAGAGAAAACACTGACAGTCACATTAGCAACCAGAATGGAACTGCGATTCAGAGCATTTGTTTTCAAAGTCAGTAATAAGCTGCTATGGAATGGGACCTGCTAAAGCCATCTTCAATAACTTCTACTGTTAGAAAGATGAACAGATTTTATTTACAGACATCATGATTTCTTCTGCCTTAGTTTCCAGTATGTTTTAATGATTGTGATGTGCATGTGTGAGCAAAAATTAGGTCACATAATGAAGCAAAGCATTTGGTACGAGGACGATTCACCGCACCAACATATGCGGGTGAGAATTTCCATTGGCACTGTTTTGTTTTTAAGTTTAGAGAAATCTCTGGATCCAGTCCACAGAAATGATTTTTTTGTGTTCTTATTTATTGCTAACTTGTTTTCTATGATGCAACCAAATACAATTTAAAATGTAATTAATTTGGAAGTAAACAGTGGAACTATAATTTTTCCTGAAAAATGAATTATAGATATTTCAAACCATGGTAAAACTAAAATGGGACACAGACTACACAGAATTTCCTGAATGCACCAGGAATTCACAAGAGCTTGCATTCATAACCAAAATCAATGCTGCTAATCAGTGAGTGTATTGTAAATATTGAATATCAATGTTTAAATTGTATAAAATGCAATGAAATGGATATTGATGATTTAAAGATAACAACCACTATGGTCAGGAATTCAGCAAGGTTTTCAGCACCACAAAGAATTTACTTCTATGGGATTTTGTCAGTAAAATGTGGCTTATCACCGAGTTACACTTATAAGGTACGGACAGGAAATACAGGAAAGTGTGGTGAGGCTGGCATCATCATTGACCAGCAGTCGAATATCATCTGTGGAGATTATGGAGAGTCTGTGAGACAGGAGTAAACTACATTTTCTAATATTCATATGTGATAGTGTGCCACCACATCCATTTACTGATGAGAGGGACATTAGAAACCACTTAGCCTAATTGTTCTCTTTTTAAAGATGAGGAAATTAAATCGCAATCAGGTAGAACCTGGTCCAGGATTGATTACATAGCTAGCTAAGATACATTTTTTTCCCACTAGTCTATATTTATTTTTAAGAAATTAATCTCATTTCCATACATGAATGAAAAACAAACTATTTTCAAGAACTTAGTTTCTGTATATAAGAAATAAACTGACCTAAAAAGTTATATTTTTCAAACCCATGACTTTATTTCATTTTCTAGGGGTTATAATAATACATCATATGCAAAATTATATGGATTAAAAATTGTGAATTTCCAACTGAATACTGGACAATATGTGATTATAAATCAATGAGGCTGAACTTTAAAAAAACATACCAGAAATTCATTAGCAGATGCAAGTTCTCCATCACTGTCTTGTATCAGTAGTTGCGTACATAACTCCAGTGATACTTTCAATGCTCAAAATATGACGTTCAGCCGCTTTGGAAGTATCTTAAGAACCCTTGCACGTAAAACAGCATACACGCACATAACTCAGTCACTCAAAGGATCAGTCTCATTTCTTCATAGTTACAGCCTATTTTTCACCCAAAAGTGGCAATACCCGTTTGGTCACCCACCTTGTTCACAAGACTTGACTCCAAAAGGCTGGTTTCCAAAACTGAAACTCACCCTCAAAAGACGAAGATTTGCCACCACTGAGGATGTTCAAAATAGTATGCCGAAGGTTCTAAAGATAACTCCAAAACTGCTTTGAGCAAGGGCAGCATCACTGGGTTAATGGGATAGCCTCCCACGTGACTTCCTTGAAGGAAAGAACACTCATGTGGATGTGTAAATTCTGGTATGTTTTTGAAATTTTAAAGTAAATCTGTCTTGTACGATAGTCTCATCCCTTATATGAGATTAAAAAAAAAAAAGATAGGCATAATATTACATATAAATGTGTACCATTTGAAAACAATGCATTCAAGCTACTGCCCAATATATATTTATCACTTCATATATTATATTATCCACTATAAAGTTGGATTTCTACATTTACAGCACCCAGTGGCAGTGGAAATTTAAAAACAGTACAGAGTAATAGTGCTTTACACACCCTGCACTATAATGGTCAGCAAAGATCCATTATGGCTGCATTTTTCTTACCTGTAAACAAGGGTGTCATCATAAGTACCATTGTACTGGATTTGAAACATACGGATTCCGGGAATATTTCTTTGAAAATTAAATTTAAGTAATGCCGTTGACGAAGTTGCTTCTGCCACCACAATTTTATCTTGACTCATTTTTGTATCACCATTACTACTACTAGCATTTGAACCTGACTTAGTGGATGTGGAGATATCTGAAGAACCAGGATCAGGCTCATGGATATGATTGGTGCTGTTTAGTAGGTGAGGGAGTTTAATTATGTGAAGATCCACGGTTTGTGTTGCTTCCCCTGCAGGATTGGAAGCAATACAGGTAAAAGCTCCTGTATCTTTTACAGTTGTTATAAGGATGTCAAGTGTTCCATTATCATACACCAGAGATCTTGTTGCATTTGAAATCAACTTCCCTTCAGGAGAAATCCAATGAATGGCAGGTTCAGGGTCTCCTCTAGCTTTGCACCTCAGTGTTGCCCTTTGACCCTCCAAGACTCTCATCTCATGTGTATGACGAGTAATGAGAGGAGGCTCACACAAAAACTCTTCCTCAGGAATTGACCAAAAATAACGACCAGTTAAAAGTGCAGGAGAAGCACACGTCTCAAGGTCATCCTCTCTCGACAATCGCCGCAGCCACAACAACTCACAATTGCAATGCAAGGGGTTTCCACCAAAACTCAACGCAAAAGTCGATGGGCTTATGATTCCTGAGGTGGCCAGCACCTGTGCTCGCTGAAAGAGAGGGTCAGGAGGCAGCTTTTGCAGTTTATTTGATGTTACATCTAGCCGAGTCATCTTGTGCAAGTGGGAGAAAGTTCCTTTAGGGATGTTGTCAATCATGTTGTGATCCAAACTAAGGGTGTGCAAGCTCACCATCTTCTCTACAGCATCCCAGGGAATTGTTTCTAGATTATTATAGGACAGGTCCAGCTCCTCAAGGGCAAAAACATCGTCGAATGCTGTGGAAGAAATTAAAGTCAGCTGATTGTTGTTCAATATCAAATGGTGGAGATTGGAAAGCCCACTGAACATATCATTTGTAATTTTAGTCAATCTGTTGCTATTCAAATGCAATGCTCTCAAATTTCGTAGATCAGCAAAAGCATGGGGTGTAATAAAACTTATTGTATTCCTGGATAGAGTCAAGTCCACCAAGCTGGTCATATTTGCAAAATCTTTCCTTTTGATATTTGTAACAAAATTGTCTGCCAGCCGTAGTTCCACAGTCCTTCTGTCAATGTTTGGTGGAACAAATAGAAGCCCTTTCTTGGCACAAAGGGTTGCAAGATTGGGAGACAAAATCTGACAGACACAACGCTTTGGACAGATCTGAGCTCGCACAGCTATGCCAATGAGAAACAGGTAAAAAAGGAATTTTTCCATTGTAGACCAGGATTAAGAGCCTGCAAAAAAGACATAAAGAGAGTTTAAAATCCAATTATTGTATATTTCATATCTGCACTAGAATATTTTATATAAAGAGGAACACAGAAACAGTAGTATTGATTTATATATCAAATGAGATTAATATACTTCCTCTAGTATCTGCGGTGGACACTAAGGAAGAATAATATAACTCTTTACAGAATGGAATATTAATTGAAAGAAATTATAAAAGAATTACTATCATTCTGTGAATTAAGAGCCATTCTAAAATATGGCCAAGGTAACTTAAACAAATACACATGCACACACACACACACACACACACACACACACACACACACATGCACACGCACATGCACGCACAAGCGCACGCACACATGAGAGTTGTGCCTGGGATTGGAGAGTTAGATTTCAGAAAAGAAAAACTAAATCTGACTTAATACAACTTGTTTTACAAAGTGAGTTCCAAAGATTGTGAACATATTTACTCACTTAACAGCTACAGAAGTAGGAGTGGAATGTTTGCTTTTGGGTTAGTTTATAACTAATTGTTGAAAGAGATATTGTTGAACTCTCATATTCTGGCTCCAACAGATGGATCTTATTCTCAAAGCGTATATATGAAGTTTTACACAACAAGAGAGAAAATGCTGGAACATATCACCCCAACTTTAATTGAATGTGAGTAAGACATGTAAATTTTTCTAGAAGCATTAAATATTTTTCTGAAAATGTTATGTCATAATATTCAGTTAAGTCACATATTATTAAATGTAGATATAATGAATAACAATTGCTATTCTCAACTAACAGTCTTCTTTTCTTGATGATTACTAGTATTGAACTAGACCTTCAACAGTGAACAAAATGTGCCAAAACAAAACAAAACAACTAAAACCACAGTTTTCAGAAACTCCAAGTCATTTTGCATAATATTTGATAAGTGAAGTCATAAATTTAAAAAGTAAGGTCTGATTTCTCTAGGAGACATTATTCAAAACCACAACAGGAGGCAAATAAAGCAAGTGGTTCATGAGCAGGCAATGAAGGAGAGTAGTCAAATAATGAATTGATTGATATACAGGCTACACTAGAGGCAGAGATTTAGCATCTTGTAAGGTAGACTATAAGGAAGTTGCCAGAAAAGTAAATAAAAATCTAGTTATATCTGGAAAAATATCAAAAACACAAACACAACTATAATTGAAGTTCATAAAATGATAGGAAGGCAAAACCACACTTGTTGAAATCCAGGGAAGTCATTTTCTAAATATGATTTCTAAAATGTATCTGTATCTGTCTGAGCTCAACACAAAGAAACCACAATGTGACTGCAATAATCAGAGAAAAGAAGAGAAAACCTTAAAAGCCTTCCTAGAAATGACAATTCTTACATAATATGAAGTGAACACATGACAATACTAACTGGTCACTGAGCTATCTACATGAAAAAATGATGAGGGATGATGAAAGTGTCTCCAGTGGCTCTACTCAAAAGGGAACCATTTGAAATTAGATACAGTAATATTTTGATATAACATCAAAATAAAGAAAATCTTCATTAAAGAAACAAATAGATTTCTCACCACCAACAACAACAACAGAAAAAAGCGGTAAGACAATAGAGTGGATATTATCTTCAGACTGGAGGGAAAGCACAGCTAATGTCAGAAACTTGGGTCTTTAAAAAATGAGTGGAGAACAGCAGATATGATGAATTACTGGGTGAGAATTATATGCCTTTATAATATATAAGAATAGGGTAGATATTTTTAAAAACTGACAAGAAACTACTGTTTTCTTCCTGATTATCAAAAGACAGAAATTACACTTTGAGATAATAGTATCATAATGTGGCAATTATAGAAAAACAAAGTAATCCAACCCTTGTGATTTAAAGAAATAGTCCATTTAGATTCATACCTAGAGCAGGTGCTATACCTCAGAGTGCAAATGTAATTAAAATTTATCATCTCAATAGGAAATGTTAAATCTACATAAGTAAAGAAGACAAAAAGTAAAGAGAAAAAAAAGAAATAATTCTTATGAAAGCACGAATCAACAAGTTACAAATTAGAAAAAAATGGATGAATAATTCAAGGTCTCAAATAAGTTTTTATAAAGTACTATAGAATTGATATAAATTAGCCATTGTGAAAATTGAAACGAAACAAAAATCCAGATAAGAACATTAAGGAAAATATGAAGACAAACTACAAAGACTTTAAAAGACAAAAGATTATAATGACTTATTAATAACAGTAACTGTCCCAATGTAAATAAAAGCACAAATTTAAAGGAAAATATAGTACACTGAGACAACTCCCTGAAACAAGCTATATGAAAAATATTACAAAATTATTCTAGGTCTAACTGAAGATCATTACAGTCAAGAATCACAATTAAATATATGCTACATTGTATATCATTATATAGGGAGATAGAATCTGTGTGTGTGAAGGAGGATGTGCTAGTGGGGATATTTATGAATCTTGGGGAAAGCTGTAGAATCTCTCCCTGCAATTATTGCAACTTTTTTAGAACTACATGTAGATGAAGAGTCTATACAATGCTATACTGTAATTTACTAAGAAATGAATGATGATGACCTTAAGAGATATATTTCCTTAGTTCTATACTATGTTTAACTTTAATTTTGCTTCGTATTTCATAGCATGACTTACTGTTGTATCAAGAGATAACATAAAAAGTCACTGAAGTTTTGACTGTTTATAAAGTTAGAATACATTTAAAATAGAAGTAAAACTCTTAATCACACTCTTTAATTTCTGCCTAACATTTCTAAATATTGATAAAAATGAATTTTGGTAAAGAGCTTTCCAATATGAGCAGCACACAGCAAACCTTTAGTTTTCAAAATATATAAGACCAGAAATCTTGCAAGTAAACAGTTTCATCTCTTTTTCCAAACCATGATTAATATATAATTAGTTTTATCATTACATTGATAACCACTTGAATAGTAGTTATGTTCTGCTATAATAATGGTTTTTGAAACTTCAAATATTAACAAGATATTGGTGTTTAATATAAGCATATAAAACTTACAAACATCTGTCTTTTGCTCTCTAGAAACAGCAAAATGTAAATTATGTCAATAGGTTTGGCTATGAATCTTAGAAGGGACATAGCACTCCAAGTTGGAACATTGTTGCAACATTAGATAATTTCTACACATCTCCGAATTATATGTTCTTTCAAGAAAACTCTTCTCAGACACAAAACAACTCATGTATAAGCAAAGAATCAACTGCCACACACACTATAAAATGATTTTATACAACTCTCTGCTTATGACTGTTCCATAACATATGCTCAAGAGCTAGTGTTTATTTGGCAACTGGAGTGGGATATCAAAGCAAATTCAGATTTTACAAGCAACACCGATTATAACGTATTTAGTAGAGAAACCCATATAGCAGAGTTAAACTGCTGCCTTTCCCTGCAGCTGCTCTCCCTTCAGGAGAGCTCTAATATATCAGCTAGTGTAGGATTGTTCAGGTTGGTATCCAGAGGCAAACAGTAATGTCCACTGATTCTGATGAGTCACTCTTTGAGATAATGAAATGGTTAAAGTACTGACAAGAATATTGTATTCAATGAAACACATTTGAATATATATATATATATATATATATATATATATATATATATATATGAAAATTTTTCATTTTCTCGTACTTATTTTTCCCTAGAGAACTTAGAAACAAAATCAATTTATTTACTTATTTTAATTTTTGCATATATGTCTGTGTGAGTTCCTGTGGAGGCTAGTAAAGAGCAAAAGTCCCTTGATGCTGTACTTACAGGTTGTAGGTAACTACCTGATATAGGTGTTGGGCAACAAGTACCTATAACTACTGACACAGCTCTCCCCCCAATCAAGCAAAAATAACTTAAACCACAGTCTCCATAAAAGCATACACCAAAGAGACTATGACTATGTAGGATATTCCTTAGGTCCAAGAATCATCTAATTTCAGGTTTTTTGCTAATTTAGCAGTGTCAAATCTATCTTCTCTCTTATGGAATGGGCCTCAAATTTTTAAAAGTGATTGATTAATTCAAATATTCTGCCACTATTTTATCAATATAACTTGCAGGCAGCTCTCTGTTGCAGGTCCCAGAGCTTGTAGCAGTATATTACTAATAATTATTTTCTCTTCTGGTACTATACAAAGTACATTCAGATGCTCTTTAATCCTCATATAATGGGACATAAATTACATACTTTTCATTTTTAAAATAACTGAAAAGCAGAAATATTAATTCCTTCCAAGTCGTATAAACTGATAAAAACAAGGCAAACAAAAGGTAACTAAGAGTGACTCCTTCTGAAACTAAGGTCACACCTAGAATGTTAGGTTAAAAGTTCTGCATATTATCTGTTATGTATTTTGATGACTGGAGAAAAGCGTAATGATTTTTGAGATTCTTTACGTTCATACCATAATTTTTTTCACTTAGTTTCCAGATCTCTTTGCGTATTGCATTGATGACTGACTTAAAAGCTTTTTGGATGACAATGCCAATTGTATGCATGTCAAGATATGGCTGTGACCTTGCAAATACTTCCATCCTGAATTCTATTTATTCTTTAAAGAATATATAAATTATAGCTAGGAGACAGGAGACTGAATTGTGTACCACAATACCTATCAGCATACTCTTAGTGGTGTGATCAGATTCCCCTTCTAGTTACTTTGTCTCTCACTGAGAATTTATAATGTCATCAGAAATCTGTGAATATTGAGAAATAACTGGGATAAGTGCATTTTCTCTAAAGAAAATAAGTGGGAAAAGAAAAGTCAAAAGAGGATAGCCTCATACAGAACAGTTGAAAATTCCCAACAGTGATATGACATCAGTAGTTTGGAATAATAATAGCAGCCAGAACAGGCTTAAATCAGTTGCCTTAAAATTAGCTACTGTGTGTTGAGACCTCCATACATGACGTTCAGAAGAAAGTGGGAAGTACTCCGTAAAGGGTTGAGGCATGTAGAAAAGGTGAAAATAGACTTAAATTTTGTAGTAATTAAGTTCGCAGTGTCTCAGTAAAAAATAATCTGTGGCAGAGATAGATATAAAGACAATGTGAAAACTACTTTGTATATAAAATGTATTTCCCAAGCTATAGATTTAAAGGGTTATAGTGAGATAAAGGAAAGTCTTATTCTTTTTCTGGTATGTAATTAAAAATGAACTGTAAAGAAGAGGATGGATGATGTAGAAAGAAAATGCTTCCCTGTAAAATGTTCACAGACAGGTGAGGAAGTGGAGGTAAGAAGGATCTCAAGAGAAGAGCATATATTTTGCTGTGATCTGAGCAGATATTCTCTCTTCCCAAATGTAAGACTCAGAATATATTTTCCACAACTATGAGTGCTTTTAGGGAAAGAGCAGAATTAAAAGAACTTGTATTTTTCCTCACAGAATAATGCATTTACTACATCTCTGTGAAGGACTAAACATGTTATTAGATGCCTATAGTTATAACTTGTATTTAGTCAAAGAATGTCTTTTTCTGTTATATTTCCATGAAAGATAACCAGTTATCAGTGAACACAGGATGCTAGAACACCCATCATAAAACATCATGACAAAGCAGATTTCAATTAAATCACTATCTTGTTATACCATGTCAATCCATTCAAGTTCTGAGAATATAGAAGTTCAATCTATAGAAATCACCTTAGTTAGGACAACAGGAGTGTCATACAATGTTAAAACATTTGATGAAATTAATCATAGAGTGTGGTGAATCCAATATATTTGTTACAATACAATTTTGAAAATTAAAGATATTGATTTCTAAATATTCACATAAAATTGATAAATACATAGAGTTATGAATTTGTTAATTATATTTAACCATTTCCTAATGTATGTATAATGGAAAACAATATTGTAAATAATGTACATAACTGTATTTGTTATTTAAATAATTTAGGAAGAGCTACAACAAAATGGAATTCGAATACGTTTTTCTACCAATTGCAATTATACCAATTTTTACAACTAGTAAAACACCAAACTACCCTAATAAGATCATAAGGTGGATGTGAATCCAGGCTAGCTGGTTTTAAAAACATAATAAACTATATTGTTGGGGCAAGCAAGAAATGGTTGTTCACATTAATCCCAAGAAAAACTTGAAGCAGTTAGAAAAATGTTTTTAGCTTGTTGGAGTAAGGAAATTTGTCTCACAGTTGAATCTAGCAAAGTCTGACACAGTGAAACCTAGTGCATGGCAGAGTCTCCGGACCATAATATTCCCAGGCCAGTGCCAACAGCATGTATCACATGAGAAACATTATCCAGGTATCATCGGAATTGCAACTGCAAAATTTTCTCCAACCTCTGGAGAAAGGAATTATATAAAGAGGACACAAGAATGACCACAGTGTGTCACTTTGCAGTGCAATGCTGATGTGATGACAGTCACACCACAGAAAGTGACAACCTTGAACTATGGCTAGGGATTACAAAGAGAACCATTTAACATCCACCTCTACCAACCAGAGACTTAGGTTCCATTGTCAGTCCTTGGGGTGGACCTATAGCATAAGACAAAGACTATATAGGAGGACATCATGTGTGTAATGCTCAAATTCATACTCTGCTTTCATTCATACCCCTCCAAATTTTAATAATAAAGAATTGTGTGAGACAGCTTTAATTGGGGTAGGACTTTGCATTAGACATGGTTCAGGTCTCAATATTTGGCTGTTGCATTCTTAAAGTGAACACAACCTTGAACTTACTCTGCCCAAGTCCATGAAATTAACAGAAAAGCCCTTCTACTGCCAGAGTCAAGTGGCTCTTACAGTCCTCTGTCCAGCATCAACTGTGGATGTCTGAAGTGATGTTGGCCATGTGAGTCTAGTCACAGGCAGCAGAGAGCCACATGGATCACGGCCCTCCCTAAAATTCCTTTGGTCTTGACAAACTGTGTACTCTTTTAATAAAGCAGATTGTACTACTAGTAGTTATGGGGAAGGCCTGATATCCTGAGAGTGTTCTGTTCGGCAATGATTCTGCTCTACATCAGGAGTCTAATTATCTGACCACAAAATAGGAGAATGTGGACAAGGCCTGTAGGCCCCCCGGTGCCATGCAGAGGCTTTTATGGCTGGACATCCCTCCTCAGCTGTCCATCATTTTCATGTAGAACAATGCCTCAACTGCAGATTTTAAACACACATGCACTTGGGTTACCCTCTAGTGTTGAAGTGGTGTCAAAATACTTGCAAAAGTCATTAAAACCTCAGACTTAGGGTGCCACCTAGTGCTAAATTAATGGAAGTGACTATAGCCTCTCAACTGTGGGATTAGATTTTCTGGTAATATAGGTAAGGCAGAAGAAAGATGAAGACCTAATTAAATATAGATCTATTCATATGTAGACAATTCTGCACACCCATAATCATCAATGATGTTCAGAGAACCATTATCTCACCTAACAGTCAAACAGAGAAATCTGAACATGCTACCAACAGCCTGCACCTGCCAATTTTGGCTAGAAAACATAAAACAACTGTTTTAAGAAACTTTATTATCTTCCATGAATTAGAGAAATAATTCAATATTCAATATTAACAAGAAAAGTTAATAGAAAGATCAGAGTACTTTAAAAGTCAAATACAATCCTTGAGATAAAAATATACTAAATAAAAATTAAAACATTATAGATGGTAACAAATGCAGAATTATTATTTCAACACTATTTATTTCATATTTCAATTTTAGTAACTATGTAATAAAGTTGTAATGTGTAAATACAACATTTTTTATTTTCCAATCATCAGCTGATGGACTTCCATGTTGTTTCTGTATTCAGGATATTATGAATAGAGTAACAATAAACACGGATGAGCAGGTATCTTTATGGAAAGAGTCTTTTTAACTTATTCCCAAGCGTTGCTGCATAAGGTGGTTATTCTGTTTATCATATGGGGAACCTTCATACTGATTTCTGTCGTAGCTACACTAGTGTTGCACATCCACTGTCTGTGGATAATTATTTTCTTTTCACCTATGTCAGCACTTGTCATCATTTGCATTCCTGATCTTAGCCATTCTGATGGATATAAGATGAAATCCCATAGTTTTACTGGCACATTTATCATGCTGAAGAACCTATGCCAAAAGCCCAAGATGAATGAATAGGCCTGCTATTCTTCTTCTTCTAAGAGGCCTACTATAGTATAAAGCTGATTTCCAATGACTTATCCTATACCCTTATATCATTGCATCTCTCATTCCTCATCAGAGAACCTTCAGTAGATGACCACTTTCAGAAGATCCACAATGTTAAAAGTGAAAAAGATAAGAACGTGTGGATTGTTCAGTCTTAAATGAAACAATATACGACAGTCACTCCTCCTAAACCTCAGAGATCAAGAAAAGGAGTGCAGAAAGACTGTAAGAGCCAGTGTCTGTGGATTACTTCAAGGAAATGATGTTTTCTACACACAGCAGGGCCGTAGCACACATGAATTCATAGTGGTTGCCACAGCCCAACAAGACCTACGCAAGCACAAGCAAAACAATATCCCAACATGAAGAGAGAAGGAATGCAGAAATTTTCAGCTCTAGTTAGTAACTATTTGTAATTGATGACTGCTAGGTGTCAGGGGGGAGGGTAATGGCCCCTATTAGGTCCACTTGGTCCAGCTGAAGAGTGCACATTCAAGTCTCTATGGATAGAACAAATTAGAGTTGATAGAAAAGAAGAGAACAAAAAGTTGGGGATTTGGAATGAATATAATCAAACTACATGACATTTTTCAAAGGAGTAATAAAAATTGTCCCTCCTCCATCAAACAAATGAAAACATTCAAAGAAGTTCATATAAACTGATATAAGTGTATACAAATGCAAATAATGCATACAAGTTAATATTACAAAGAATAAGTGGGTCTGGTGTGCTACTACCTGGTAAAGTAACTATAGATGAATAACTATATAGAGTAACTATACTTTTCAGTGATTTGTTTTTAATTTTGTATACACAAATGTGTCTATGTGTGGGATTATGTACCTGAGTGCAGTGCCTGAGGAAGCCATCAGATGGCAGAGGAATCACCAGAACCTAGAGTTAAGTTCATCACTGACTCACCTGATGTGTCTGAGTGCGGGGTCCCCAATGAAAGAGTTAGAGAAAGGACTGAAGGAGCTAAAGGGGTTTGCAACCCCATAGGAATAATGACAATATCAACCAACCAGATCCCCCAGAGCTCCCAGGGACTAAGCCACCAATCAAGGAGTACACATGGCTCCTGCTGCATATGTATCAAAGGATGGTCTTGTCAGACATCAATGGGAGGAGAGGTCCTTGGTCCTATGAAGGCTTGATAGATACCGCAGTATAGGGGAATTGAAGGCTGGGAGGCAGGGATTGGTGGGTGAGTGGGGGAACACCCTCATAGAAGCAGGGGGAGGGGACTGGGGTAGGAGGTTTTTGGGAGGAGAGGAAACCAGGAAAGGGGATAACATCTGAAATGTAAATAAAGAAAATATCCAATTAAAAAAAAAAAAGACATGAACTTGAGTTCTCTGAAGAATCATTACTATAAGATGTTTAGATGCATATTTTCAGTGTTTACACCACACACAAAAAATAGTGCTCAAGAAGATACATTTGCCATAATTAATCCTTTTCTAACATATGTATTTAAAAATCACATTGAAACCAATAATAAAACACAATTTTCAAAGTTTGAATTAAAATGAATTTTAATGTTAAATAATATTGAATTAAAAGGCTACTCTATCAATTCGTAATATAGTGAATTTGCTCTTTTACATACATTTTTGACTATTTATGAGGTCCTGCTATGGACTAAGCTCCATTTCTCTAGCTGATGGTTAGTATTTCTTCAAACTGTGGTCCCTGGATGATGTTGGCTTTGTTTTATTGTTACCATAGAATTATAGAAATACAGTTGCAGAGCAACACAGAAAGATGATAATGACAGAGATATCATATGGCCAAATTCAGACTACTAGAAATATGTATAACTCTTTGGGAAAATACATGTTGTCAAAGCTATCACTTGATAAAATTGTAGGCATTGTAGGAAACTAGATACTTACAAGTGAAACTCTAGATAACTAGAAGAGATCCACTAAGGTGATAAATTAAAAAATAAAAGACATAGGGGGGTGGGAGTAGTAAAGCAAGATGCACAAATCCAGAAGGAAGTAGTGAAATTCCTGATGGCTTAAATACTAAATATGTGTGTGGGCAAAAAGTTCCGGCAGCACGCCTACAGAAATATTTTGACAAACTAACACCATATGGAAGATTTCATAGCACTAATGGGAATGTGTTATTTCTCTGCCCCCCCTCTAACATCTCCAAAATTAAGGATACATGAGCATTTAGAAAGTTATGCTCTATTTGCTGTTACAAATGTATAGCCTCCTTTCTAGATAACAATGTCGTTCAGTAAAATCTGTATGGTAGGTATATGTCTCTTACTGATACTGGACATTTTCTGTCCTTAAAATCCAACAGTACACTAATTAATGATGGAAATTAATGGTAAGAGATAGTAGCTTTATTTACCCAGCATGCACTAGACCCAATACTTTGAGCCATTTACTCAGGATGGTTGCTTTATAAGAGGCAGCTGCATCCTCACTGCTCTGGTTAGGGTGGAGTATGCCTAAATTTCAGTAAACCTCTAACGTGAATTTTTTTTTCTTTTTGTAACTTCTAAAAAAGGAGAAGTAAGACAGGCTTAGAGAGAAAGCAGATAAAACCATGTACCTATTTAGGTTTATAATTCTACATTTATACTTTTGTGTATGTGTTAATGTATGCATTTATGAGCACAAGAAAGTGCTGCTTGCCATTTTGAAATACATTAATCACTTCTTCACCCTCATAGATTACTCTTTCCAGAGTAACTTATTTTCTGTCTTCTTAGAGAGATAAGAATGATAAGGCAAACCATTATTTGAAAAAAAAAAAAAACAGTTTAAATAAAGATTTGAGGACTTCAGAGAAGGCTTGAAGGATAATAACAGAGACTTTTGGCACCAAACCTATCCTTTCTTTCTTCTGAAATGCAATTTATATATGATATCTGAAATCTCAGCAGCCATTGTAGACAACAAGATGACCTTGAATGCCAAAGTTAGGTGGCAGTAAGATGAAAGCAGTTTCATTCTTCTCTTCTTCTTCATTCCTTCATTTGTTCCTTCCATTATTCCTCCTCACTTCCTTACAGAGTTTCTCTATATAGGCAAGGTTAAAATGAGTTCTTGAACCCTTTGGCTTAATCTCCTGAATGAAGAGATTGCAGATGGCCCATCCACATGACCAAAATATGCATTTCTAATTTAGGATGTTGTTCAGCTAACCTGAATTTTCTCGCAAATTGTTTAACGTATTTTGAAAAATATGATCTATTCATATATAAGCTAGCCCCAATTGGTCAAACAAAATGATTTTAAAAATATTAGAATGCCAATTACAAGTATACAATAAATGACTACAAATGAGTACATAAATAAGACACAAATCAATACAGCTACAGACTTTAAATATGTTTTTAAAATGCATGTATCAGAGAATATTTTGTAAAAATGTTTCAAAGTTAAAATAGTATAGATTTCTATTTAGTTAATGCTAAATTATTGATGTTAACTTTAATTCAAAACTGTGAAAATTGTGTATTGATTGACACGTTTTTGACAGATATTGCTCTGGACTACAACACAATTGCACAAAACCCAAATACTTTATGATATTGAAATGAGTAAGCATACTAAGGACACATCTGTCAGACACTTTTTATTCAATGTCTTGGGCACTTTTTGATAGTAACTTACTTAGAAAATGCATTATGTATTTTAGTTAACAAATAAAAGTTACATAAAATTACTCATTTTTCAAAAACCAAACCAAAACAAAATGAATCAAGATTTCTGAGTGTATTGTAAATATGAAGGTTGTTCAAAAAAATGTAGACTGAATTACTTAATTTGGGCATTGGTCAATTAATCAATAGAATGAAATTTATTAATATAGAGAATAGAGATTTCAACCTCATAGAAGGTGATGAGTTTGGTTGGGGTATACTATTTTCAAGAACCATCACTGTTTAAGTGACAGATGGAGAGATAAATAAACAATCACTTACTTACATGAAAGTCAATGGGAGTATAAACTTTGAAGGACAAAATGAACGAGGTTGATGTTCAGAAAACAGAATGCTTGGCAATCTGTGCTATCTAAATTTGGAAGCACTTCCATAGTTATTTGCTTATGCTTAAGGTAATGACTTTTTTAAAAAAATAAATTACTGCTTTGCAGATGTCAATTGTCAAGGGTCTTGAGGGAGGTACTTTTAAATGAGATGAATCTAATATCCATTATTTATCTCTAGAGTTTAGAAAACAGAGCCTGATACCTTGTAGATTATAAATCATGCTCCCACTATCCTGTTTCAATTTCTATAAAATACTGACTTATCGGTAACACAGGGAAGTCTCAGCTTTTCAAACTTCAAACTCCAACATACACAGCCCACAAGTTTCTTTCTTTTTTTTATTTTAATTTTTTGATACTTTATTTACATTTCCAATGTTTCCCCCTTTCCAGGTCTCCACTTTGGAAACCCCCTATCCCCTCCTGTCTCCCCTGCCTCTATGAGGGTATTCCCCAACCTACCCACTCCTGTCTTCCCACCTTGACATTTCCCTTTACTGGGGCCTCTAACACCCTCAGGCCCAAGGGCCTCTCCTCCCCCTGATGACCAAGAAGGCCCTCCTCTGCCACATATGTGATCTGAACCATGGGTCCCTCCATGTGTATTCTTTGGTTGGTGGTCCAGCAAGTTTCTAAATAATGTAGTGCTCAAGTGAATGACAGCCCAATAGTATTGGACAATCACAAGAATCACTATAGTTAATAATAATAATAATAATAATAATAATAATAATAATAATGTATTATAATGTGTGCTGGATATAATTATATGTGTTCTAATTATTCCACTCTCTAGTGTTTAGTCGTTTCCTGTTCAAGGTACATGGTGCAACTTGCTTTAACTGATAAATATATTAAAAGTACAAGAAATTTAGAGAGCCCAGTAAAACCATTAATTTGACTTTGAATTAGAATACAGTTACCCTGAGGGTGTCATCTATCAACTGAGGCCTTTCAATGAAGTCTCAAGCTTTCCTTAGCTTCAGACATCACAGAGCAGGATCGCTCTGTTCCCACAGCTTACTTTCATTCTACTAAAGTGAGGAAATGAATTTTCCCAATAATCAAAGGAGGCTTGGAAATCAGGTCACATCAATTCAAAGGCTGAGAAATAAATACTGTCAGGAGTCATAATAGGACAAACTAATAACGAGCAGATGATCTTCCTGAGATGTTCTGCTTCAGATTATAATATATTCCATGACAGATTCGCTCTAATAGACAAGGCCCAGGAGAATTCATTTTAGGAAAGACTCCTGCTATTAATATTCTTTTCCTGTTACTATTAAACATATATGACAATCACTAGGTATTAGCCCACCCCTTTTGAGAAGATCTCTGCAGATCTATGAAGATGCACTGTCTTGTACTGATGCTATATAGACAATTAGATGACTTCTTAAATCTTAATGATGATCCTATAAGAATTCCTAAAATTATATCAGTGATTATTAAGCTCTTTTATAGTAGGACTGCTATTACGCCTTTTTCTTATAGTCAAAAATGCAATGAGAACTCTGTCAGTCTCCCATGTGTCACCAGTTAATTGCTCTTAGGTAGTAACCAGACTTTCTCCTACTCAGCACACAATTCAAGAGGTTGTAAAACAATTAATCAAAGATCATAAAAAGGGAACTAATGGTTTATTATAAGTGCTAGGACAGAAGATAAAATATTGACTGGGTTTATCTATACAAAGCTTCATTAATAACTTAGTTATGGTTTTCAACATTCTATGAATCTTGGAGCTGTGACAGGTGATGGATGTTTAGTCAGATACTTACTCCTAATGGATATGCATGTAAACATTCTCTGTTGTAAACTTCTATTTCAATTTATGATTTGATTTTTTTGTATAAAATTAAGTTGAACTTTTTAACATGTGATCATGTATTCTGAAAAATATATAAGTACTGAGAAGAAAGATATGTGAGAACTTTTCCCTTTCCCTGCTTAGAATCTTTCCACTTTTTTCCTTAGATAGCTTTCTTAAGAAACTTTTTACAACTTAGTAAAAAATGCTATAATCACTTTTTAAAGTGTCCCTATTTCTTTCTGCAACTTCTGACTTCTGACTAGCAGGCTGAAAGTTAGAGCTGCACAGTTCCTGCTGAGATAGAACATAGACCACATTACTTAATTCCCCTGCTGTTAGGCTACAGGTGTCAATTGCCTAAACCAGCATCCTTTTACCCTCAGAAAGAGCAAGAAGATGTTTAGGACTTTTAGAAGTTATCATCAGCATTTCAGTATAGTTAGAGAGCTAGAACATCCAGAGACCCTCAGACTTTAAAGTCACACCAGAGTCCGACTCTGTGCCCCAGCCACTATCCTCTCTAGGCCTAGAGGCTTCCAGAAATATGTAACCAGTCCAATAACTTTCTTGTCATTTAAAGTAGAAGACATCACTAGGTTGTGCTTAGAATATTAACCCACAAGAACTTTGATGCAATCTATGCAGAGAGAGTAAGCTATCAAATTCACGACAATTTGACATTGATAGAAAACTAATATAAAATGTTTAAAAAATTAAATATGTTATATTCCTTTTACACATGTGTGTATATGTATGATGGACACAAAAGTTAAATTAAGTATGCTATTTCATAAACGTTTTACTCTGATTGGACAAGATAATATATATCTTCCTTTTAAATGAATGGGATGAGAATGGAAATAGCTTTAAAAGGCTGCATGAAGTTAACATAATGTAACCCGCCAACTTGACTTGTAAGAGCCCATAGGAATGGACTTCTCAAAGATAATTTTGCCAGTGTAGCATTTTATGATGATGAAATTTAGCCGTGTGGTTTGTAATGACCACAACCTACAAACAGACAAAGAGTCTGTATAGCAAAGGGAAGGATAGTATAAATTGGACTATATATTCATAAGGAAATGTTATAAAAGAGAGGACTGGCATGACTATGATAGCATAGAGGAAAAACATGTTGACAAAGCAACATGTTGACAAGCATAAAGGAAAAACAAATGAATAAGTACTGAAAATTATACTGGCATATACACTTAAAAATCAAAAATATGGTCAAAATTAATGCATCCTGTATGGGAAAGTAAATTACCAGGCCCTATCTTTTTAATAATGAGCTACAGGCAGGTGAAAGGTTCTGGGCAAAGGCAAATCATTCATTTTGATGGTGATTGCACTGGCACAATTTCTGTAGTACAGTGGAGAGTGCCACATGCTCACTTGTAGGGGTAGCACTATTTGGACTTAACAGATTATGAAAGACAGGAAAAGAAGAAATGAATTTGACCAGGGAACATATTAAAGAGGATATTAGAGAAGTTGGAAAATGGAAATAATTTGAATGAAATTATATTTCAATATATATATGAATAAATTCTCAAGAATTATAAATATAATTTAAAAAGTTATATAACTATTAAATAAAATGAATATTTCTTCATATGACATATAGCTTCTGGCAAGATTATTGTGGTACTCAGTTGAAGATGTACTTTACAAGGACAGTACCTAACTAATTACTCAGTGTAATACTTAAGTGTATATGATATATATATATACACATATATGTGTATATACTTTTTCCAACAAGTGATGTATCTCATAAATGTTTTAATTTTGCTTTGTTTTGTTTTTCAAGACAGTACTGATCTCAGAGATCTACTTACCTCTGCATCTGAAGTGCTGGGATCAAAGCATTGGTCAACACCTAATGGCTGTTTTAATTTTTAAATATTAAAACTATCATTTGTCTTGTGCCTAAGAGAATCTTTCTCCATGTGTTTCATATTTCTTCCACACATATACACTACATAAGTAGAATGTGACATACAAATGAGACAAAGTTTTCTGAAGACACATCTTATGGTTACTTCTAACTTTACATGTAAGAAAGTAATGATTTCTAGCAGACATGGAGTAAAAAACCTCATTTTTGCATACTGCAAGGAGGAGACAAAAACTCAAGTTTTATTACACTAATGAATAACCAATACTTTGATTCTCACTGCTAATGATATAACGAATAATAGTCTAACTACCATTTTGTTGCTCTCTTCTGTTAATACTAGATTTGGAAAGTGTAACAGTTTAAAATTCTTCTTACTGGGGCATATTTTCATGCCATAATTTCTTCATGTATTTCAGTTGTCAGAGTTTTTTTCTACCAACTCACTTGAAATAGTGGTATCTACTTTGCAAAGTATAGATAGCATATAAGCAAATGAATAAAACATTAATAAAAGGTAATTCATACTATATGAGCATTTGAAATAATACTTCTTATAAACCAGTTAGGGAGGAACAGCTAACACAGGGCTTTTGAAAAAGTCATGCAGAAACCAACTGCTATAGAAACTCCAATATGTATGTGTGTGTGTATAGGTGTGTGTGTGTGTGTGTGTGTGTGTGTGTGTGTGTGTGTGTAAAATGAATGAGTATAGATATACATAAAAAGAGAGTTAATGTTGTTACCCTATAATAAGGAGATAATGTCCCAACTAGACACTCCATGGTACCAAATAACAGCTTCAGTACCAAAAATAGTTGTTAACTTTTTAAAAGTTATTGGGCAAGGTGGTCACATAGACTTTATACATTAAAATTATGGCCCGTACTGGATACCATCCGCAATGGGTGACAAAACCACATTGCTTACTTACATCACCACTTATCTGAATTACAGAAGATGGAGTTATCAAGCTCTACTCATCTGTAATTTCAAATCTATTGACTAGTGTTCATATAGTTAAAGATTTCATGCACACTGCCAGAGGATAGAATGCTTCATTGTCAGTGAACTATGAACATTGAAAGCCTGATCCAACAAGATAGGTCCACTGGAGCAATAGGTACAGGAATGCTATGAAAGTAACCAGACATTTTTTGAGTGCATCAAATGCCATTTCAATGAGATTGAACCCATATTGGCACTGTTCAAAAGGTCAAAAATTGGTGACTAAATATCATATAGGATTTAGGAGAGAACCTAATACTATTGTATTCCTAAATGGACACAGGACTAAAATAATTTGTAAGTATATATTGTTATACCCTTAGATCAAAGAGTTTCTCAGCTCTCATTAGGGAAGCTTCTTCTTGCAATAGTTGACTATTAACAGACAGACTTCCATATAGTTAACCTGCCATAATCAAGAAACTATGGAGTTCTCAGATCTATACTGGATATTCATATCACACCCTTATCTTGGGGTTCTTAGTGGAAAAGGTGGAAAAAAGATTATAAGAACTAAAGCAGTAGATAATTAATTATAAGAAAAGAGTATTTTTCAAACAATATAGAACATATATGCATATAAATTCAGAGTGTCTGTATTAGCATAGACAAAATCCTTCCTAAGAAAATCACAGCATGGAGCCTCGAAGGCTGACCACACAGCAGATTAGCTGTCTCCATATTTCAAGATTAGCTGTAAAACAAAAACTAGACTTGTTGGAAAAAGAAGAATAAAGCATTGAAACACCTGAATAGCATAAGAAATAACCTAAATTTCAATGTTAATTGATCAACTTCTTTGTTTTAATGGAGTGAACAACACAACTTGCAGTGGACCCAATAGAACATAGAGCACAGGAAATGCTAAAGTGTCTGATGACTCCTAAGGACACTCTGGCTTTGGGAGTAAAACAAAAAGGTAAAAGATTGGAAATTTCAGTACAGTGAGGAGTTTGCTTTGTTGGTTTGCTTCATTGCAGTTAAAAATAGTCCATGCCTTGTGATACTGAAGACAAGAATTAAAGGACAAAACAAAATAAAACAAAACAAAAAGAATCATAACAAAAAATAACAGAGTTAAGCCTGTGTAGGCCCAGTGGTAATGAAGAAGACAAGAACACAGCTCCATCGGGAGACAGAAAAATGCTGTCCAGTTATAGGCAGGTGGTATCATTTTGTTCTTGCTTAGAAGCAGGAAGTCAGAGAATGTATATAATGGCTGTTTTCTTTCAAGAAAAGAGACATATTTTGCTGACACTGTTCAGAGGCAATCGGCCTCTGGGGTGTTTGGAGACAGTGGCAGAGAGCTTGCAGAGCCTGGATAGTAAGCAACCAGGGAGATTGCCTAGATACAACTGCAGCCATCACAGAGCTTGCTGTACCTGTTCCTAGGGTTCTTTCATTGTTTCTTGTACTCTGCTCTCCCTTTCCTTAGCCAGATTGTTAATCAGTGTATAGAAAAATTCACAATGTTAATTCATAAGCTCAAGTGATTACACACACATTTACTAAAACAAAGTCAATTCCTTTCTGAAGTTGACTTTACTGTTTAGATCTATCTTTTAATCTCACATAGCTCCTGACTTGGATGCAGTACTCTCAACATTATTTCCTTTGCGTACTTGTTTTAGTTCTTTTGTTTACACTATAGCTATGCCCTTTCATCAGGATGTGATAGCTGTCTGTAAACGCACTTAAGCACTCATGACACAGAGGCACTCAAAAATACTACAATTTTGAATCAATATGGTCTAGCATTGCAAGTTTCAATACAGCCAGAGTTCTTCGTAAGACTATGTTTAAAATTTAAAACAAAAGTTCCATTTTTTTCCTTTTGCTGGCGACTAATCATCAATCTTCACATTATGTTTCTATTGCTGACTTGAGAATACCATCACTGATATCCTCACTAAGTGTAAATTTTATTTCCTTAACTTCCTGCATGCAATGTAAGAGATCTCTACTAGAGAATTTGAGAGTTTACATAATAATTTGTTTCTGAATCACTATCACTGTACACTTAAAATGTTTGAATTGAATGAATAATGTTTGTATATATTCAGGATAAAATATTGTCCATTTTAATCACCCTACTAATAGCATTTTAGCATTTTAAAGATGAGAAAAAAAGTCTGAAAAATATCTTATCAGTTTTCTCTACATGCAGAAGAATTATAAAGAACAATGCTACAAACTACAAATGAATTCTATATCAAATGAATATTACATATACTTCAAGAAGAGAAGTCATAAAGACAGTAGTTTCTATAGATTACATGGTTCTGTGTGTCTACTTTCCCACTTTTTTAACTCATTGAAAATAAAATCAATGCCATCTGTTATGATTCTGTTTCCAAGGAAGCAGTATAATTAAATCAGTTCAAACTGTGGATTTTAAACTCCATTAAATGAGCTGAATTGAAGCAAGGTGTTACAGTGAAAGATATGGGATGAGAGTCATGTCTACAATCTTTGTTTGATGATTCATTAAAGAATAAGAAAATTCACTTGGTAAATTATGAAACCATTGAAAAGGTTCACAGTGAGTCTTTCTACAGTGCTTTGGACAAAGTGATTGTTCACTAAAGTTAAGCATATTTAGCCATGAATACTTGGAAAGAGTTTGAGGGTGTAGCTCAGTGGTAGAGTACAGGTATAGTATACATAATGTTGAGGTTTTATCTCTAGTCACCTCTAAAATTTAATCAAATAATTTGGGAAGACTATCAGGATACTTAGAATATCCATTAATAGAGCTAGAAAAGTTTACTGCCTCATCAAGTTAGTTATTCAAATTTTATTCAGCAAATGAGTAAAAAATAATGGATACGAGGGTCACACACGTTCCAAGTGTTCCTCTTGTGAAAATATATCTGTGAGCATATTAGTTTTTTGAGGGAAAGGACAAAATGTTAGTTAAAATTTTATCTCCAGAACCTGCTGCATGTGATGGATAAAACATGTTCAAGAATTGTGGATTACATAGATAGAATTAAACTAAAGCACTCAGTATCTAAATTTTAATATTTTATAGGAACTTACTTTTAATAATTAGTTATAAAAAGATGAGATTTACAAGACCTGCATGCACACGTACTAACTTCTTCTCCTGAATTATCATATATGTTTGATTTTACATATATTAAAATAAAAACCCAATTTTAATATCACAGCATAATAATACTTTATGTGAAAAGAAAATCACTTATGAGCAGAATGAGTTTTTTAGATATATGCATACTGGACAGCAAAAGAAAGGAGAGAAGTTAGTGGTTTATGTCTAAACTACTACTAATGAAAAATAATTTTAACTTCTACTTCTCAGACCTCTGTATCCTGGGAAAATGCCTATACTGACACACTTTCATAAAAATAAATATTTTGTTGCTAATTTCTTTAAAAATAGAGTAGCTTTACAATGCAAACATCTGATCTATTGAACTTTTTGGTATTTTTTTCAGATGAATCAAGAGTTTATTTTAACACGTATAGAAATATTTTTCAGGTTACAGGCAATAGGCAAGATCTTTCTTAGAAAACAAAACTTATTTTGGAGTGACATTTTTCCATTAAATTATTTATTCACTTTGCCTCCTGATCACAGCTCCCTTCCCAATTTTCCCCTCACACAGCCTTCTTCCACACCCCCCTCACCTCTCAGAAGGAGGAGGTCCCTCCAAGAGAAAGAACCCATCCTGTCACCTCAAGTCACTGCAGAACTAGGTACATCCTCTCCCACTGAGGTCAGACAATACATGCTAGTTAGGGTACACAAACAGGGAACAGAGTCAGTGGAAGCCCTCCCTCCAATTGTTGAAGGACCCGCATGAAGACCAAGGTGGACATCTGCTACATATGAGCAGAGAGCCTTGGTACAGGCCATGTATGTTCTTTGGTTGGTGGTTCAGTCCATGCTGGGAATTTGTGTGAAGTGCTATGTGATTAAAATACTTGGCTATAAGGTAATAGACATCCATTTTAAAAATTGTACATAGGACATACTCTTCAACTTAAAAACAATCATTGTCCTCATACCCTACTTACATCTTAAAATAGAAAATACAAAAGAAGGATATTATTCCAGTGAAAAGAGTAGTGGGTGCCATATATAAATGTATAGTCTCAACTATAGAATAGTCTTGGTTTTTATTTCCAAACATTTTTTCTTGTCATTCTGCCTCGCCTAAATCTCATACATCACTCAGATTATTGGAAAGTAAATCTAGCTATAGCTCGATATTCAAAGCCCTTGAAAGCATGTCTCTAAGATTTTGTTTAAATCCTATCCCACTCTCCAGGTTAAGTCACATCGCTTTTAGGACTTCCAGTCATTGCTTTCCTCAGGCTGACATCTCCATTTAGAATACCTTTTTCTAAAATTGTGTCCATCAAAATCCCTTTCACTGTCAGACTGTCAGATGAAATGGGTTCTCTATGAAACTTTTCATGATTATTGGGTTTAAATGTAAAATATTTAAGACTCTATAGAATTGCATCAATAATTACCTGGCCAACTTAACTAAGTTATGAGTTACTGTATTTTGTTGTGTGAAGAGTCCTGATGGATACACGATTCCTCCTATAAATAAATATGAATGCACACTACTTAAAAATGTTTGTTTCATTGACTAGAAAGGTGACTTGGTAAAAAGCAGTCACTGAAGATTATATAATAGACTCATTTCAGTAAATCAACCCTCTTTGATTGCCTACATGAAAATAACAGCAGAAACAAGCCAATGCAAGAAAAAAAAAAGAAATTGTTTTTTCTCCCAGTCATAAATTCATCCATTCTTCCCAACAATACTAAGATCTTCAAAGACTAAACTGTTCTCTTCAAGTTGGGATTTTGAATTTTATTTCCTTCTACCTCCTCAAGTATATAGCTTTAATTACTGGAAGTTTTTTTTAAAAATTCTTATACATAGGAGGTCACTTGTCATGACAATCAAATGTATAGTAGTGTTGCTTTACTAAATTGAAAGTTGAAGTATACTCAAAACTCATCCAGAAAGACATTTTTTGGATAAGAGCAATTACCACCAAGCTTGACAAACTGAGTTTGATCATTGATACCCACACAGAAGAAGGAGAGAACCAATCCATGCATTTTGTTCTCTGACTTTCACACTGGACTTCAACACACCCATAGCCTATATCACCCCTATCAGAAGTGAGTAAATAAATACATGTAAAAGGAACACTCAAACTGTACATCCTAGACATGCCAATTGCTACTTATTTTTTTCCATTAGTTTTTCCTAATGTAAAATGAAGATAATTCTGTTGAATACACCATGTGATCACTATGAGAATTGTAGAGTGGTCTAAGATAGTATAAAGTAACATCGTAACTAAAAATTTTTTTCTTATCCTCATAGTCACTATTACACTAGGATCTCTAGTCATGCTGTCTTGTAATTACACGCCAACTGTTCTGGTATCTAGTGCCTCTCTGGGTTTCTACTATTGCTTATTTACATGATACCTAAATATCTCACAATTCCTCCAAGTTTGAAATAAATTCCCTTCACATTTATTTCTTGTGCTTATTTCCACAATCACTTCCAGACTCTATTGTAAAGCAATTTATTTTTAATAAGGTATGAGTGGTTTACAGACGAATGTGTGCACATGAGTGGAGGTGCTTACATAAGCCCAAAGAGGGTGTCTGATGACAGCAACTAGAGTTTTAGTTAGTAATAAACTGATTTGTGGGGCCTAGGAATGGAACTTCCATATTAAAAGTTCTTACTGTATGTATATCTAACTACTGAGAAATCCTTCCAGCCTCATAGATCCAAACACATTTCCAAAGTTTCCTGGAAACTGTATCTTACTAAGATTTTAAGTAGGTATTCTGAATACCACTTATGAAGCCCAATCAACCCAATAAAGCTGTAACTCACAACTCTTCAATTTCCATCTCAGATATTAAAGCATTTAGTTAATAGTTGGAAATGTACTATGAACCTTTCTGATATTTAACATTATACAGCCTTATAATGTCCTAACTGCACCATGTATACTTCATAGTTATTGCCATTTTCCTAGACCAAGACTGTTATCTGGAGTTTGAAATCATTACTTGTATACAACCTGTTTTCATGCATTTTCAAGACAAAATAGTCTGTCTACTTTATGTAGAATAGAAGGTAGAACACTTAACTCTAAAGTAGCACCTCTTATTTAATGATTCCAAAACTCTTACTTTCTCACGTACTGTGATCAAATCATTAAAAAAGCTAAGTGAATTCTAGTAAGAAATGTTCACTGGAAACAATCTTCTTTCCTATACAGCAATGACAGAATACTATGATATTGTCTTATTAGTAAATAATCCACATATTTAATGCTAGTAAATAAACATTTTCTTCCTAAGGCTAATTGGATACATTCATTGCAGCTACTTTCAATAAATATGAGAAGTTTTAGCATATGTAATTCTTTCAAAATGGGACACCTTAGCAGAATAAAGAGCAATAATTATTTCAGTGACAAGAAAAGTCAAAAATCACACAAAAAACTTTTCCTTTTGAATGACCTTTCTAGAAGGTGGCTAGAATATAAGAGTGGGCATTAGACTTCTAATTTCCATTGCAATGTAAAATGTTACTGGGGACAAGTAAAAACTCAAAGAGGGTCTCATGTTGTGCTCACTCAGTACTGACCAAAAAGGCAGTAAGAAAAACTAAGAATTTGATGTAGAAACCTTGTAATTAAGTAAATAAAATATAGACAAGGAACTTACAACTAAATAGTGAAAGTTATTTTTAAACTGTAATACTGATTTTCAGGAAAAAAATAACTTCAAAACCGAGATAAAAATCTGTGTAAAAGAAGAGTTCTAAGGAACAGGAAAGAATTTTATGTCAAAACACAGTCTCAGTGATTGAAATGATTAATATTTTATGATTAACTGTAGACATTGTAAGTTCTTTACATTAACTGATGGTGCACCACACATTTAGTTGTTCTCCCCACAAACAAATGAAACCAGCATGCGTAAGGAATATATTCATAACATAATGAAATTTTGTTTCTGATTGATTATTAAAAGTTTGCATGTCTTTTGATGGCAGCAATAACTTGAGTGTAAAATAAGGGCTGATTCATTTGATCACAGTATCAATAGTCTACCTTAGAGACTGTAATTCTTCTTGTTCAGAGTGTATTTATAAAAATATTACACTGGCAATCATATATACATAGAAGTAGATGTAATGGCATATCACAATTTAGAATAAGAAGCAATTAAAGAGATACACATATAGATATGTAGATATTATGTTCACTAGTAGAGACAATGCAGTACAAACTAGCTGGAAGTTAAAAGATAGATGGCTTTCATGAGACTCTTTCTTTACATACAATCACTTACAGAAAAACCAACATGTTTCTCGCTATCAGAAAATACCCTTCAAATTAAGTATTGTTTAACATGTTGAAACCCATTTATTAATAAGGTAAGCCAATTTCTGACTTTTTTCAAGTGTATGAGGACAATCAAGGTTTGCTTATTTACATCTGGGAAAGACCTGAAAAAAAATGCTAAGATTAAAATATATAATTCTAATAACGTGCCCTTGTAAAGTGGTCTGGTTTTTTAAACCCATGTTCACAGTACCAATTTGTATAAAAGAATTAAACTAAAAATTACAATTATGATATTTTTATTAAATAATCCTTGTTTTGAACAGATTCAGAAAAGGAAACAACCATTATACATTTTTCATGCAGAACAGATGTACTTCTCTAACTTAAATTTATATATGTAAAAAAGGACCTCTGACGTGCGCTTTTTTTTTTTTAAACAAATTGTTTTTCCTTGCTGAAAAACCTTCTGGGAGCATTTTGAGCACAGATCTAAACACCATATGTAGTATCATCCAAAGCCCAGCTTTGCGCTGCTATATTTAAAATGAAATTTGGCTTTAAAATCAGCTTACGTATGCCATTTTTGCAGTAATCATATTTAAAATGCTTTCTGTATAAACTGAATACTGAGTTTTCCAGAATGTAATTCATATGTTAATATTCTCACACTTCTCTGAAAAGTCCCTGGCAAGAACAGTTTTTTAATTGTATTGTTTTAGGCAGTATGATAGCATCTGTACACAGGTGCCAATTTTCACAGTTTAATTACAGACAGTAGGTACACCAGAGTGCTATGCATCAGGATAACATTTCCTTAGAGTAGTAAACATGGTGGATTACAATATTGTTATTTATGAAACTCCACAGTTCCTTGAATTACACTAATTGGGTTTGGATCAGTAAAACAAGTTCTCATTATACACAATCTTTAATAAGCTTTTCTCTATTGTTAAGTATAGTAGCAACGAATAGACAGTTTTCTCACCCAAGATTTTACTAGATAGAAGTGTTAGCTGCTATCATCCCAAAATATTTTAGTAGCTAATGTTTGTTTTTATTTTCTTCTGAAATGGTATCAATACAATGAGGAAGAGGAAAAGATACATAAATATTTGCATTTAGTGGAACAATAATTTGGAAGTTGGACTATGATGTAGAGAAGGCATTTTCCAAAGTCAGAGAACACTGTTGTAACACGTTACTATAAACACAAGGGACAAGGCAGGACATAGCAATGAGAGGACAGGAGGATAATGAAACTGAAAGCATTCCCTGGAATGAATCCTTGGAAAAAGGAAGGCAATAGGAACTGTAATGTACTGACATGACCAACGTAAATGTCCTTTTCAATTGACTAATTTTCAGAGGGGTGAGTATAGCCTAGTTACTTGTGCTTAGGTCAAAAAGGTCTTTACCTTGGAATGAAACTGAGGATGCCTGCTCTTTTCGTATTTGCTTCTTACCTTGTGAGATATACAGTATTTCCTCTGCTATGCCATCCCTGTAGTCACCATCCTCAGCTGATATAACTAATGAAACCCAAAACATTTACTGCTAACATTATTAAAGGTATTTATTATAATAACACAAAATAGAAAATAGCACCAACGTGTGGAATCATTCACTATAGTTTTTCTTATGTTGTTAAAGAGCCTTTGGGATTGTTTTATAGAAGATTAAAATAATTTTGAGATAGCCAGGTGGTGGTGGTGCATGACTAAAATCCCAGCACTCAGAAGACAGAGGCAGCCATGTCACTGATACTGAGACTATTCTGGTCTACAGAGTGAGTTCCACAACAGCCAGTGATGCACAGAAAACCTCTGTCTCAAACAACCAAAGAAAAATGGTTAAAAAGAAGAAGAAAGGAAGAAACAAAGAAGCAGAGAATTTTGTACAGCAGGTTAACCCAAGCATCCAAACCATAGAAAGAGGTTACTATGTTATTATGGTAACGATTAAGGACAGAATATCACTAAGGAAGTAGGAAAGGATATTCCAATTAATATCTGTAGAGGATTTTAGCTTTCAGATGATGATGAATATACTAGTTGAAACTGCAACGACCATCTCTGTGTTATCAAAGCTAAGATTTGAAGAAAATTTTGTCCAAGACCTAGTATGTCACTTAAAATTTGGGAGAACTGAGCTGGGTGTAGCAATACGCCTATGACTTTAATACTCTAGTAGCTAGAAGTGAGAACATGAGGATTGCCACAGGAATGGCCAATGTGAGCAGTGCATGTCATGTCAGATAAGGTCACATTGCATGACCTTTTCCTAAAATTATAAATAAAAGAATAAAAAAGACACACATCACATAAAACAAACAAACAAACAAAAAACACAAAAAATATGTTTTTTCCTGGGACAGAAAATTTCAAGGCATTCTGACTTTGAACAGGACTTACTGTATACTTTTAGACAAGTTACAGTGAAAACCAGAAATGAGATGCAGGAAAAAAATGTTTCATCAATTTACATGAAAGCGAGACATAAGAAGGTGCAATAACTAGCACTTATGTGAAGGCAACTACTTGCTACAAAACTGGAGGAAAGAAAGCTGGCAGCATTTTCAAAATCTGCAAGGCAATTCTAATTGGTAACCAAAACATGGGACTGGTAATTTTTTTCAAAAAATGTATAGAGCAGAATCAGTTTGAAGAGGAGCTCATGGGCATATGAAATACCAAAGACTACTTTTTTGTATTTACCTTAAGAGCACAGAAAAACTGATTGTTAGGACGTGATTGTTAATCTAAAATGTCAACTCTATTGGATTAAGGGACACATGGAGATATCTAAAACACACTTCTGCAAGTATTGGTAAGGGTTTTTCTTTTGACAAATACATCCTGAGGTACTTAAATTCATTGATGTTTAATCCATTGAAGGATTTGAAATTTTTATCAGTGTTATCCTTACCACTCTGCATGTATAGGAGTTTATCTAATGATTTTTAATTTTTATGGAACATTGGAAAATTGAAGGATTATGGAGAGAGGGCTTCTAGCTGGAAGAATTGGTAACTTGTATAGATATAGTTTAGTTTAGTTATAATATAGTTTGTATTGTATAGTATACTATACATTATACATTTAAGTATAGTGTACTATATATGTATACTATATATAGTATATACTATAATATATATATAGTTTAGTATATAGTATATATGTGTATGCTATATAAATAGTATATATGTGTGTATATATGTGTTTATGTGTATATATGTGTGTGTGTGTGTGTGTGTGTGTGTGTGTGTGTGTGTGTGTGTGTGTGTGTATGTTATGTTATAGTTTGCTAGTATTAGGAAACTTGATCATATAGATCTTCCTGTCAGGAAAATGATGAACATAAGAAATGAATTAGAGCACAGCTGGAAAAGCAAAAGTTCTAAGAATGTCCTTCCTGGAAGTCATGAATGCCCAATGAAATCTTTATTACTTCTAACCTGGATGTTATAGATAGGGGCCTGAATGAATGGACAGAAGGCACTGAAGCCCTTCCTGTTGGACAAACTGTACTAACTAGCTCATCACCCTACCAATTTCTCACTTCAGCTTTAATCATATAGAACCCACAGAATTGCTTCCATCCTCTGTGTCTTCAACTTCTTTCTATCCACAAATCTGTAGTAAACTTCTCCCGAAATGATATTTTCTGCAGTATAAGAATTTTATGAATCCAAGTGACAAAAATCCAAGAGGCACTATCTCAGAGCAGTGTCGAGCCTCTGAAGTGATAGAAGTTTTATTATGTTCACAAATACTTGAGCAATTTCTACATCAGTAGAAATTGAGAAACAACTTACTGTAATTGAGAAACAAACTAGCTGTGTTGGACTGCAATCTCTAAAAGAGTAAGCCAATTAATTCTTTCTTATTATGTTTTCTGTAACTAACACACATGCTTCAAGATGGCTCAGGTGTAGCTAAAGCTGTTCAAATATCTTATTATCATTTATGTTATGCTGTTTGGTAAGCATGGAGTAAGAGAGAGTTATAAGGCCACAGTGCCTTACCCTGAGATTTCATAGGGAAGCCCAGATAGCCCATTAGGATATTCTATAGTTGTCATATCTATAGATAGCTCCCAGCAGCATGATATGAGTGTACTATGGTCAAGTAAAGCTTCAGTTGAGACCTAAGGAAAGGAGAAGGACCCTGAATATGCAATGTTCATCAGGAAACGCTTCAGACAATTAATCCAGCTGAAGAGATGAACCATGTAAGGTATAATAAGATGTTATTGATATAGTGTATTCAATGCTTTGAATGTTTTCTACTGTAGTACACCTCTGGTTATACATAGCTTTATCTTCTATTGTTTGTCTTGTTGGGTTCTGATTTCACTTTGGATTTATCTCTCCTTTTCATTTTATTGGTCTTTTCTTTTGAGACAGAAATATTGACCGTAGTCTGACTCAAGGTTGCATCTCAGATCGATGTAACATTTAATCATTAAACAACACACAGATGAGCTTGCTTGATATTTATAGGAAACATACTGAAGGAAGTTCTTGGAGACTCTTCAGAATGATCTAAATGCATCATGAAATATGAGACGGATGTGAACCTTTGAAGAAAAAATGTAGAATGCTATCGTCAAAAATTCTCTACCAAGGATCTATTCAGTAAAGGTTTATGCACCAAAGCAAGGCTATTGGGATTTGGTAGGCTCATTATCAGGTGGAAATAAGAAAGAACCTTAAGCCATTGCATACAAAACCTTGATAGTTTGAGAACTGGGTCTTTCCTTTTGGAGATTCATAGCTCATGGTGTGAATTTGCTTACACATTCTACCTGGCACCTCACTAGGGTTCCAAAACAATGAATGTATTTAACCTGAAATTATTATCTCAAATTTCCTTTCCAAATACTTTTGTAGTGGAAGTGGCTATGAATCATAGAAAAGTCAGCTGGTATTTTCTTAATGGGTTGCTCAATTTTATCTTGCAGTTCTTAATGAGAACAGACATGTAATATAATAAACAGCTCTAGAGAACCCTGTAATAAAGACTTTAGTATCATCATCATAATAGTAATAATTGTAACAATAATGATAAAGGATGGAGCTAATACAGAAGTTAAATCACCTTTCCTAATGCTAGATTTTTTATTGTTGCTGTTTGTTGCTTGTTTGTTTGTTTTAGGTAAAACACTTCAGTTAAGATACATTTTGTTGTTGTTGCTGCCACATCACTACTTAACACATAGAATCTATCCACATTTCAGTCACTGATTTTATTCAGACACTTCCTTCTGAAATTTGAAGATAATGATATAGTTTAATGATTGTTTCTCTACTCTATCTCAGGAATCTCCCAAGAAAGATTGTTGAATATAATTGCCAAGTAAATATTATAAATTATCATTTCTATAAACTATTTTTATATGAATTGAGTGACTGCTACACAAAAGAATGAAATGCTTTATCACTTTAACTAAAAGTATTATCAAGTTTAGTTGTCACTGGTAAGCAATGAAGTAAAGATTTTCTAACATGGCAGATTAATTTTCTCAAAGACGACATATTAATTTTTTTGGAGATACACATAAAAATTCAACTAAAATTTACACACACACACACACACACACACACACACACACACACACACACACCAAGCATAACAATGCTAGGTGAGGGAAGGAGCAAATTGTCTAGAAGAGAGCCAAAGCATTCCACGGGAAAAAGATACCCAAAGTGATTCTTTAAAATGAATAGGAGTTTATCCTGTGATTAAAAAAGAAAAAGAGAGTGTACAATGAGAACCAGGCTTTCAGAAGTTGATAAATCGTCTACTATTTTCAAGGGGAGAGAGGGAATGACCTCAGTGGCCAGTTGGAAACTAAAGAGCTTCAGGATGGGCTCCTCTTCAGCACACTGAACAAATCTGAAGAGGCATTGTGCACAACAAGACTGAAGAAAATATATTAAGGAAACCAAATCTGGCCATCAGGATATAGCATCTACACCAAGAGTTAGGTTTCTCTCTCAATTTATAGCTTAAGAGGCATCATTTTCCTTGCTTTTATGACTTGCAAAAAGTGCCAATCTCTCTGATTAAATAACAGTTAAAATCAGATATAGCTATGGTGATGAGTGATTTCAAATAGCAACTTGCTATAACATATAATCAGCTAAACAGGCAACCTGAATTGTGGATTTTTCTTTTTTAATATATCTGGTAGGATTGTGACAAAATCTTTGGGAAATTGGACTGATTGCATTAACTGATAGGAGAAGACTCATCCCAAATACTGAAGACCAGTGGCATTGCAGGAATCCTCAGGCCCTCTGAACCAGTCTGTGACTGCTTAGACAATCACTGGGCAACTGTTAGGTCCTAGGGTCTCAGCTTCTTAGATGTGAGCTGCTCTTGGACTATTTCAACTCTGTTGTTTAAACTGATTAAATAAATCCATTTAGAACTATATTTTAATATGCATATAATAAAGTATATGTACATAAATTAAATTGCCTACAAAATCACTAAATAATACTGATGGTTAGTTACTGTTATCAGGGTCACTGAATGCTGAATCGCCTTGGAGAAAAATCTCTGGCTGTGATGTAAGGAAATTTCCAAAGCAATTTTGCTGAGAAAAGATGAATGTTCTTCAAATATACAGTGTCATTCTGTGATCTGAGGTTCATACTAAAGAAAAAGAAATTGAAAAAGAAAAAAAAAGGAAAAAGAAAAAACATACGTCAGTGACTGCTTATGTAAAATCTTAGTGATGTTTTCTGGCATCACTAAATTCTTGGGGATTGATGGCCTGACTGTGGTAGATCATGTTAATTGTTTGCCAGGAACCTTAGTTCAATAAACAATGCTCCTCCCACCTCTACGTGAAACTGGGCAGTTCCCTTTACTTCTCTCTTGACACTAGCGATATTTTAAACCTCTGACAAACTGACAGGAAAAAGAATAGTGTTAAATTAGAATCTATATTCCTAGTGATAAATGATACTGGCTTGCATTTCAACCATCTGTACTTATTTTTATTATGTATTTTATACTCCCTGATTATTGTTATATGGGTGTAATTATTGTGTGCCTACCATTCATCAGCCTCTTCATGTATTCTTCTCACCTCTTATGTTTCTCAGTCAATTTAATAATATTTTATCCAGTTATTACATGTTTTGCAGTTCTCATGAATGGAGTCCTATTCCAGAAATGTTACACTATACAATAAGTAGAGTATGGTATTTTTATGATTTTTCTTAGTGCTTTTTACCTTTTAGTTAATTCAATAAAATTTTCTATCCCCCCCCCCACACACACACATGAGGAGCTTGGTGATATCTGAATCTAGGTCTCCAATCTAATTAAGCCCACAGTTAATAAAGACCCCTTTGGTAAAGGAGAACATGAGAAATATATAGAGGAAACAGTGAAACATCTTATCAAGATAAATGCATTTGGTACTCCTGCTTCACATTCTCGTCGCAGCAATCAGTTTAGACAAATTTTCTATATAATTCTTTGAACAATTATAGAAAAATACTGATGCTCTAGTTTCGTGAACATCTTTGGTCAAAGCAACAAAAGATAGAGATAATTAAGTAATAAAATTGAGTAGCTCCAGATGCACATAAATAATGTAAAGGTTTCTAAATGTGCCTTGAAGAGAAACGTTTCCCTAGGAGCCACAAAACTCAAGTTGTAGAAAAACAATCCTAAGTAGACCCTTATTACATGATTATCTGACTTGCAAAGCAAATTAGTTCCCAAACTTGAGGGTGTGAGCAGTTAAAGTTAAAGCACTGAAGGGGAAAAAGAATGGATACTATAACTTAGGATGCAGATATATGAGAATACCCAATAAAGGTCAAGGGAATTGAGGTCTTAGATTTCTGAGAGCAATATCTATAACTATAGAGTGTCACTGCCCTGAATACAGGATGCATCTCCATATTTATAACTCATAATATTGTCCTCTATACCATGCCCTGTGAATATTAATCTCACTTTGTCTATAGAGGTGGAGAAGACTTTCTCTGAAGAAGATATCAGACAAGACTATGTTGATTTCCCTCAGGCCCCATGGTATTGTTTCTGGACATACAACTGGCCTCAATGCTAAGTCAGCTCTAATAATAATGTACAAAGTATGGATTAAGAGAGGGTTAGATGTGACCATGAAGAACTTAAGTTCTTTTCAAATTAATTCAGGTAGAATTCTGGAGGAGGTTTGTAGAAATATATCTTAATGGTGTGGTATAATATTAAGGAAACAAAACTAGATCAGGCTGTGTCTATTTATAGAGAACCATTAAATAGAGATTTTCATTTTAATATTAAAGTTCACAGAATTATAAAGAGGTACCTAGAGTTTAATTGGTTGGCTGAATTATTTGTCAAAAGATGGCTTTTTATGGAGAAGATGGGTAGGATAATCTCCCTTGTCTTAGAGTTTATGAAAAGATTTTATTGCTTGGGTAATTGTAATGCTGGAGTGAACTCTTATTCAATACCTAAAGTTTCCAAATGGAAGAGTACAGGTGAAATATCCTTTACTAAATGCAAAATGATGAATAGGCACCAGGACATCCAAAGAATTTTATTTTTGTTCTTTTTCTTGTGCCAGATCTTACGATGGGAGATGTGTCCACTGCTGAATGAAGTAAATCTAATGGATATAATCTGATCTCTAAGTAGTAGGGAATAAGCTACAGCAATGACTCACCAAAGGCTAGAAGAACACAGTTATCACAGTGGGTAGTACAGGAAAGCAATGTCTGTAACAGTCTGATTTTAGTGTCTGCTCATTAATGATGGTGTTTCCAGAATGAAATAGAAATAGATCAGAAGCCTATTAATTTTTTCTTTGATCTTTATAAGCAGAAAACTCTGAATTAAGTGAAAGAAAGCTATATTTGATCAGAGAAACAGAGATTCATGTCCAATTAACAAATTTTGAGATGACTTGAGCCTGTGACAGATCCAGAGCACTTTGAGTGAAGAAAAGTCCAAGTTCCCTTTTGGAAGGATTTGTCACAGTCATTTACTACTAACTTGTCTTCCGTTCTTTTCCCAAAATAACTTAGTATCTTTGGCTGTGATAATTGTACAATTGGGAAAAATTAATTGCAACATGGCAGACCTACCAGAAACCAATTTCAAATTGACACTGATACCAGGAGAGACCTCCAAAAGCATTGACCTAGGGGGTTGTGGAGGTCAGTTGATCAATGGCATTTTGGCTATTCTGGACATTGCTGGGTCCTGATTGTTGTTATTTATCCAACCTTGAAATTTTAATGTAGAGAAACAGAATTTACAGAATCCTTACATAGTGCTGACCTGTTGAGTGAGGGTTTTGATGGTTGGGAAGACTAACTGAACATAATTTAAATTGACAGACCTAGAAAAAATAGTGAGCCTCAAATAATATCACATCACTGGAATGATTACCAAAAATTAGTACCACAACTTAAGGGCTTGAAAGATGTATGACTGCTGGTTCTCACCACATCTCTTTCACCATGGAGAGTAATGGTTGATTATAACAAACTTTATCAAGTAGTGATTCCAATTACAACTGTTGTGCCAGATGTGGTTTACATAGTTGAGATGATTTATACATTTCATGATACCTCATATGTAGCTATTAATCTCACAAATTCTGTTTCTTGCTCAGTGCCCATCTCTATTGAATACCTGAAGGACATCTGCTTTTAGTTGATAAGGAGAGCAGGGTAGCTTAACAACTTTGTCTCAAAGACATATCAATTTCCCAATCCTGTGTCAAAAGTGATTTTGAAGCAATCTTGATTATCTGTATTTTCCACAAAGTACCAAATGATTCCAGTATATTAATGATATTATACTGGGTAAGCCAAATGAGCAGAAGGGAGCAGATACTCCAGACTTGTTGATAAAGCATATATGTATCAGAGGCCAGAAAATAAACTCAAACTAAATTAAATGACCTTGCAGATCAGTGAAATTTCTAACATGTCCAGTGGAGTGACGCATGTAGAGAATTCTTTCAAAGTAAAGAGTAAGTTTTTGTACTTGGCCCCCACCACCTTGAAGAAATAATCATAATGCTTATTTGGGCCTACTCAGGGTTTGGAGGCAGCACATTCCTCAGTTTGAATCTGGTACACACACCAAGTGATTCAGAAGGTTTATAGCTCTTAGTAGGGCCTGGGACAGAATAAGGGTCTTCAGTAGTCTCAGGCTCACATGCAGCCTGCTGTGCCATTTGAGATTAATAATTCAGCAAACCTCAATATATTCAAGGTATCAGTGACATGTGGGAATGTTGTTTGGAGCCTATGGCCAGCTTTCATACATAAATCACAGTGGAGGTCCTTTGGATTTTTGAGCAATGTCCTAATATATTTTACAGATAACTAGCCTCCCTTTGAGAGACAGCTCTTATACTCTTGGACTTTAGTGTACACTAAGTGTTTGATGACGGGCTACTTGGTTTCCATGAGACCTTAGCTGCCTATCATGAGTGTATGTTATCTAAAATACTATGCCACAATATTGGATGTGTGTAAGACTCATAAAATTGAGATGGCATAACATGATTGGTGCCCAGTAGAAAAGCTAAAGCAGAATTTAGTCGAATTCCTATGGTTACTATTTCATTTACAAGGCCTTCGTCTCCAAGCATCTATTGATGTTCTCATGGATAGTAGGATACAATTGACTGATAGATGAAGAGAAGATTAAGGTCTGATTTGGAGATGTTTCTGAGCATTATTTAGGCACCAGATAGAAGTAGATGACTATAGCATTACAGCCTTTTACCAGGTTGCTTGGTAATGCACATATCTGCAAGTTTTGCTTGTGAAGGTAAATGCTCAGATGTGTGGTTGCTACAGTCATTTGTGTGGATGGTCAGTGTCTTGGAAGAAACATAATGGGAAAATTGTTAAGAAAGACATTTTAAAAAGATAGGTCTGTCCAAATGGATAAAGGATATGAAGATGATTGTGTCTCATATAACTGTTAATCAAATTTCAGCAGAGAAGGTCCGTAATCAATAAGATGGGAATATCTATTCTTTAAGTAGTTCTTTCTTCAGCTCCTCCTGTCATTGTCTAATAGGACCATGAAAAAAGTGAACATGATGGCAGAGGTTGACGATACATATTTATGGCTCTATAACAAGGATTTCTATTTATACAGGTGAGTTTCTGTCTTAGTTAGGGTTTTAATACTGGGACCAAGTAGAATTATCACCATGACCAAGGCAGCTCTTAAAAGGACAACATTTAGTTGGAACTGGCTTACAGATTCAGAGGTTCAGTTCATTAACATCAAGGAAGCAGCATGGCAGAATCCAGACAGGCATGGTGCAGGAGGAGCTGAGAGTTCTACATCTTCATCTGAAGACAACTAGGAGAAGACTGGATTCCATGTATCTAGGACAAGGGTCTTAAAATCCATTCCTATAGTGAGATACTTCCTCCAACAAGGCCAAACCTCCTGATAGTGCCACTCCATGGACTAAGCATATTCCAGCCACCACACCTCTCTACAGTAGGAACTGAGTGCCAAATCTGCCACTGTAAAAGGCCAATCGTGAGTCCAAGTTTGATGCAAAGTCCTGGAGATTTGCAGGAGAGCTGTTCATTATATGGTCATTGTGCTGTTTTGAGAGGTAATTGATCGAGAGTGCAAGGGGGAAGGTGAACCTTTTAAAGTTGAACTATATTTTACATTATGAAATTATGTAAGACTGAAGGAAATAGGTGGGAGGTTGCTGTTTGTAGAGTGATCTCTCTGTGTGTAAAGTTCACAAGGGCTAGAATTTGGAGGTTTATTTTTAAATGTTAATTTGCTAAAACTTGAGTAGATTTAGGAAACTTCAACTGAGAAATTTTGTACACCACATTGGCCACATGAGCATATTTGTGGTAAATTACCTTCATTGCCTAATTGATATGGGGATACCCATACCAAATATCAGTATCATCTTTTAAGAGGATCTCATATACTAAGATATGGTAGAAGAAAGACTATTTGGGTTTTCTTGCTTAGTCCTTCCCTCTTGTTTCTGGATTAGTTTATAGATTGTTTTTCTTGCTCATCTCTTCACTAGTATAAGGACTAGCTCTTCCAGGCTTGCAATGTGGACTGAATAATGAAGATCTCTCCAGGAACTCTTCAGTTCTTTACATCAGACTGAGATTGTTGAGGTAATTATCTTCATGGAGTAAACAAGATTCAGTCCTTGGCTCTAAGCTACTCAGGCACCAGTAAGCTGTAGTTAGAGTATTGTAACCATATTACATAATCAGATTCCATAAATTCTTTATCATATATTCTAAATTATATATACATATATATGCATATATGTATACTAAATATTACATATATGTAGATCCAATATTGCTTTGTCCATCTAAAAAACCCTAATGGAAGTGCCAAAAATATATTTATTAATTGCTTTATTGATATCAATAGATGTTTTGCCTACATGTGCGTCTGTGCATCACAAATGTGGGCTTGATGATTTTGGAGGCTATAAGGGGGTATTAGATCTCCGGAAACAAAATTACAGACAGTTTGAGCCTCTATTTGAGTACTGAGACTTGAACTCAGAACCTGTACAAGAGCAGCGAGTTTGTTTAACTGTTGAGCCATCTTCCTAATCTCAACAATATTTTTCAATAAACCATAAGAAAGTAAGGGAATAACATAAGAAGATACTAGAAAATCTTTTGATATATTCTATATTTAATATTTTTATCAAGAAAAATTATTTGTGAATGATGTTAAAAAACATTAACAAGATAGTGGTTTCTTTAATTTTTATGTTCAGATATTTAGCAAATACTGGATTCCCTAAATAAGCAAGTAATTAAATTATGTAAATTTCATTGCCAAAGAATGTCTCAGGGAATTTTAATGGTAATTTGAAATTTTGCTTCATCGCAAGAAAACAGGATTTCTAAAACTAAATTTAGTATATTCTTAGGGGATTCCTGGGAAACTGTGGATAGGCCTAGGAAGTTTATTCTTCCTTGTGAGAGCAAAGGAAACTGTATGTGGTCAGGAAATGCTCTAAGGAAAAGTAATTCTTTTTAAATTATTCTAGATGGGTGTGCTTTAAAAGAAAGGTGATGGAAATATTTTAGTATAAAGACTAATATAAAAATGGGTAGTTTAATGATACACCTAAATAGTATAATGATAACACCTAGTTGTTGAATTCCGTAAACTCATTACTTTACTTGATAAAAGAAAATTGAAGATGGAATTAAAACATGAAATTTAAAATAGATTATTTCTGACAATGTACTTGAAATTAATAGAATTTACCACTCTTAAAAATCTAAAAGAAAGACAAGAAGACCTGAGACAGTTGTAACTTTGAAAGAAGTATCAGGAGAGGTTTGAAGTATGTGATAACCCAAGCACACTGATTTAAAAAATGTAAATAGAGGAATATAAAACAATAAACATAGGCTTGCCCAAGGAACTAAAGTGGCACTTACTTGACTGTTTTTCCTCAATTTTTTTAATGGTCATTAATGTTTAATTCATATTATTATACAGTATTGAAATATATTACAATCACACAATTTATTTAAATACTCATTTCTTCTTAAACAGATTTCATAGCTTTGGGTGTTTTCAAATTCTATCATTTTAGTCAATATTATATTTACTTTGTGTGTGTGTATATATATATATATATATATATATTGTATGTATATATATATATATTGTATGTATGTATATATATATATATATATATATATATATTCTAAATTTATACCTATGAGCTTTATTCATGAGTACTAATGAGTGTATCAGTGTATGATTGGCTTTTCATATGTGTAAATATATGTGTAGACATACTCATCTTTTGTTAATAATGAAAGCAGTCTTTAAATATACCAATTAGTACACTATTTGGAAGCATGTAGGTATGCTTTGAAGCTTAGTAGTTTCCAAAACTGCATAGTGGCACAGCCATTGAACCATGTAGATCAAACACAAGTCTATTCTTAAACTTTGTTGATATATTAATTATGGAAGGAGTATTAAACCGGTTTGCAATTATAATAAGTTTTCATTCAGAAGCAGTACTGCCACAAATAAAATACCTCTGAAATATAACTGCTTCATTTTGATTTTAAACCTGGAGACATACTGTTCTTTATTTAACAGTAGTTTGCAAAATGACTAAAAATGAGAGAAACTGAGTATGTTGGTCTTATGTAAGCATTAATAATTTAAATAAAAATAAAACAAAGATTAAAAGACCAGACTATTAATGATAATAATCCTCTCTCTCTCTCTCTCTCTCTCTCTCTCTCTCTCTCTCTCTCTCTCTTTGTACTTGGTCTTTTAGCTATGTTGCAAATTCTTCTTTCCTTCAGCCTTCTACACCTCTTTTACACTCCTTAATCCCCCTAAATCTACTGAGGAGAGAAAATGATATAGTGGAAAGGAAAATATGTTGTAGTCAGACTCGGTCTGGCTGATTAAGGGACTAATGTTTTTTGGGTCAATTTTGATCTTCACCTGCGGGCTATCTAATTTCATCTTCTTGTTTCTTCTGTGCACATGATTATTTGACAAACCATAACCAACAACCAATCAACAGCAACCAACCAACAGCCCACCATGCCTCTCAAGTTCCTAGCATTTATATATCCTCTGAAAAGTCCCAAGCACTCCAAATATCACACAATTTCAGAACTGTCTGCAGCTGGCAAATCACAAAGCCTGCCAAAGCGCGAGCCAAATCAGTCAGCACTTGTGAAGCAGCCCGTACCCTCATACCTGGGAGCAAAATGAAAACACATTCTTATTTCTGTGGTTTTTTTTTTTTTTCTCAATAAAACAAAAGTTCCACAATTGTCCTTATACACCTCTATGTCCGTCTCTCTCTCTTGTTTTTGTCTCTGTCTACCTCTGTCTCTCCATCTTCCTGTCTTTCTGTCTCTCTCTCTCACACTCTTTTTTATTGTTGGTGTGCTTTTAACACCTTGAAGTGTTTGTTTTATTGTGTTCATTTCTCATTAATAACTATTAGAATAATATCTGCTGCTTGATGCACTGAATAATCGGGAATCTTGAAAGTCCATTGCATGACTAACTTTAGCAGAGTAAGGACAAGTGTCTGTATTTCTGTGTCAATTTAATAGCAGACATTAAGACATTGAATAAATTGAAAATTGTAAAGGTATGGATAATAATGAACAAGGAGAAAAAAGCAGAAAAGAATTGGTATATTGTATATGATGAAAGTTTTGTTCAGTTTTAGTATGTATAATATATATTATATATAATATTTTATATATTATATATAATAATATATATAATATAATAATATATATTATACATACTGAAAAGTGAAAATATAAACTGTTTTTAAAGAGTATGTGTATATTTACACAAAAATTCAAGTTAATCAATCTGGATTCATATAGGCATGAATACGAAGACAGCCTGAATCAAGTATTGAGAATTTTTCACAATAATACTTATATTATTATGTTAAGTTATATATTATGTTAGGTTAATGAAAATAAAGTCAGTTAAGTGAATAAAATTGTGTATAATAAAATCTGAAGGGTATTTGTTTGCACACACATATATATGTATGCATGTATATATATATGTATATATGTATATGTATATATATTATATACGAATAGATCTGTATCAGTTGTCTATGTATACATCTTCTATAGGCAGCATAATTGGATTATAATAATTATTGTCATATATTCATATTTTGCTTAAAATGATAATAGTATATAAAATCTGTGCAACAACATTTTTTTTATGAATAAATTTCTAGAAGTAGAATTACTATGTCAGAAAATTATCATATTTTAAACTTGTTAGTTCTTTATTTACAAACTAGAGTTCCTAAAGCAAAAGTCTTTCTATTTCACATTCTAACTGAAGAGAACAAACCATATCTAGGCTTATTTTTTCAAATGTATATAATTTTGCTTTTAAGCTCTCACATTTTATCCTTTGAGTATTTACTTTGATTTAAAGTGTAAGTGTAAAGCGAAAAATGTTTACATGCAAATAGATTTTTATTCTGTCTTCTATTAGTCAGCAAGAGACATGAGTAAAATTTAATGTATGAGTTACTTACTTATTAGTAACTTGAAGCTACTCTAATAACATTAATTACATCTGAATTATTTGCAAACACTGAAGTTGGAACTTTACCTCCTTTTTCAGAGTTACACTAGAGGCCTATAGCAATGTGCATTAATTGGCCATATAGTTTATAAATAAATGATAGTATGCAGATATTGGTAAATATCTTTAAATATGTATGTTGATATTTAACTTAATCCAGAGATTAAAGTCATTTTGAGTTATATAACAAAATATTCAGTAATTTGAGATGCAAGTTGTGACTGTTAGCACTTTTCCTAATTATGAGAGTAGATTACACATTTTCCTGAGATTATTTTCTTTTCTCATTTGCGAAATATGTATTTACCACATTACTCTAGAAAGGGTCCCATCGTTGTTTTAGTACTCTGAAACATGCTATTTATATCATGAAGCTTTGAAGTATATGTTAAGTTACCACATGTTGTAAATACATTTATATACCTGATTTTCAATTTCCAATTATATACTTCTTGTTCAACTTTATTATTATAAATGAGTTTATCTTTGACTTTATTCCTTATAATTTCTTATATTCAAGTATACAAATCCAAATCCATGAGTTAATAAAATCTAAAGTGATATGATTGCATTTTATATTTGTATTTATTAATTTGATCCATTTGAATTAATTTTCTTAGTATAAAAATCTGAAATTTGCCTTATCACAAATGGCAGCTGTGGATAAATGGAATTAGAAAGGATCATAGGGAGGCTGTAAGCAAATCTTACTATAGCAGAGAGGAGGGGCTTTGTAGTAGGTAATGTTTTCAAATGTGAATCTCTGCTGATAGTAGACACAGTGACTTAGAGTGAAACATAGGTCTAGAACCTCTTTAGAACTGCTCTAAAAGAACTCAGAGTAGTTTCTTATGACAGGAACATATATAAATATACAAAGAAGAAACAAAAGTTAACTATTCATGAAATAAATAGTTGATAAGTAAAATTAAATCATAATTTAAAACTTTGCCTACCAAATATGTCATTAGAAGTTTTAGCATGCAGAAGACTTGGAAAATATTTACAAAATGCACATCTAATGCACCTAATCCTCAAGAGACTAGAGGCCCCAGGGAGATTAAAGATCTGCTAGGGTGGGGAAATGGGGGCATCATTGTAGAGACAGGGGGCCAAGGAGGAGGCATGGGATGCGGAACAGTCAGAGGGTGGACCGGGTGGGGGGGAAATAAAATCTGCAGTGGGAAAATCAATCAATCAATCAATAAATAAATAATTTTAAAATGTATATCTAAATCACATATATGTAAGGAAATTTCATATGGCATATATATGTCACCATATTATATATAATATCATATGATATTAAACCTAACCCTAACCCCTAACCCCTAACTCCTAACCCTAACCATAATCATATATATTATATCATAATGTGATGTCATATATATAATATATTATATATAATTCATAATATTCAATATATAATATTGTATATTATATCATAATATGCAAGGAGCTTGAATAGAAACAATCCTAAAGTTTAAATTGTGTGGGGAAAATGTAAGAGTAATAATTAACAGCTACAGCAAGAAAAATCAAAGTAGGAGACATCACAGAACGGGACCTGAGGACTTACTACTAAACTGTAGCAGTCACACAGGGTGTGGTTGGTATGAATTCAAATGTGTAAATAAAAGAAACAAAATGGAGAGACAACTGCATTTCAAATGAAGTGCCAAGAATACACTCCAAACAAAAGTGTCTTTAGTAAATAATGATGGAGAAATTAGTGTCTACAAGTGTCAGATGAGAATTAGACATCAATCTCTCACTATTTGAAAAGCACATTCAAAAGGAATGAAAATATTAATGTTGGTGCATACTCTAAGAAGAAATAATGTAACATTTTCCAGAATTTAAAATGAGGAATGTTTTCTTGAAAATATCTAAAAAATATAAGATACTGGAGTAAACATTCAAAATTTGGAATATCTTAAACAACACTCTGTTGTTCTGCCTCCCAAGTGATGGCATTAAAGGCGTGCACCACCACTGCCCGGCCAGAAAAAAATAAACAAAAACAGAGCAAAGAAATATACAACAAAGGGAAAGAAATACTTTCAAATGCATGTCTGACAAGAGGATGGCTCTGATATATTCAATAAATTCCTCAGTGAGCTTGAAAGTTCAGTAATTAAGAGTGCTTGATGTAGAAACATCAGGACTGGAATTTGAATCCAGTCACTCCCAAAAAGGCAGGCATTATCATATGTATGTCAGTCACCCCACTACCTAGTAGGGTAGAGGTAGGACTGGTGGAACTTGTGGGCTGCTAACTTAAATGGAAGAAAAATATTATCTCCATGTTCATCAACAGACCCTGACTTGGCAGAATAAGGTAAGAGTTATAGAGGAATTAGCCTGAATACATACTCACAGATAGCAGTGTATACATACCACACATACACAAGGGCACATACAAATACATACATCCACACATATACACATATACACACCCCACAAAACCAAACTCAATGAAAATAAAGAATGAAATAAAAATGAACCAAATTGAATCCGAAGAGATGGCTTAACAGTTAAGAGCACTCCCTGCCCATCTTGAGTACCTCAGTTCGATTCCCAGATTATGGCCATATGGTGGTTTACAACTATCTGTAATTGCAGTCCCAAGGGAACTGATGCTCTCTCTTGTCCTCACTTGGTAACAAGACAAAACAGCGTACATGTGTACAGATATCCATTCACAAAAAATAAAAAAAAATAAATTAGAATTTATAAAACAACCAAATAAAAATGCTCAATAACCATTGACAAAAATATTTCAAATGAAGACATACAAATGACCAGTTTTAGTTGGAAAGAAAGCTCAACAGGACAATTCATCATGGAAAATAGAATCATAACACATACCACACTTCAAACTAAATAGCTTTGGTCAAATGTTAAATATAATAATGTCTTGCAAAGATAGTTTAGCAGTAAAATCAGCTGTCTCCAGACCTGACTACTTGAGATTGATTGGTGAGATTCACATGATGGAAGAATAGAACTTAATCTTATAAGATGTTCTTTGATCTCCACACATACGCCTTGTAGCCCATGCATCCATTGTCCACAAATACATTCCTCTACATAAATATACTCATTTACACAATATATTCATGTGATACATAAATGTAATAAAATTAAAAATAACAATTACATTGGAACATAAAAACAAAATGTTGTTAATCACCACTTGAGGAAAAATTGATATAATTATTACAGAAAAATAGTATGTATATTGCTCATCAATCTAAAAGCTCAACTACTGTATGATCAACCATTAAGTTTCTCAGGAAATAAACTCAGCATTAAACAGATATCTGCCCTTCTGCTGTAATAGTAGCACCTTAGCTAGTAAATGAAAATAAATGGAGTTGCTACCAATTTAAAAATTAACAAGTAATATGTGAATAATACAGAATATAATACTATTGAATATAGTACTATGCATATAATAAATAGCACAGGTAGAGTTTAAGCCTACACAGTTAAGAAAAAGAGCAAACCAGGCATAGATAAGTCTTGAAAGGTTCCAATTATATATAGAATACGAAAAGGTGAATTACAGAAAGGAGGTAAGTACCAAACTAGAGAAGCAACACATAAGGGGCAAGATCAACAACTCAGGCAGGAGAGCCACAGATCTAGGGAAGAGGTCAGGATTGACTCGGAATAATAAGTACAGAGAGTGCAGATCTGATAGTTACAAAATGCCTGGCAGAAAATGAAATCCCAGAGAAGATGGTAAGGTTCCCAGGCTCAAAATGCCCCACAGCAGGCATACAAGAGCCTGGATGTTTGAAAACAAAGGGCATACCTGAATTAAACCATCATAGGGGGATCTCTATGTGAAGGTGAATACCAGAAAGTGGTAGAGGACAAGGCCAGCGAGTGTTGTAATAAATGTTGTCTAATGACTGTCAATACAGAACTCACAAAAGAAGAGTCAAATAAAACCTGAAGTCCTTCAAAACAAGTTCCACATCAGAAAACAAGATCTCACCTCTCTTCTGAACTTGTCTTCTGCTGATACTGTGCATGTCACAATTGAAAAAAAAAAGTGATTGGAACAAAGGAAACTTTCACCCAGGCAACTTCTTTGGTTGTGTAAACCATAATAGAAAAAACAGTAATATGAAAACTGAGCTCCCATTTGTCGATTCTTGATCTTAGAGCATAAGCCATTGGTGTTCTGGTAGGAACTTTCCCCCTGTACCCAAGTGTTTGAGACTTTTCCCCCACTTTCTCTTCTATTAGATTCAGTGTATCTGGTATTATGTGTAGGTCCTTGATCCACTTGGATTTGAGCTTTGTACAGGGAGATAGGAATGGATCAATTCTCATTCTTCTACATGTAGACCGCCAGTTGAACCAGCACCATTTGTTGAAAATGCTGTCTTTTTTCCACTGGGTGGTTTTAGTTCTTTTGTCGAAAATCAAGTGACCATAAGTGTGTGGATTCATTTCTGGGTTTTCAATTCTATTCCATTGATCTGCCTGCCTGTCACTGTACCAATACCATGCAGTTTTTAGCACTACTGCTCTGTGGTATAACTTGAGGTCAGGGATGCTGATTCCCCCAGAAGTTGTTTTCTTGTTGAGACTAGCTTTTGCTATTCTGGGTTTTTTGTTGTTCCAAATGAATTTGAGAATTGCTCTTTCTAAGTCTATGAAGAATTGAGTTGGAATTTTGATGGGGATTGCATTGAATTTGTAAATTGCTTTTGGCAGGATGGCCATTTTTACTATATTAATCCTGCCAATCCATGAGCATGGGAGATATTTCCACCCTCTGAGGTCTTCTTCGATTTCTTTCTTCAGAGACTTGAAGTTCTTGTCATATAGATCTTTCATGTGCTTGGTTAGAGTCACACCAAGATACTTTATATTGTTTGTGACTACTGTGAAGGGTGTCATTTACCTAATTTCTTTCTCAGACTGTTTATCTTTCAAGTAGAGGAAGGCTACTGATTTGTTTGAGTTAATTTTATATCTGGCAACTTTGCTGAAGTTGTTTATCAGCTGCAGCAGTTCTCTGTAGGAGTTTTTCAGGTTACTTAAGTATACAATCATATCTTCTGCAAAGAGTGATATTTTGATTTCTTCCTTACCAATTTGTATCCCTTTGACCTCCTTTTGTTGTCTAATTGCTCTAGCTAGAACTTCAATTACTATATTGAATAGATAGGGAGAAAGAGGGCAGCCTTGACTTAATGAAATTAGCAGGCAAATGGATGGAACATGAAAATATCCTCCTGAGCGAGGTAACTCAGTCACAAAAGAACGAACATGGTATGTACTCACTGATAAGTGGATATTAGCCCAAAAATTTGGAATACCCAAGTTTCACTTTACAGTAACCACTGGACTGAGAATGAGTTCCCAGATGGAGGAGTGGGAGAAGGGACTGAAGGAGTTGTGGGAGTTTGCAGCCCCATGGAGGGAGCAACAGTGTCAACTGGCCTGCCCCCCCTTCCTCCTGGAGGCTGGACCACAAACCAAAGAATACACATCGAGGGACCCATTACTCAGACCACATATGTGGCAGAGGGCCTTGTTGGCTATCAGGGGGAGGAGAGGTCCTTGGGCCTGAGGGTGTTAGAGGCCACAGTAAAGAGGAATGTCAAGGTGGGAACAAGGGAGTGGGTGGGCGGGTGGGTGGGTGGTGGAATACCCTCATAGAGGCAGGGAGAGGGAGGGGATAGGGGGTTTCCAAAGAGGAGACCTAGAAATGGGGAAACATTGGAAATGTAAATAAAGTATCTAAAAAGAAAAAGAAAAAAATTGTGAATAATCTGAAAAACAATAAAAATTATTATCTGAAAGTGAAAAATGCAGAAAAAAACAAAAGAAAAACAACAACAACAACAAAAAAAAATCAACAACAAAAAAAAGAAAACTGAGCAACCTGTCTCCTTCCCCAAATTACCAACCTCATAAATCTGGCCTTGACTGACAATAACACAGAAAAATTTCCAAGTAAGTCACAAGAATAATTACAGCTATATCAAGCAATTTAAAAGGATATAATGTATTTCAACAAAAGAGAGCAAAGTATTGAATACCATAAGGGTGTTAACCCAATATACAAAATAGAATTCAATAAGTAGACAAAATAGCTTGCAGATAATCGAAGATTCTGGAACTGAGAACTTAATAACCCCAAACCAAAACTCAATAAATCATTCACCAAAGGAGGATATGGGTCATGTGGCAAATAGAGTGAAATTGCTGAACAGCATAATATTGGATCAATAAGTAAAATTTAATGATAAACTTAAAAAAAATGACAACAAACCAACCCCAACAAAAATAATAAATAAACCAACACCAAAAGCAGAACAAAACAAAATACTTACAGTTTTGGGAGGCTGAGAAATGATATGAACTTTGTAGTATATGCATAGAGGAAGGGGGAAATTACTAAATAAACAGAGAATTGATAAACTTACATAGAAAGTTTCCCAAGTCAAGAGAAAGAAATGCCTACCCATGTACAAGATCCAACAGTACAAGAAATCAGGAAATAATCCACAGCAAACTATAGTTAACAAAACAATATCACAAAAAGGGGCATTGAAGGTTTTTTTGCCCCAATCTGTAGGTTGCTGTTTTGTCCTATAGACAGTGTCTTTTTACCTTACAGAAGCTTTCCAGTTTGATGAGGTTCCATTTATCAAGAATTGATCTTAGAGTCTGAGCCACTGGCATTCTGTTCATGAAGTTTCCCCCTGTGGCAATGAGTTCAAGACTCTTTCAAACTTACTCTTCTATTAGATTCAAGGGTATCTGGTTTTATGTTGAGGTCTTTGATCCAGCTGGACTTGAGCTTTGTGAAAAGTGATAAATATGGATCTATTTTCATTCTTCTACATACGGACTGCAAGTTAGACCAACACCATTTATCAAAGATGCTTTCCTTTTGTCACTGTATGTTTTTTACTTCTTTGTCAAAGATCAAGTGTCCATAGGTGTGTGGGTTTATTTCTGGGTCTTCGATTCTATTCCATTGATTGTCCTGTCTGTCTCTGTACCATGCAGTCTTTATCACTATTGCTTGTAGTACAGCTTGAGGACAGGGGTGGTGATTCCCACAGAAGATATTTTATTGTTTAGAATTATTTTGGTAATCCTGCATTTTGCTTTTCTAAATGAAGTTGACAATATTTATTTCCATGTCTGTGAAGAATTGTGTTGGAATTTTAAAGGGGATTGCAATGAATGTGTAGATTCCTTTTGGTAAGGTGTTAACCATTTTTACTATGTTAATCCCACCAATCCCTGAGCATTGGAGAACTTTCCATCTTCTGAGGGCTTCAATTTCTTTGTTCAGAGATGTTCACTAACTGTATAACCAATAAAGGGCTTATATCCAAAATATATAAAGAACTCAAGAAGTTAACCTCCAACAAAACCCAAATAACTCAATTTAAAAATGGGGTACAGAGCTAAACAGAGAATTCCTAACAGAAGAATCTCAAATGGCTGAGAAACACTTAAAGAACTTTTCAAAGTCTTTAGTCATCAGGGAAATGCAAGTCAAAATTACCCTGAGATTCCATCTTACATGAATCTGAATAGCTAAGATTAAAAACTCAAGTGACAACACATGCTGCTGAGGAAGTAGAGAAAAAGAAATACTTCTCCATTTTTGGTGGGGCTGCAAAATGGCACACGAAATCTGGAAATCAATCTGGCGGTTCCTCAGATAATTGAAAATAGTTCTACCTGAAGACCCAGCTAAACCACTCTTGGAAGTACACCCAGAAGATGCTCCAACATGTAATAAAGACACAGGCTCCACTAGGTTCATAGCATCCTTGTTTGTAATAGCCAGAAGATAGAAACAACCCAGATGTCTCTGAACAGAAGAATGGATACAGAAATATGGTTCATTTCCACAATTTCCACTACTCAGCTATTAAAAACAATGACTTCATAAAATTCTTAGGCAAATGGATGGAACTAAAAAGTATCATCCTGAATGAGGTAACCTGGAGCCGAAAGGATTTAATGCATGGTATTTACACACTGATAATTGGATATTAGACAAGAATTACACAATACCTAGGATACAGATCATAAAGTGCTTAAGAAGCAGGAAAGCCCAAGTGAGGACTCTTCAATCTCACTTATAATGTGGAAGAAATTAGTCATGGGACACAAAGGGAGGGAGGCACCCAAGTGGTAGAGGGGAGGGAGAGCAGAAAAGAGGAACAGGATAATGTATGAGGAGGGGGAATAGGAGATAACCCCAGTAGACCAGGAGAAGGAATGGAACTGTGCAGACTAAGAGGGTGGGGTGGGGGAATCCTCTAGAAAGTATCAGAATCCTGAGAGTGAGAGACTCTCAACACTCAATGGGTATGACCTTAGCCAAAATTCCCAAAATGGGAAGTGGAAAATCGAAGAGTCTACTTCCAGTAGATAGAAAGAGCATCAAGTGGAGGGACTGGATTACCAATCCACAGTCAAAATATCTAATCCAGAATTGTTCCTTTCTAAAAGAACTGCAGGGATAAAAATAGAGAAGAAACTGAATGAAAGGTGATTCAATGACTAGCCCAAATTGGGATCCATCTCCTAGAGGTGGGAGTGGGGCACACAAAGGCCTGATAGTATTGCTGATGCTATGCTGTGCTTACAGACAGAAGCCTAGCATGGCTATCCCCTGAGAGGCTCTACCTGAGTAGCTACTTGAGATGTAAATACTTACACCAAAACATTGAATTTGAGTCAGGAAACCCTATGATTCAATTAGAGTAAGAATTGAAAGAACTGAATGGGAAGGTGACCCCATAGGAAGACCAGCAGTCTCAACTAATGCAGACCCCAGGGAGCTCCCAAAGACTGAGCCACCAACCAGGCTGCATACAAGAGCTGATCCGAGGTCTCCATGCCCCAGACATATATAGCAGAGGACTTCCTGGTCTGACCTCAGTCCAAGAAGATGTGCCTAATCCTTGAGAAACTTGAGGCCTCAGAGAAGAGAGAGTCCTGGAGAGGCTCACCCTCTCAGAGACAAAGGGGAGGAGGAATGGGATGAGGAACTGTGGGAAGCGGGACCAGGAGAGGGGGAATAACTGGAATGTTAAATAATAATAATAATAATAACAACAACAACAACAACTTAAACACAAGGTAATAAACATCAGGAAATGAAAGAAAAATGGGGACATTGAAAAGTCATGTTAAATAAAAACAATCAATTATCCTGTGCAATATTTTAAAAGCAGACGAGCCTGCATACATGTACAACAAATTCTGAAGGACTAGAACAATCAATGTCATGATTATACCCATTAACACTATCTGTTAAAGCTGAAAGAGAATGATTTTTTCTATAGTAAGTGCAGATTAATGAAATTTATGACCACTAAGCCATCTAGTGAAAGGTATGCTTTCAGCTGAAGAGAAGAATAAACACACTGAAGGAATCACAAGTGACTAATAAGCAGAACTGTGAAAGTTAATCAAAACATATTTTTTAAAAACCCATAGAATCAACAACATAACAGAACAAAAAGACACAGCATTCAGTAATAATTTCTAAGATCAACCGTTTAAATTCCTCAATAGACACATAGCAGATTGGATTAGTAAACTGGATACAGCATTTTGCAGCATTAAAAAAAAACACATTTCACCACCAATGATAAACACTACTTTAAAGTAAAGAAATGGAAAGGGGGACTGTCAGCAAAGGAAACCGAGACATAAGCAGGTATAGCACTCTAATATGAGAAAAAAAGACTTCAATCTGAAACAAGTCGGGCAAGGTGAGGAAGATCACTGCATATTTATTAAGGAACCATTCCACAAAGAGGATATTACAGTCAAACAACAATAAAAAATACGAAAAATATGCAAGCTTGTGAAGACTAAACAACACACTGTTTAATGGTAAATGTGTAACTAAAGAATCTGGAAGTTAAATAAAGCCTGTGTATTATTTATTTTGACATAAAATCATTAGTGTACTATTTCTTAAAGTTGTATACACTTTTCAAAATATTTTACAGCATCTCTCTGAAAAATAAATTTATTTATAAAAGTTCATATGTCTGAATGTCAACATAATACACATAATTCTATTTCTCATATTGTATGCAAATAATTCATCATAAAATATAATCTATATAGTTTGGCCAAACTTGGTTGAAATTAATCAACAAGTATAGTAAATGTGAAGTAACTAATAATTGATAGTTTTACCATCACTAACTACTGAGACAAAAAGGGACAATTTACTTCACTTTTCAATAATCTAAACAACATATGCGTAAACATAAAACAAACTTTCAATTTGGATAACATTTGCCCAGATTTTAGTGATCGTCTCGGTTTCATCATATGCAATGTGATACACATTTAACCTCAATTTTCAATGTAAGATTTTCCCACGTAATTCTGGTCAAATGAAAACAGCAATTAATTAAAGAGATGCATGGACATTTACCAAAACATGTGATTAAAAACTATTGTGTGCTTATAGACAGGAGCCTAGCATGGCTGACCTCTGAGAGGCCCAAGCAGTAGCTGACTGAGACAGATGCAGATGCTTACAGCCAAGCATTGGACTGACATCGGGACCCTTATGATTGAATTAGGAAGAAATGAAAGAGGAGGGCCACCCCATAGGAAGATCAGCATTCTCAAACAACCTGAAGTCTTGGGAGCTCCCAGAGACTGAGCCACCAACCAGGAGCATACAAGAGCTGATCCGAGGCCAACACACACACACACACACACACACACACACACACACACACACACACACACACACACACACACACTTATAAAACAGAGGACTGCCTGGTCTGGCAGGAGAAGACACCCCTAATCCTCAATAGGCTTGAGGCCCAACAGAACAGGGAGGCCTGTTGGTGGGGGAGCATCCACTCAGTGGAAACAGGAAGGAGGAGGATTGGGATGAGGAGCTGTGTGAGCGGGGACCTGGAGGGGGTCAACCGCTGGATTAATAATAATAATAATAATAATAATAATAATAATACCTTCAGCTAAGGTGATTACCCATGAATTATAGCATTACTGAAAACAGACTTGAAATAAATTTCTAATAACATTTAAAATATTGATTTAATTGTTTGTAGATGTATGTATACAATTTTCTGTGGTTATGTGCACCTGAGAATAGTTTCTTCTGGAGGTCAGAGGTTTCCAGTCCTCCAGAGCTGGACATACATAAAACTATGAGCTGCCTGATGTAATGCCTAGGAACTGAACTTGGGTCAACAGGTACTCATAAATGCTGAGCCACCTCCTTAGCTGAAAACAGTGCTTTCTTTTCCTGTGATATTTCTATTTTTTTCAATATATTGATACAAGTAACCATGCCAGTGTCAGTAATAAAATACTAAAGCATAGTAAGTGTTAAGAACTTATTTATTTTGGTTTTTTAATGTTACGAGTGTATTTATACAATTTGATTGTAAAGAATATCTATTTAACAAAAACAACAACAGGAGTGTCGGCTACATTTGTCTGTGTTTCCACAGAGTACTGAAGAGGGCATCAATAAATTGTCCTAGTGGCTGAAGTATATTCAGAGGCGATTTAAGGATTAGGTTCGTTAAGATTACATACTGATCGCTTTAGTTCTCCTGTATTTTGGAACATTTCTCCATTCATAAATTTTTTTAAAAGCAATATCAATTTTTCATCTTCTTTCTAATATAAAGATGATTTTTTTCTTTAAATATGTCTTTTCTAGTAGATGACTGGATAAAGGTTCATCTTACACAAAGAGCTATAGGCAACTAAGGAATGTTCAGAGCAGGAGAAATAGTCTTGCTTCAGGTAGAAGAAGCAGTTGCAAAATTATTTGCATCTTATCAAATAAACATTAAAATACTCTTTTGCAGGAAAAAAAGAAAAACAATTATCTTTGGCTGCTTATTTAAGACTGCTCAAATCTACTGAATATTTAAAAAGTTTATTTCTTCAAATTCCAACAGAAAAGTTTGCACAGTCTCTAGAAAGATAAATACAAGAATAAGAAAGAACGATTTGTAAGTTGTGCTATATTCATATAATTAAATGAAGTATATTAATAATAGCTGTATATTAATACAACTATACAAAATTATTTACTGGTATGTTAAAAATGTGAACAAATCCTTAAAGTATTTTATGACTGCAAGAAACAATGCATAGAAATGTTCAAATCACCTAATATCATATGCACATGTGCACATAGAAAGCACACTCATTTAAACAGTACATTTTATGGAGAAATCTGGAAAAGAAAGACAAAGTGATGCCTCACTAGGCCCCTAGCTTTAGACTGAGCTGTTTTCATCAGTGAGCATGGTACTTCTGTATTGTGTAACTATGCTTCTAGGAATATGATTTTCAGGTCAGATTTTTTCTTTTATTCCTTTTTCTTTTTCTTTTTGTTGGTTATTTTATTTATTTACATTTCAAATGTTATCCTCCTTCTCAGTTTCCCATCTACAAACCTCCAATCACTTTTCCCCTCCCCCTGTCTCTATAAGGATGTCCCCCACTCTCCCAGCCCCTCCTGCACCACCACCCTAGCATTCCCCTATACTGGAGCATCAAGCCTTCACAGGAACAAGGGACTCACATCCCATTGATGCCAGATAAGGCCATCCTCTGCTCCTTGTGCAGCTGGAGCAATAGGTCCCTGGATGTGTTTTCTTTGGTTAGTGGTCTATTGTTGTTCTACTTATGGGGTTGAAAACCCTTTCAGCTCCTTCAGTCCTTCCCCTAACTCCTTCATTGGGGTCCCCTTGCTCAGTCTGATGGTTTGCTGCAAGCATACACATCTGAATTGTTCAGGCTCTGGCAGAGCCTCTCAGGAGACAGCTATATCCAGCTCCTGTCAGAAAACACTTTGTGGCATCAGCAATAGTGTCTAGGTTTGGTGATTGCGTATGGGATGGATCACTAGGTGGGACAGTCTCTGGATGGCCTTTCCTTCAGTCTCTACTCTACTCTTTGTCCCTGTATTTCCTTTAGACAGTAGCAATTCTGGGTTAATATTTTTGAGATGGGTAGGTGGCCCCATCCCTCAAACAGGGGCCATGCCTAGCCTCTAGATATGGTCTGTACATGTTCTCCCTCCCCTTTATTGATTATTTCAGTTAATGTCATCACCGCTGGGACTGGGAGTCCCTTGTCTTCCTGGCATCTAGGACTTTCTGGTGGCGACCCCTAGTTTCGCATCCCCCACTGCTACACACTTTTGTTTAATTTCCTGACCCTCTGTACATTTCCCCCTTCTACTCTCACATCTGATCCTGCCCCAATTTTCCTTCCCTCTTCTATCCCTCCCAAGTCTCTAACTCTCTCTACCTCCTGTGATTATTTCTTCCACCTTCTAAGTAGGACTGAAGCATCCATACTTTGTTCTTCCTTATTCTTGAGCTTTATATGGTCTGTGATTTGTATCAAGTTGGTTTTCCAAGCTTTTTCCTAATACTCACTTATCAATGAGTACATACCATGTGTGTTATTTTGTGACTGGGTTACCACACTCAGGATGATTTTTTCTAGTTCCATCCATTTGCTTAATAATTTCATGAAGTCATTGCTTTTAATAGCTGAGTAGTACTCCATTGTATAAAGGTACCACATTTTCTGTATCCATTCCTTTGTTGAGGGACATCTGGGTTGTTTCCAGCTTCTGGCTATTATAAATAAGCCCGCTATGAATATAGTGGAGCATGAGTCCTTGCTATAGGTTGGGCATCTTTTGGGTATATGCCCAGGAGTGGTATACCTCGGTTCTCAGGAAGTACTATGTCCAATTTTCTGAGAAACCACCAGACTGATTTCCAGAGTGGTTGTACCAGCTTGCAATCCCACCAGCAATGGAGGAGTGTTCCTCTTTCCACATCCTGTCCAGCATCTGCTGTCACCTGAGTTTTTGATCTTAGCCATTCTGATGTAAGATGGAATCTCAGGGTCATTTTGATTTGCATTTCCCTCATGACTAAGGATGATGAAGAGGTCTCTTTTTTCTGATACTTTGTTTACATTTCAAATGTTTCCACCTTTTCAGATCTCACCTTTGCAACCCCCTATCCCCTCCCCTCCCCTGCCTCTACGAGGGTATTCCCCTAACCACCCACTCTCGTCTTCCCTCCTTGGCATTCCCCTACTCTGGGGCATCTAACACCCTCAGGCCCAAGGACCTTTCCTCCCCCTGATGGCTAACAAGACCCTCCTCTGCCACATATGTGGCCAGCACCGTGGGTTCCTCCATGTGTATTCTTTGGTTGGTGATCCAGTCTATGGGAGCATCAGGAGGCCAGGCCAGTTGACACTGTTGCTCCCTCCATGGGGCAGCAAACCCCCTCAGTTCCTTCCGTCCATTCTCCAACACCTCCATCTGGGAACTCACATTCTGCCCAATGGTTGCTGTGAAGGGAATCTTGTGTATTCCGAACTTTGGGCTAATAACCACTTATCAGTGAGTACATACTGTGTTCATTCTTTTGTGACTGAGTTACCTCGCTCAGAATGATATTTTCAAGTTCCATCCATTTGGCTGCTCAACCATTAGAAATTCCTCAGTTGAGAATTCTTTGTTTAGCTTTGTAGCCCATTTTTAATAGGGTTATTTGTTTCTCTGGAGTCTACCTTCTTGAGTTCTTTGTATATATTGGATATTAGCCCTCTATCAGATTTATCCATTCTTATCTCCTTGCACAAAGCTCAAGTCCAAGTGGATCAAGGACCTCCACATAAAACCAGATATACTATATCTAATAAAAAAAAAAAAAAAAAAAAAAAAAAAAAAAGCCGGGCAGTGGTGGCACATGCCTTTAATCCCAGCATTTGGGAGGCAGAGACAGGCGGATTTCTGAGTTCGAGGCCAGCCTGGTCTACAGAGTGAGTTCCAGGACAGCCAGGACTACACAGAAAAACCCTGTCTCGGGAAAAAAAAAAAAAAAAAAGAAAGTGGGAAAGAGCCTGGGACACATCAACATATGGAAAATTTTCATGAACTGAATACTAATCGCCCAGGCTCTAAGATCAAGAATAGACAAATGGGACCTCATAAAATTGCAAAGCTTCTGTAAGGCAAAAGACACTGTCATCAGGACAAAATTGCAACCTACAATTGGGAAAAGATATTTACCAACCCTACATCTGATAAAGGGCTACTATTAGGTCAGATTTTTTATAAGGGCAATATGATACAGCATTGCTGTATACCTTCTCTAGCATATGGAATAGATTTAGGTATTTTGTGTCCTTTGCTTATTCCATTGTCACTTGAATATATACTATTGGAATACTTACCTATTTGCTATTGTGAAGGAACATATTTTTATTCCCATATTGTTGTAGTTGTATATTATTATGTTGTGGCTTTAAATGGTATTCAAAAAAACATTTTGATTTATAAATTTCCCTATTGTCCAGTTTTAATTTATACTATTTTTTATTTGTTCTTTTTGCTATTCAGTTCTTGGTATGTGTTTTGGACATGAACTTGTTGTTAGAAATATAGTGTGGTACTATGGTGTCCTATTCTTTAGGTTGTTTCTCACCTTGCTGATGGATACTCTAAACAACAATCAATTAAATAAAAATAAACCTTTATACAAAATAAGTACACTGAACATTTTCTCATGCTCATATTACATTTCAGAAATGCCTTTCTCATCATTGACTTGATTTATCTTTTATCTTTTAATTGCATCCCAAATCATTCTACCTCAGGCAGAGTATATCAAACAAACCCCACAGTATTATAATATTTAATATCAATAAGAGCAAATTGTATAAAAGAAGAGTGGTTTTCACTAAGATTTCTTTTATTTGCCTTCCAGCCTAAGAAACAGCTCTTTTGGCTCTCTCAGCTGGGTTATAGAATAATGGAATGGCAGCTTTACAACTTTTGCTACTTAGGGAATGAGGATGGAAAACAGTATTCATTATTGATGTGCACAGAAAATATTTATGCCCTAGAGTGCTATGCCAGAGGTCTTATAATTGTTAAGAGCTATTTTAAATTGCACTTAAGCCCCAAGAAAAGATTTTACATTCTACATATTTAATTTTGAGATTTTGTACATGCTGTACTGAAATATTTAAGAGATATGATTAAATAATAACAGAAAACATTTCATGGTGCCTTGCTGTATGCCATTTATTAATAACATCTGAAAATAATCATAAAATAAATTTAACTACAAGAGTTTTTTATACTTCTACTCTAATATTTTTAATTGATACTTTAAAATTTACACTATAATGATAAAAATACCATGTTTGATACATATAAACATTGACGATGTTCAAATCAGGATAAATGTATTTATCTTCAAAAACATTTATGTAGCTATTATATAATGTGTAGATGTTACATCTATATATGTATAATTTCCTTATGGTGAGTATATAATGTATGAATTTACTTGCACATATATTATATGTACCTTTTTGTTATCTTTAGTTTTCCTGATGTACAAAACATATAAAAGAATACTTTTCTCACAAATAACTATAATTTAGTAGCTGTTAATTGAACTTTACAGATACCTCCCTTCGAGTTCCTCTTTCCAGTCCAGTAGCTGAACTACAATTTGCAATCAAAGTTTATGATAACAACATTTTTCAAAACATATGTCTGAGAAAATAAAATGTTTGTCTTTCTGTACCTGGCATACTCTCTAAATAATATACTATACAATTCGATTTACTTGTACAAATAATAGGGCTTTGACACTTTTATGGCTAAATACCATTCTATTGAATATGTACTCCATTTTGTCTCAACATTTTCATTAGTTGGCAGATACATACATCATTTGCATTATGCAGTCATAGTGCTACAATAAAATTGGGAATGCACATATGGCTTCAATACATTGACTTCATTTCCTTTTGTATATATTAAGTACTAAGAAAGATGGGGTATGCACCTTTGTGTGTATGATATATAATTACAATGCATAATCTAATGTTTCTATCCTTAACTTTTGAGAAATCTCTGAATTTGCTGAAATGTCTACATCAATTCACAGTTCCACCTACAATTGAAAAGTTCAAGTGGAGCAATTTCTTTTACTTCATATATTGATCTCTTATAAATTATGTGTTATCTCTTATCAATTTCCACTATTCTAACTGGAATGGGATAATAGCTCCCAGTAAATTTGTATTTAATTTTAAAAATAATAAAGATGTACACTTTGAACAGCATCTATTGAACACTTCAACATTATCTTTTGAAAATGATCTACTAAAATTGCATATTTTGCCAGATATTTTAGAATGTTTTTGAAATTGAGTTGATTTTATTGAACTTTCTAGATATCAACCACTTTCAGGAATATGCTTTTATTTGTATGATCTTCTATTCCATTATCTGACTTTGCATTCAGTCCATTTTTCCTTTATTTGCAGATACTGTTTAATTTTCCACAACTGTATATGTTTCTGTTAGTATTGCTTCCTAGATTTTAGAGGTATTTTAAAAAATATCTTTCTGAAACATTTTTTGTATGTTTCTTCTACTGTTTTCATATGTTCAGTTCTTACTAAAACAGTTAATCTATTTTGAGTAACCTTTCCTTTTATATAGAATAAAATTTGTTCTTCTTGTAGTTATCCAATGTATTTATCAACATTTGTTGAAACTTACTGACCTTCTCTACTGTGTCCTCTTAGCTATTCATCAGTAAAGACTTATAGTTGTTTAATGGAACATTTCTGTATATAATATCATGTTATGTAAAAACAGGGACTGTTCAATTTCTGCCTTTTCTATAGGCTCTTCTTTAGTTATTTTTTTCCTATTAACATCCATATTATAGTACTATTCTGAACAATTGTAGTGAAAGTAAGTTTTCTGGTCTTCGTAGAGATATTAAGAAAGAATCTTTCATCTAATTTCCATTAATTATAACACTAGATGTTTTACTTTTATACATGACATATATTAGCTTGAGGTAAATACCTTCTGGATTAGTTTCATTTAGTGGTTTTTATTATGATAGGATGTTGAATTTCGTTAAATCATATAATTGCGGTAGGTGTACTTCAAATTGTGTCTATTCTAATTGCAAGTTTCTGTAGGAACCACAAATGCACCTTTTGGTTGAATCTTAACTAATTATCTTTGTAATTTGCTACTAGACTTTTTGTGTGACTAAAGTATTGAGGAATTTTGTATCCATCTTCATCAAGGAAATTTGTTTTCAATTTAAAATTTTTAATGTATGTTTTTGTCCTAGTTTAGATTTCTTATCTGTGATACATTGACCTCATCAAATATATGGGGAAATTCTCCTCTTATTTGCTTTTTGAAAATACTTTATTGAGCATTTCTATTAGTTCTTCCAATTTTTGTCATATGGTTGAGGAAACCTTTAAACGTAGAACAGCCAAAATTTCTTTTGTTGGATTCTTCTTGGATATAGTACTTGAAGTTCTAGCTAGAGCAATTAGACAACAAAAGGAGGTCAAAGGGATACAAATTAGAAAGGAAGAAATCAAAATCTCACTATTTGCAGATGATGTGATTGTATACTTAAGTGATCCAAAAAAAAAAAAAAAAAAACAAACAAACAAACTCCACCAGTGTACTCCTACAACTAATAAGCAACTTCAGCAAATTGGCCGGATATAAAATTAACTCAAACAACTTAGTAGCCTTCCTATACTTGAAGGATAAACAGACTGAGAAAGAAATTAGGGAAATGACAACCTTCACAATAGTCACAAAGAATATAAAGTATCTTGGTGTGACTCTAACCAAACAAGTGAAAGATTCGTCTGACAAGAACTTCGAGTCTCTGAAGAAAGAAATCAAAGAAGACCTCAGAAGATGGAAAGTTCTCCCATGCTCCATGGATTGACATGATTGATATAGTAAAACATACCCATCCTTCCAAGAGCAGTCTACAGATTCAATGCAATCACCATCAAAATGCCAACTCAATTCTTCATAGACTTAGAAAGAGTAATTCTCAAATTCATTTGGAACAACAAAAAACCTGGGATAGCAAAAACTATTCTCAACAATAAAAGAAATTCTGGGGGAATCAGCATCCCTGACCTCAAGCTGTTCTACAGGGCAGTAGTGATAAAAACTATGTGATATTGGTACAGTGATAGGCAGGTAGATCATAGGAATAGAATTGAAGACCCAGAAACAAACCTACACACTTACCACTTACGGTCACTTGATTTTGACAAAGGAGCTAAAACCATCCAATGGAAAAAAGACAGCATTTTCAACAAGTGGTGTTGGTTCAACTGGCGGTCAACATGTAGAAGAATGCAAATTGATCCATTCTTATCTCCCTGTACAAAGCTCAAGTCCAAGTGGATCAAGGACCTCCACATAAAACCAAATACACTGAATCTAATAGAAGAGAAAGTGGGGAAAAGGCTTGAACACATGGGCACAGAGGAAAAGTTCCTGAACAGAATACCAATGGCTTATGCACTAAGATCAAGAGTCGACAAATGGGACCTCATGAAATTGCAAAGCTGTAAGGCAAAGAACACTGTCGATAGGACAAAACGGCAACCAACAGATTGGGAAAATCCTTTACCAATCCTACGTCCAATAGAGGCCTCATATCCAATATATACCATAAACTCAAGAACTTAGACTCCGGAAAACCAAATAACCGTATCAAAAAATGGGGGACAGAGCTAAACAGAGAATTCTCAGCTGAGGAAACTCAAAGTGCTGAGAAGCACCTAAAGAAATGTTCAACATCATTAGGCATCACAGAAATGCAAATCAAAACAACCCTGAGATTCCACCTCACACCAGTCAGTATGGCTAAGATCAAAAACTCAGGTGACAGCAGATACTGGTGAGGATGTGGAGAAAGAGGAATATTCCTCCATTGCTGGTGGGATTGCAAGCTGGTACAACCACTCTGGAAATCAGTTTGGCGGACCCTCAGAAAAATGGACATTATACTACCTGAGGGCCCAGCTATACCTCTCCTGGGCATATTCCTAGAAGATGCCCCAACATGTAATAAGGACACATGCTCCACTATGTTCATCGCAGCCATATTTATAATAACCAGATGGAAACAACCCAGATGTCCCTCAACAGAGCAATGGATACAGAAAATGTGGTACATTTACACAATGGAATACTACTCACCTATTAAAAACAATGATGTCATGAAATTCGCAGGCAAATGGATGGAACTTGAAAATATCATCCTGAGTGAGATAACTCAATCACAAAAGAACGAGCATGGTATGTACTCACTAATAAGTGGATATTAGCCCAAAAGTTCAGAGTACCCAAGATTCAATTCACAGCAACCATTGGACTGAGCGTGAGGTCCCAGATTGAGGAGTTGGAGAAGGGACTGAAGAAGCTGAGGGAGTTTGAAGCCCCATGGAGGGAGAAACAGTGTCAACTGGCCTGTCCCCGGTAGTCTCGGAGACTTGACCACCAACCAAAGAATATACATGGAGAATATACATGGTGCTGGCCACATATGTGGCAGAGGAATGCCTTTTTGGCCATCAGTGGGAGGAGAGGCCCTTGGGCCTGAGGGTGTTAGATGCCCCATTATAGGGGAATGCCAGGGAGGGAAGATGGGAGTGGGTGGGTGGGTCAGGGTATACCCTCATGGAGGCAGGGGGAGGGGCAATGGGATAGGAGGTTTCCAAAGGGGAGACCTGGAAAGGGGAAAACATTTGATATGTAAATAAAGTATCAAAAAAAATAGAAAAAAATAAAGATTGGTTGACAATTCACCTTGTATTGTTAGGGTATGGACTGCATTCAGTTATAGTCATATTTGCTTGTTTATGTAAGCCTTCCAATTGTAGTGATATTTGTATCGTCTTCCTAAATTGAGGCCTATATTATGATAGAATAGTTTTCCTTGTTGACTTTTATATATTTCTTTTGATTTAAAGTTTTTCTTTAAGTTGGCTTAATGCGATAATTCCTACTGTCTTTTCCATATCATTTGTGTGGTATCTATTATCTCATGCTTTTATTTACAGCTAGGTTGTAACACTGAATAAAGGGCCTGTCTCCAGGATCCTCCTCTGAAGCCATGCCTCTGAATCCAGAAATTACTTAACCTTTCAAAGCATGGCCACTTGCTGGAGACCAAGTATTTTAAGACAGGACCGTGTAGCATATTCACACTCAAACCATAATAACTAATAATAAAATATTATGCATTTGCTCTTATACCTCATCATGCTTTGATATTTAAAAACACAATTTGCCTATGTGTGTGCATATACTAGTATGTGTGCTAGTATTTGAGAGTGTGACTGCATTGCTGTGTATAAAGGTCAGAATGCCGGGGTCATAGATTCAGGACATTGGGAATGGATTAGCATAAGGTCTGGGAATTACGATTTAGGTCCTCATGATTATACAAGACTTTTAATTAGGGTGAGTGGTATGGGCGCCTTCATGAGACATTTTAATGTCATGTTTTCATCTTTCTTTATTGTCAGTGTTTTAAAATGTAACATAATTATTTCCACTTTTAGATGTGAATGGATCATGCACCATGTGTACAGACAGAACTGGAGCATCGTCATTTGTCTGTATAAAAACATTTTATACCAGTACTATGTATTCTAAATAAAGAAAATTTGAATAACTGCCTTAAGAAATTTTTTTTTTTTTTTTTTTTTTTTTGGAGATGACTGATGGGCTACATACTTCTCTCTTTTGTTCATTTGGGCCCCTAGGTTTTCTGCTGCTCTTCTGTAAGGACAGCTGTTGTCAACACTGTTGCTGGCAGGACTACGTTGTTTTTTCCTTTGCTACTGTCACTATGAATGAATTGGGAAACCTTTATGAGTTTTCTTCTCTCTCTCTCTTTTTCTTGCTGCTTTAAGTGTTTTCTACTCATACTTTAACTTTGAGTGCTTAGTTAGACTATGTTTGAGGAAGTTAGTGGAATTGGATTTGGCTGCTGACATTTGACCTTCCTGTACATCAATATTAATATCTAATTTAATGTGAGAATATTTCAGCTATCTCTAAAGAAGTATTTAACTTTCTTAATACTTTCAAGTATTATGTTTTATGGCCTGAGTTTGGAATAATAATAGTGAAAGCCACCTCTTGGTTATTAGGTCAACTGCTAATTTAGATTATAACTGAGTCTCTCAGAAATATATGTATAAAGAAAATTAGCTGTACAGTAAGCTCCTGTGGATGGTATTGAAACAGGCTAGTAGCCTGGGATGGTCTTGAGACTCAAATATTTGGTCTTCTAATTTGGCCCTTTAATCTTCTTGTCTACTTGTTTGCTTGTTGCTGAGAATTTCACTAAATTCAGAGCCTTCAACATGTTAGGCAAGTGCTCAGCCACTAGGCTATATTCTCAGCAACGTATTTTCTTGTTTGTTTGTTTTGTTTTTAGATAATTGTCCCTCTGCAGTACTTGCTAGCCTTGAACATATCTATCTTTTTCCCCTGGCTTCCAAATCCTAGGATTATAGTCGTGTAGCAACATGTATTTTAAAGCAGTCTCTTTTGAGAAACAACTAATTCTATTTCTCCATTTGGTCTATTATAGTATTAATGTACATTTTGTGCTCTTAGTTTTGATTAGTGTACCTGTTACTTTAAGGGTTTCTGTTGAATTTTTAAAGTTAACACTCTAAGTTAAGATACCAAAACATTTCTCTCTATTTTCATAAGTGTCACTAGGTTTCCTTAAAACAGGTATTTCAAGTTCTCTGATAAGCTGCAGATACAGACAGCTGAATGGATGTTTTCCAATGCTTTATTATGACCATAAGGAAGTATCAGGATTCCCTGAGAGTTGATGCTTTTGTCACTAGATATTACTTTACATTGAAAACTAAGTATGTATTTTAGTCTTTTAAATGAGACTTTAAGACTTGCTATTTCCAAAATTCTAAAATAGTCTGTTTATTTCATCTGAGTCTATGGACACTTCCAACATTTCAGCACTAGATGATACACAAATCCTATTTTATACCAAGCCCAAAGTTGGTGTATTCTTATTCTTTCAATGAGGAAGAATAAACTAAGCTCAGGTTGATTTTTAATACATACTTGGTGTGTTATTCAGAATTAATAAGAAAAGGCCTTCAGAGTATTTCAACCATAGAAACTCCTTTCTGTGGATACATCAAGAGCAAGTTGTATATAGCTATAATTAAAGAAAAGGAAACCAGAAAATTGAAAGAGGAGCGGATTGTACATGAGATCATTTGCATGGAAGAAAGGGAAGGAATACGTGATGTAATTATAATAAAATTTTAAAAATCACATATTTTAGAAAAGCAAAGAATCACCGCTTTGGACTTGGGCACCATAGGATTCCACTGATATTGGAGCCTCATCATAGCAGGCCCAGTCCTGTGTCTCCATCAAGAGCTTTATTTACTTTTTCACTGTTGTACTGCAGAACATGAGGAAATGATGGGCTAGACAAAACAAACCCGTAATGAAACTAGACATTTCACTCTGCCTAAGCAAATACAGCACCGGAATACACAAAAGTTCATATTTCTGTGTGTTCTTCACATGAAGTTGAAACCATGACCCCTATTTTTGCAAATAGCTACACATTATGCTAGATAAGCAACTCAGAAACGCAGTTCTCCACTTGGCTCCACAGCAGATCCAGAGTGTGCTATTATGATCTCCCCTATTTTGGGTTTGCTTAGCCTGAACTGAACTGAGAGGTGGACAGTGAATTTGTCCTGCCCTTCCTTGGCAGTTGGAGAGTCTTATTATATTTTTTGTATCTTGATTTGGAGAAGGATTAATAGCCTGATTACTTAGGCTGCTGCTATGCTGCTTGCATCTCAGTCTCATTGGAATAATGATGTAAGGACTCTCAAGGGGCCTCAGTTGGAGGGCTATAGACTGAACCAGGAGGACATGTCTATTCATGTTGTACAGGCCTGGAATCTCTGCCTAGAGTATGTATTTCAGGCAGGGCCTGAATTCCTCTGATACTGTTATCACTGTAGAAAGGAACCCCATGACAAAGTTCCGTGTTTATACCATTCCTGACTCTCCATGCTGCAATACTTGCTATGGAGGGAGGGAAATGCAAGTGAATATCTTTTCTCCTCCTATCATCATGAATGTGTCTTTTAAGATTAGTATACTAATACAAGGTAATACAATACCTCTCATGGTTACTTGTGCTCCTATGACAGTAGTTTGATGAGTAAATAGCTTTTCACTTTCTTTAATCTTTGTTGAGTTGACTGATTACTGGGAATCTTTTTTTTTTTTTTTTTTTTTTTGGTTTTTCAAGACAGGGTTTCTTTGCATAGCCCTGGTTGTCCTGGAACTCACTCTGTAGACCAGGCTGCCCTCGAACTCAGAAATCTGCCTGTCTCTGCCTCCCAAGTGCTGGGATTAAAGGCGTGCACCACCACTGCCCAGCGATTACTGGGAATCTTATTCTGCACCATCTTGATCACAATCTAGTAAAAGTAAATTTATTAATATTTTATGAGGAGAATGATATTTAGGGATATGTTAGATGGATTTCATAGTAACATCAACGTTTTTAAGAAAATAACAAATCTATAAACATTTCATAACTCCTTTCTGCCTCATTAATCAAATTCAAAATATGATTTTCCTGATAATAATACATCATTGAGTAAGCTATTGTATAATTTTTTACTTAGTTAAGCTAATGCTTTTAAATTAAATATCTTTCCTTAGTTAATCTATGTACCCATATTTCCCTCTAGCTAATCATGATATTGAATTAAAGATTGGGATTATTGGAGCGATAATGTCTGGACTTGGAAATTCTTTGTTCCCCTGTGCATTATTGAAGCTGGGAATATGAGCACACAGCATGCTTTAGCAACACCTGCTGGTTAGGAATCGAACAATCTGGTGCCAAAGGAGTTCAGTAGAAAGGCTGCCTCTGCAATGGTAGAGCAGTGTTTTCATAGGGTATTTAGATAAACAAGAGAAGAAGCTGATCTTTGTCAAGGGCCCTCTACAGAAGTAGCATTAGTGAGTTCAGCTCTTTCAGCAAAATGTTCAGTTGTTCTTGTAAAGGTAGATGAGGACTGTATTTTTTTCTAAAATTCTAGTCCTTCCTTTCAGAATATGTATACTGTGGGGAATATTTAAGATTACAAATATGAAAAAACTGTAGTTCACAATTATCAGGCAAAAGGGAGCTGGTTGACATTTGTTACAAGGACTGGTAATAAGTATAACGTGTAACAAAGGAGAGAGAATCATATTGTGATGTGCATTAAAAGAGAAATAATGATTACAGTATATATACTACAGAAGTTGTTGCGAATGTCATGAATCAAATATACATAGCATAATGCCAAAGCTTATATTAGAAAATATTTTATTGTCATAAAAAAACCCCTTCTTCCCAAAATGTCTATAATTGCTGTCAAAAGTATGTTTAGTAAACATATTAGTGTACTACCTTATCACAAGTATTAAATATTAAACTTATTTACATAGGTTTCTACTCAAATATTTGTTTTTTGTTTAATACATGAAAGAAGGAAGAGAGTTACATTTGGTAGAACAACTACATGAGATAATTAAAATTTTATAAGTGCTTGATTCTGATGAACATATAAAATTAAAATTCTGTTAAATGGTGCTTAGAAAATACATTGTGGCCTCCAAGAATATTCAGAAGAGACAATGGTTTTCAAAATTTGCACACAGAAATACAGAGGCAAAACAGAACATATAAAAAACAAAACAAATATATGTTAGATTGGCTCCCCCAAGAAAAGTAAGAGAATACAATATATGAAAGTCTGATTATATTTTTACTCTCTTTCAAGATATAAATTATTTCTAGCCATGTATATAGGAGAAACAATTAAGTTAAAAATATTCATAGTCGTCACCATTTTTAATCTTATCTGAAAAGATTATCACTATAGATTCTGTCCAAGGCATGATCATTTTACTTTCTTCACAAATACATAGTTAGTTGTACAAAGCACTCATTATTTAAAGATCTTTTTCCAAAGCAATGTTGCATTTCAGTTGAAATTATTTAGGTTAACTTATTATATTATCTTTATTTATTAAATCCCTTGATGCCCACTGATTTTCTGTTAGAAGGCCCTGAAGAAAAATGGAGAAAGACATAAGACATCCTTCATAAGGACTGTCAGTCCATTAGTTCTTTCTTTCCATATTCTAATTTAGGGTTTGACTTAGGATTCTCAGGGCAAATATTAAAAAACCAAACAAACCAAAACAAAAACAAAAAACAAAAAAACTAAAAACTAAAAAGTTCTTCAAGAGGAGCGGAGGGAATTGGCAGCCCCATGGAGGGAGCAAGAGCGTCAATGGGCCTGACCCTCCCCCTGGTCGTCCTCTAGTTCAGACCACTAACCAAAGAATACACATCTATTGACCCATGGTTTGGACTACATATGAGGCAGAAGAATCACCTCGATGGCCACCAGGGAGAAAGGAGAGGACTCTGGGCCTGAGGGTGCTAGTGGC
>CM052705.1:67835866-67905888 GCA_028551405.1 Uromys caudimaculatus | reverse complement strand
AAAAAAAAAAAAAAAAAAGTTCTTCAAGCCACATTCTGCCCCAGAAATGCTCTACCTAGAACTTCCTTGAGGATGGGTATTGACCAGTATCACACAATATTCAAAATGAAAGGAAAATGCATCCCAGCCTGTCAAGATCTCACAGTTAGATCTATCACCCAAGCAGTTGAAAGAAAGAGTTTCTAGCAGTTTGCCAGAGTAATACATAACAAATGATACAAGATCATGATCTATAACTCATATAGTTTTCAAAATGTATTATCATATTAGTGTTTATATAATGATAATATAAAACTGCATCAAATTCCCATTCAAACAATTCTGTGGTTCAAATGCCAAAAATAAAAAGTATACAGAATATCCACTTGGATTATATTCTTTTCAAGAGATACATGATCATTTCCTAAATAGTATATATAGTATAATATATGTATAGGGGTTTTGTGTATATATATATATATATATATATATATATATATATATATATATATGCATAAAACATTAGCACAGTCAATGAATTCATACATTGCCAAAAATGAGTAAATTTTTCATAAGAGTATTCACACAGCACAAATTTTGTTTAGCATTATGCTAGCATTTAGATTTCCTTATTTGTAACACAATTTTCAGTTTTAAATATCATTTTCCAAATTCACCATTACATAGCTAACTGTTTGTTTTTAAGTCAGAGATTCGCTTTCCTCAGGCTAGCCATAAACTCATTATGTAGTTGAAGCTAGCATTCAGATTCATCTCCCATTCTTCCTTCTTGGCTCTCCAAAGCACTGGGATTGTTCAGCTTTAAAAAAAAAAGGATAAGACTATAACAGGTCAGTTGTTCCTTCCCTAAGTAAATGTCCCTATTCTTTGCTTCTTTAGTGCACCTCTCCTATAAACAGCAGCTACCATTGTGTGTGTGCAGGTGTGCGTATGTGTGTGTGTGTGTGTGTGTGTGTGTGTGTGTGCATGTATGTATGTACAAGCATGCGTTTTCTAAAACAGATTGCTTCTCGTCACATATTGCCTAAATACTACAGTAATTCATTTCATATAATCCAAATATTCTGATTTATTACTCCATTTTCATTTCTGAGTCCTTTTTTTTCTCTAGCAAACTGCCTGGGGCAGATCAAAATGTTTTGATACATTATTCCCTTATGTCCTTCCCCATGGGTCCCATCTAAGCCCTGGTGTCATTATGGAAGCAGTACAGTGTATGAGGAAAAGGACAGATCGAATGAACTGCAGGCCATGGGTGTCTAACTACACTAATTTGAATGTTATCACTGTGGTTTATTATTAAGCTTTCAGGACTTTTGTAGAATGAGAATGGAAATTCGTCAAAGTCCTTTTAGTAAGTTGAGTTTCCCAGTTCTCTAATGTGAAGCATCAGTTGCTTTCTAATGTTTCATCACTCAACTCTCCACAGACGTGGAGGAAGAAGTCGGGAGAAGCTTAGGCTTCTTTGACCACAACAGTATATCTGGGTAGGGAGGAAGAAACGGACAAAAATCACTCAAGCCTAATCCTGTTCCCAAGTGAATTGACCCTAAAACACTTTCTCATTTCCAGACTTGTTATCTAGGGGATATACTGCTCATTTGCCATTTCATTTCTGTTCTTTGATGTTGCTATGGTCCTTCTTAGGAAAACACTAGTTATAAACAAAGATGACTGACTATATAGGAATCTTAATATAAGATAAAATGTTGCCTAAAAGGAGAAAAGAACAATATAAGTCTTTTAGAAATTTCTAACTCTATAAAAAAAAATCTGTCTTGATAAAGGAGGTCATCTCAAGGAAAATAAAATATTTACAAAATAATCACCTGGCCAAATATTCTGACAATTATCAAGAATTGTGAAGGATTCCATCACAGTTATTATTAGATTACTTCACAATTCAAGTATAAATAGTTTTAATTTTTCCTCAGGTAATCTCCAAGTCAAAGACAATCAAGAAATGACTTTTAATTACTTGCAATGACGTTCTGCTATTCTTACAGATCAGTGTTTTGCTCAACCATCATCACAGAAACTTCCTCCTACAGCACATGGAAACAAATATCAAAATCACAGACAAAGAATAAGGAGAGGAACAGCGACTTTGGGATACCAAAACAATATGCAGAGGGTGAAAGATTTTGGATTGCCCAGACTTCATAGATATTTTCATAAAATTCTTCCCCTTAGGACTCAGGGAATCCTGAGGATGTAAAGGCAGAAAGACTATGAAAGCCAGAGGTAACAGAAGACAATAGGAATCCTCTATTAACATGAGCAAAGCTCATATAAACCCATAGAGAGAGGCAGCATACACAGTATTTTCAAGATCTACACCAGGTCTTTTGTGTTTATATTATGGTTTCAAGATCAGTGTTTTATTTTTAATTTTTTATTGGTTATTTTGTTCTTTACATTTCAAATGTTATCTCCCTTCCTGGTTTCCTCTCCAAACGCCGCCAACCTACCCCCTTCCCCTTTGGCTCCCCAAGGGTAAACCTCAGTCAGCCCACTCACTCCTGCCTCCCCACAGCTCCAATTCCCCTAAGGTGGTACATCAAGCCTTCACAGGACCAAGGTTCTCCCCTCCCATTAATACCAGACAAGGCCAACCTCTGCTACTTATGCAGCTGGAGCTATGGGTCCCTGTATGTGTATACTTTGGTTGGTGGTTTAGTCCCTGGGAGCTCTAGGGTGTCTGGTTGGCTGATGTTGTTCTTTCTAGGTGGTTGCAAATCCCTTCAGCTCCTTCAGTCCTTCCCATAACTCCTTCATTGGGGTCCCTGTGTTCAGCCTAATGGTTTGCTGTAAGCATCCACATCTGTATCCTTAAGGTTCTGGCCAAGCCTCTCAGGAGGCATCCATATCAGGCTCCAGTCCGCAAGCACTTCTTGGCATCAGCAATAGTGTGTGGGTTTGGTGGCTGCATATAGAATAGATCCCCAGGTGGGACAGTCTCTGGATGACCTTTCCTTCAGTCTCTTCTCCACTCTTTGTCCCTGTCTTTCCTTTAGACAGCAACAATTCTGGGTTAAAAGTTTGAGAAGGATATGTGGTGCCATCTCTCAACTGGGGGCAATGCCTAGCCTCTGGATATGGTTTCTACAGGTTCTCTCTCCCCTTTGTTGGGTATTTCAGCTAATGTCTTCCCAATTGGGTCCAGGGAGCCTCTTGCTTTCCTGGCACCTGGGACTTTCTGATTGCTATCCTCAGTCCCCATCCCCCATTGCTACACACCTCTGTTCAATTTCCTGACCCACTGTACATCTCCCCCATCTCCTTGCACACCTGGTCCTACACCCTTTTTTTCCTCTCCCCATCCTCTCTTCCTTGCATGCCCCTCCTACCCTCTACCTCCCATGATTATTTTGTTTCCCCTTCTAAGTAGGACTGAGGCTTCCTCAATTTGGGCTTCCTTCTTATTGACCTACAAATGGTCTGTAAGTTGGATCCTGGGTATTCTGAGCTTTTCATCCTAATATCCACTTATCAGTGAGTACAAACCTTGTGTGTTCTTTTGTGACTGGGTTATCTCACTCAAGATGATATTTTCTAGATCCATTCAGTTGCCTAAGAATTTCATGAAGTTACTGTTTTTAATGGCCGAGTAATACTGCATTGTGTAAATGTACCACATTTTCTGTATCTATTCCTCTGTTCAGAGACATCTCAGTTGTTTCCAGCTTCTGGCTGCTACAAATAAAGATGCTATGAATATAGTGGAACATGTGTCTTTGTTATAAGTTGGAGCATCTTTTGAATATATGCCCAGGAGTGGTATAGCTGGGTCTTCAGGTAGTAGTATGTCCAATATTCTGAGGAAATGCCAGACTGATTTCCACAGTGGTTGTACCAGTTTGTCATCCCACTAGCAATGGAGAGTGTTCTCATCCTCACCAGAATCTGCTCTGACCTGAGGTTTTTGTTTTGTTTTGTTTTTATCTTAGCCATTCTTACTGGTGTGTGGTGAAATCTCAGGGTCTTTCTTTTTGATTTGCATTTCCCTGATGACAGAGTATGTTGAACATTTCTTTCAATGCTTCTCAGCCATGCAAAATTTGAAAATTTTCTGTTTAGCTCTATACCCCATTTTTCAATACGGTTATTTGGTTCCTGGAGTCTAATTTCTTCAGTTCTTTGTATATTTTTGATATTAGCTCTCTATCACATATAGGGTTGGTAAAGATCTTTTCCCAATCTTTTGGTTGTCATTTTGTCCTTTTGACAGTGTCCTTTGCCTTACAGAGTCTTTGCAATTTTATGAGGTCCCATTTGACTAGTGTTGGTCTTGGGGCATAAGCCTTTGGTGTTCTGTTCAGAAACTTTTCCCCTGTGCCCATGTGTTCAAGGATCTTCCCCACTTTCTCTTCTTTTAGATTCAGTATATCTTGTTTTATGTGGAGGTCCTTGATCCACTTGGACTTGAACATTGTACAAGGAAATAATAATGGCTCAATTTGCATTCTTCTATATGCTGACCTCCACTGAAGCAAGCATCAATTGTGGAATATGCTGTCTTTTTTTCACTGGATGGTTTTAGCTTCTTTGTCAAAGATCCAGTGGCCACAGGTGTGTGGCTTCATTGTATTCCTGAGTTTGTAATTGTGTGAGTCTCTGAATCATGTGCCTTCTCTTGGGCTCTTTTCCCTCTGTTTTGCCTAAGTCTATTGTGCTAGTTTGTATTTTAACTCATTATATTTTATTTTATTATTATCCTTTAGAACCCTTTGTTTTTTTTAATGAGCTACAGAAAGAGAATGGATCTGGATGGGAGTAGAGGTCTTGTGGACACAGGAAGAAGTAAAAGAAGTGGAAATCAGAATCAGATATCCCACATACATTATGTGAGAAAAATTATTTTCAATAAAGGAAAAATAAAAGAAATCATAATGCTTTGGTGAAATGACAATACTAATTCTCTTCCATGGTTAATGGCCTCATCAGCCATGGGCTGCTTTCATCATTGATAAATGGTAAAATGTATAGGTATACTGAAGACTAGTTTTAAAATAAATTTATGTTTTATTAGAAAATGGTTTACTTTAATATGCTATAAATATACTCATACATTAGTTATGGCAAAAATGCCCATGTACACAAAAATGATCACTAATGCAAACATTGTATATATTAAACTACATGTACAAATGCATATATACAAGTATACCTATGTGCATCAACGATGTGTTTTTAATTTTCAGCTATATTTGCCTTTTCCCAGTTATATATAAATTTTTTATAAGTTGATATTTCCCAAAGAAAATTATCCTTTGTAAAGATAATATTTTAGAAAGTGCTGGCAAACAATACTGCTTTTTCCAGAGACATAGATTTCTGGAATGATGGGACACATGATTTTTATCCAATGCATACAAAGATTCAAATGTATACTTAGTGACATTGTATACAAATCTCCTTTTCCTCTGCTGTAAGTGAGCACAGTTTATTCCTAGGAACCATTTCTAGAACTTGCAACTTTTTAAAGAAAAGTTACCTAATTTCTCAGCTCATCTATCTTGAGATTACTCTCCTTACAAGCTAGACATATTATTGTATTTTCATTACAGTAAATTCTAAGCTCAAATAAAAGCCACCCTTTCAAGTTTAAAAAAATATCTTTCTTTACTGGATTAGAATGATTTTTGTGCTACATGCTGAGCAAATGAATTATTACTTTAATCTAGAATCATTACTTTAATATAAACTCCAAAGATTTTCATCTACAGTTTCCAAATCTTTTTTCTCCATCTCATTTATTCACCCACTAGGCTTTAATGCTCCCTTGGCTACTTTTAACCCTATTTAAAGTCATGAGGACTTTTTGACTTTAAATCACTTGACAGGTGTTCTATTTCCAAAGGAAGCAACTGCTTAAAATGTCCAGACCTTTGGATTATTTGAATCCTACATGCTGCTTTTCATTGTATCTTTAAGAAAAAGAGGGCTCTTTCTATCTTATTATCTATCGCTAAAGCATGAAAAAATAATAAATTATAACAATGAATATTTATTTAGCATCATCACCATACTTGCTCAAGAAGCTAGTACCCCATTTATTTAAAAATTACAGCCAGGTTTCTATTCCTCCTCAGTGCGACATTTGAGAAGTATAACTGTCACACACATTGTTTCTTAAATCAACAATCTATATTTAAATGTATTATCCCTCTCATATATATATATATATATATATATATATATTCATGATAACTATATTTATTTGTATAAACACAAACACACACACACAAACACACACACATTTTATGTATATATATATATACATATATATACATATATATATGTATATATATATATATATATATATATATATGTTAGTTTAATTGTTAAAACTATATTCCAAAATTCATGTAGATAAACATTCAGGATATAGGCATTTTAGTTATTGAAAATGATTAACAAATAATAAGTTGTAGATAGAGAGGATATACATATCAAATACAGGGTGAAGAAATAGAGTTAAGTTCAGTTTGATTCCCTACAGAGAATATTGGCTAACTATGAGGACAGGTCAAGGATAACGACATTATGCTATAATTTTGTGTTGATTCAACCGCAGTTATAGAATCTCATTAAATATGGCATTTTACACTCTTGAACTTAAGTTTTGAAATCCGAATTATCAGCAGAAGTGACAAATGAAGATAAATAATTCAAGAAACCAATATGTATGGGTAAAATTGAAAAAATTCTTACAAAACTATTGCTAATTTTTCAAAATATATATAAGACTTTCATCTATGGATTATGTCATGAAATACCAAACTAAGACCTAAGTATAATTTAGTTCCCTGAGTACAAAAATAAATTAGTGTGTATTTCTTTAGGAGTGTGACCATTGGATGGTTGCCAATTCCTAGTAGATAGCTCATGCTTATGTATGCATTGACAACACTAATAGAACTCAATGAGTAAATAATATATGCATATGTACATTCATAATATACATCACATAATTGGAGGAAAAATGTGATAGGTGAGTTCTGAAAAGACTTGGTGTGTCAATATGATCAAGACAAATTGAACACTTGTATGAAAATTTCAGAGACATTTGCATTCAGTGTAAATGGGGGGGGATCTGTACTAAAAATATCAGCTCACCATGTCATTTGGAAACAAATTTGGTTAATGTCATGAGGAAATCTTGTCAATAACAGATATTGTCACCTTCATCTTGTGTATTAGTGATAACATTGACTGCAAAACGGAACACGAGTTCAAATTCTAAACTTACTGTAATAAGGAAGTTCTGGTCTAACTTTGTACTGGTCTACTACACAGTTAATAACTACAAACAAAAGAAAGTAGCAGTAATTCAGTGTGTATGAAATTCCTTTAAAGGTATCCAGATTTTATTTGCTCTCGTTGAATACAAGACGTATTCATAGCAGTATTCTAATATTAAAACAGTACTCAAATTTGACTTCTGAAGAGATTGGGCATGATAGCTAATGCCTAGGAATCCAGAATTTAAGACAGTGAGGCAAATTTGGTGTCATTCTAGGATACCAGATAAAGTCTAAGCTATTCTTACAGAGTGAGACTCTCTCCAAATAATATGTGAATTAATAAACACATGAACAAGTGAAGTATTTGAGCTATGACGATGGTAGTGTTCAATCTCCACAGATAATTGCTCAGAGTCGGAGCTTTGAGCAGGATATTCTTTCTAGACTTTCTTTAAATATGCTAGAGAAAATAATTTTCTCTAAGTCAGGAATCTGACTGATATCCTCTGGACACATAAGCTGATGACAACCTAACAAGTAAATGTGCTGCGTGATCATATTTTTCTTAGTGTATCCAAAGAGCACCTGCATATGTGTTACCTCTGAGTCATCATTGCACATCAAACTTTGCAAAGGACCTCAAAACCCAGGGGAAATTATACATTTAAACTAGGAAAGGCAGTGACCTTCGGAAACCCCAGGACATCCTGCCAAGAAATTTGGTGACTGTAATGGAATATGGATGATTTCACTAACACTAACTTCCTATTAAAGGTTATGGTACTAATAAATGTTCAAAGTGAGAGAAACAAGAGGATGGAGAGATATCTCAGCAATTAAGATTACATATTATGCTTATAGACGATTAAAGTTTGGTACCAGTTGAGAACTACCTGTAATTCTAGCTCTAGGGGATTTGACACTCTTACACTCTGTAGCATCTGGACTTGCAAGTTCACACAGCCATGCACATGGACAAACACATAAGATTAATGAACTTGTGACTATATAGGCCATGCACCTAGGAGAAAACAAAATACCACTGTTCTGCTAAAGGAAAATAGCAATAAAATTATACCTAATGACATTCTGCTATATTCATTGATAAATGTCTTACTCAGCCATTATTTAGAGAACTTTCCACCTTCAGAACACTACGGTGAAACCTGAGATCCACAACTGAACCAAATGCAGAGAGTGAGAGACCTTGGAACACTCAATCCTAAATGAGCTGTCTCCATCAAATCCTTCCTTTTAGGGCTCAAGGAGATATGTAGAAGAAGCAGAAAGATTATAAGAGCCAAACGGAATGGGGGACACCAAAAAAATAAGACCTTATAGACACAGTAGAATGGATGACTTATAAATTCACAGAAACTAAAGGCATGCTCAGCACCTGCACGGGATTAAACCAGATGAGGTCTCAGTGCTTAGACAATAAGTAGATACAAGCCCTCATTCTTATGTCAGAAGCAATCTCCAAGTTATAACCACTCACAAAGGAAAAATCAGTTTCTTCCAATTAGTTCCATTGGTTATCCATTCCATACTTAAGGGCTGACCTTATGGTCAACAGCAGATGACCAACACAAAACAAACTGAAAGGTACTTTTTGTTTTTGTTATTGTTTTTTTTATTGTCTCATAATGCTTTGTCAGTGCATTTAATTTTTTACATGTTTTTTGTTTATATGTTATGGGTTTTGATTTTTGTTTATGTCTCTATGGAAATTCTGTGTATGTAAAAGTGTATCTCTGTGGTTATATGGAGTTTTGTACTTTTTTATTAGCTCTGTTTTCTTTATTTCCTAATGAGAGAAAACAAGGAAATGTATGAATATGGCTGAGTAGGAAGTTTTGGAGGATCTGGCACTACTGAGGGAAGAGAACCATACTCAGAACATATTGATGAAAATTTTCTCTTAATTTAAAAAATCAAAAAAGAGAAAATGGCCAATACAAATTACATATAGATCATAATATAAGGATGAAAATAATAAATAATAATCTAAATCACCATTCATTTCATGTTCATGGTATAAAAATATAGCCATAGAATAACTGTAAAGAGACAACAGGAATAGTTCGACAGATAAACACTGATACCGCATAGTCCTGTGAATGGGAAAAGCTTGTTACCTGGGTTGACTGTGTTGCTCTGTCAACAAAAGTGAACCAGCAACATATTGATATCATAGTAATAGAGATTCCTTCTGCAGATTAGTTTCCCATCTATGTTCATGATGCTTCCTTAGAACAAAACCTAAATTTTTACCTGAGACCAAGAAACTATAAAGTAGCCATTGAGATAGAAGGAACTAAGCTTCCAAAAGGGGTGTAGAATAATTATGTAACACATGGGATGTGAAAGTATAAAGGAAAATGTGAGGGTGGAGGGGTCCAGTCCAGGCAGGGAACAAGGGCAGGAGGATACATGGAAGGTGAGGCACTGAGGAATTTATCAACACTAAGTATATTTACAAGTGCCTAAGAGAAATCTGCTAGCTTGTAGCTCATTTAAAACACTAGTAAGCATCTACAATAGTGTCTGGGTATGGTGAGTGTATACCGAATGGATCCCCAAGTAGGGCAGTCTCTGGGTGGCCTTTCCTTCAGTCTCTGTTCTACACTTTGTCTCCACATTTGATCCCTTGAGTATTTTGTTTCCCTTTCTAAGAAGGACCAAAGTAACTGCTTTGGTCTTTCTTATTCTTGAGCTTCACGTGGTATGTGAATTTTATCTTGGTTATCCCGAGCTAATATCCACTTATTGGTTGAGTACATACCATGTGGGTTCTTTTGTGGTTAGGTTACCTCAATTAGGATGATATTTTCTAATTCCATCCATTTGCCTAAGAATTTCATGAACTCATTGTTTTTAATAGCTGAGTAGTACTCCATTGTATAAATGTAGCACATTTTCTGTATACATTTCTCTGTTGAAGGACATCTGCGTGTTTTCCAGCTTCTGGCTATTATAAATAAGGCTGCTATGAACATAGTGAAGCATGTGTCCTTATTATATGTTGGAGAATTTTGGGGTATATGCCCAGGAATGGTATAGCTTGGTCCTCAGATAACACTATGCCACCAAATCCAGACACTTTTCTGGATGCCAAGAAGTGCTTGTTGAAAGTAGCCTGATATAGCTGTCTCCTGAGAGTCTCTGCCAGCGCCTGACAAATACAGAGGCAAATTCTCGCAGCCAACCATTGGACTGAGCATGGGGTTCCCAGTGGAGGAATTAGAGAAAGGACTGAAGGAGCTGAAGGGGTTTGCAACCCCATAGGAAGAACAACAGTATCAACCAACCAGATGCCCCAGAGCTCCCAGGAACTAAACCACCAACCAAGGAGTACACTTGGAGGGACCCATGACTCCAGCCTCATAAGTAACAGAAGATGGCCTTGTTGGGTATCAATGGAGGAGTGGCCCTTGGTCCTGTAAAGGTTTGATGCACCAGTGTAGTGGAATTCAAGGGCGGGGAGGTGGGAGTGGGGAGGTGGGTGGGGGAACACCTCATAGATGCATGGGGAGAAGGAGGGGATGGGGGTTTCAGGGGAGGGAAACTGGGAAATGAGTTAACATTTGAAAGGTAAATAAAGAAAATATCCAATAAAATATAAGTGAAAAAATACAGTAGTATGTTCAAAAAGGAATTAAAATAATAGAATTGATGGCAAAAAAAAAAATTCACTTTGGAGTTTGCATGTATTATTATGGCTGCCAGCCCTTTGAATCAGTCAGGGGTAATGGTGGAAGATGAAATGGCACTTTGAACACCTAATTACAGTATTATTGTTATGGTAATACATTGTGAGTCTGGGTCAATGTCTTCTAAAATAGGGCGGTACTGGGAAGGAACTAAAAGGTGGAGCAGGAACAGAGCTGCTCCTCACATAAACAGCATTAACAGATCCAAGAGTCTCCTTTTAAGCAAAGGTGAAGCACCCTCACCATTACTGCATCTAATGATCCTCCAGTGGAAATTCTGCCCCTCATTATTGAAGCTCTGACTCTTGCTATTCCAAGAATCTTAGCATGAGAGTAAAGACAATTTCCACCTTGGGACACAGCTATGATTTTATTAAAGTGGAAAACAAAAAGTGCCTTCTGATCACTTTCAGCATATCACACTAGTGAACCACCATGCTTTCAAAGGGCTGATTATCCTCATCATTAAGGGAAAGTGAATTAACACTACCACACAGACTTAAAAGTTTCATTTCTAGAAAGGAGGCAAACTTATACAACACTACTTGCAGACCCAACTTCTGTGTTGATGATGAGACAAAGGAAAACTGTAGCAGTGCAATACAGACAGAAGTAGCTATGTGACAGAAAGTCCAGGAAGGAACATCACATTTGACTGAAAATAAAATTATGAGTAACTAACTAAGCAGTAGCCCAATGATATCTTAAGCATTAGTATAGGCTTTATTTTGCTGTTCACCCAAATTCATGTATTAAAAACTCATGGCTTACTTAATACTATTAAGAAGTGGGTTTCATAGAGACAATTATATTTATATCTAGAAAGAGAGAGAGAGAAAGAGAGAGAGAGAGAGAGAGAGAAAGAGAGAGAGAGAGAGTGCTCAAAGTAAGACTAAGGGAGAAAGAATTTAGATATGCTGGCAAGGACCATTTTGTTTTTACTCCCCTCACATTATATTCAGTTCTTCTTCCCAATTGCTGTTGCTGCTGTCCAATATACCATAACAAATGTGGTATCAATAGCCTTTTTACACAGGTCGATCTGCTTCTCTGGATTTCCCTGGAAGACATTCTCCATGTACCTTCTGAAGCTCAGGGTTATTTATCAGTACTATAATTGCAGGCTGATAGATGGAGACTAATTTTTACTTGTCAGTGCTAACTATTCATCCACCTCCACTGACATGCCCTTTATTTCTTAATATGCACAGCAGCCCTGCTTTCCTGGTCAAATATTGAAGGACATAGGCCAGTTGTAATTCTTAGTTTAAAACATACAGTATAAATAAACATACATAAGAATTTTTACATAAAGTAAAGGTATTGAAATTAACAATAGAAAGATGATGGGAAATAAGATTAAAAATCACAAATGGAGGCAACATTGGAGATGGAAAACCTAGGAGGAAAAAAAACAGGAACTACAGACACATGCATCACCACACAATACAAGAAATGGATGCAAAAATCTCAGGCATAGAAAATACCATAAAAGATATTGAAACATGAGTCAAAGAAAATGCAAGCATAAAAAGTTCCTAACCCAAAACTCCCAGGAAATTTAGGACACAATGAAACTATCAAATCTAAGAATACTAGGAATAGAAAAGGATGAAGATTCCCAGTTCAAAGGGCCAGAAAACAAATTCAACATAAACATGGAAGAAAACTTGCCTAACATGAAGAAAGAGATGTCTATAAATGTACAGTCCACCATATAGATTGAACCAGAAAAGAAAGTCCTCCCACCACATAATAACCAAAATATTAAATGTGCAAAATGAAGAAAAAATAGTAAAAGCTTTAAGGGAAAAATGCCAAGAAACAAATAAAGACAAACCTAAGAGAATTACACCTGACTTCTCAACAAAGGCTCTGAAATCCATAGGATCTTGAACAAAATCTTGCAGACCCTAAGGGACCACAGATGCCAGCTCAGACTATTATACTCAGCAAAACTCTCAATCACCGGAGGAGGACACAACATCTGTCCCAACACCAGGAGTAACTGGGACAAGCAGGATCCAGGAACCCAGGAACCCTGCCTGACCAGTGGCATGGATTCCTTCCATTCTGGGCCAGTGCCTTGAGCAGACCTTGGGTGTGAACTCCACACAGCCAGTCCCACAACACCCAGAGGAAGCTCCACTCCAAGGCACTCAAATATGCCCAGGATCACTGGAGCACAGGATCCCAGGAGCTTGGTCACACAAAGATCTCAGGAGCCCAGAAACAGGTTGACTTCTAGGAGCTCTGACACACCCAGGATCTCAGGATTATAGAATCCCAGAATCACAGGATCACAGAGACAGTTGGACTCTGAGAAGTTCTGACACAACCAGGATCACAGGAAGTACAGGTTCCACTCAGGTATAGTGAGGGCAGGTAGCACTAGAGATAATCAAGTGGTGGGAGGCAAGCTTAAGAACATAAATAACAGAAACCAAGGTTACTTGGCATCATGAGAACCCAATTATCCCACCATAGCAAATCCTAGATACACCATCACATAGGAAAAGCAAGATTCGGATCTAAAATCATTTCTAATATGATAAAAGATCTTAAGAAAGACATAAATAACTGTCTTAAAGAAATACAGGAGAACACAGGTAAACTTCTAGAAGCCCTAAAAGAAGAAACACAAAAGTCACTTAAAGAATTACAGGAAAACACAATCAAACAATTGAAGGAAATGAACAAAACCATCCAGGAGCTAAAAATAGAAATAGAAAAAGTAAGGAAATCACAAAGGGAGACAACCGTGGAGATACAAAACCTAGAAAAGAGATAAGGAGTTAGAGATGTAAGCATCACTAACAGAATACAAGAGCTAGAAGACAGAATTTCAGATGCAAAAGACACCATAGAAAACGTTGACACAACAGTCAAAGAAAATGCAAAATGCAAAAAGCTCCTAACATAAAACATCCAGGAAATCCAGGACACAATGAGAAGACCAAATCTAAGGATAATAGGTATAGAAGAGAGTGAAAATTTCCAAATTAAATGGCAAGTAAATATCTTCAACAAAACTATAGAAGAAAACTTCCCTAATCTAAAGAAAGAGATAACCTATGAACATACAAGAAACCTACAGAACTCAAAATAGACTGGATCAGAAAAGAAATTCCTCCCATCACATAATAATCAAAACACCAAATGCACTAAACAAAGAAAGAACATTAAAATCAGTAAGGGGAAAAAGTCAAGTAACATACAAAGGCTGATCTATCAGAATTACACCAGACTTCTCATCAGAGATTATGAAAGCTAGAAGTTCCTGGGCAGATCTCATACAGACTATAAGAGAATACAAATGCTAGCCCAGGCTACAATACCCAGGAAAACTCTCAATTGCCATAGATGGAGAAAACAAGATAGTCCATGACAAAACCAAATTTATACAATATTTTTCCACAAATCCAGCCCTACAAATGATAATAGATGGAAAACACCAACACAAGGAGGGAAACTATACCCCAGAAAAGGCAGGTAGTAATCTTTCAACAAACCCCCCCAAATAGCCATGCAAACATAATTCTGACACTTACAACAAAAATAACAGGAAGTAATCAATATTCCATAATGTCTCTTAATATCAATGGACTCAATGCCTCAATAAAAAGACATAGACTAAGAGACTGGGCATGTAAACAGGACCCAGAATTTTGCTGCATACAGGAAATGTACCTTAGTAACAAAGACAGACACTACCTCAGATAAATGGTTGGAAAACAATTTTGCAAGCAAACAGTCCCAAGAAAGAGTAGCCATTATGCTCTAAGATTAAGAATCGACAAATGGGACCTCATTAAATTGCAAAGCTTCTGTAAGGCAAAAAACAGTGTCAGTAGGATAAAATGATAACCCAGAGATTGGGAAAGGATCTTTACTGACATTAATATCCAAAATATACAAGGAACACAATAAATTAGATTCCAGAGGACCAAATAACCCTATTGAAGTAATGAAGTACAGAGTTACACAAAAAATTTTAAACTGAGCAACCTTGTATGACTGAGAGGCATTTAAAGAAATTTTCAACATTTTCAGTCATCAGGGAAATGCAAAATCAAGAAGACTCTGAGATTCCACCTCACACCAGTCATAATGGCCAAGATTAAAAAAAAAAAAAAAAAAAAAAAAAACCCTCAGGTGACCGCAGATGCTGGTGAGGATGTGGAGTAAGAGGAACACTCCTCTATTGTTGGTAGGATTGCAAGATGGTACATCCATTCTGGAAATTAGTTTGGTGTTTCCTCAGAAAATTAGACAAAGTATTACCTAGGGACCCTGCTATACTACTCCTGGGTGTATACCCAAAAGATTCTCCAACATTTAACAAGGACACATTCTCGACTATGTTCTTAGCAGACTTATTTATAATAGCCAGAAGCTGGAAAGAACATAGATGTTCTTCAACAAAGGAATGGATACAGAAAATATGCTACATTTGCACAATGGAGTACTGCTCAGCTATTAAAAACAATGAGTTCATGAAATTCTTAATCAAATGGATGGAACTAAAAAATATCATCCTGAGTGAGGTGACCCAATCACAGAAGAATATACATGGTATGCACTCACTGATAAGTGGTTATAAGCCCAAAACCTCTGAATACCCAAGATAATATTCACAGACCACATGAAGCTACAGAAGAAGGAAGAGCAAAGTTTAGGTGCTTTGGTCCTTCTTATAAAGAGGAACAAAATACTCAGGGGAGCAAATGTGAAAACAACATGTAGAGCAGAGACTGAAGGAAAGGCCATCCAGAGACTGTCTCATCGGGGGATTCATTCCGTATAAAATTACCAAACCCCGACATATTGTGTATGCCAAGAAATGCTTGCTGAAAGGAGCCTGATATAGTTGTCTCCTGAGTGGCCCTGCCAGAGCCTTATAAATACAGAGGTGTATGGTTGCAGAGAACCATTGGACTGAGCCTGGCTTCCCCAGGGAAGGAGTTAGAGAAAGGACTGAAGGAGCTGAAGGGGTTTGCAACCCCATAGGAAGAACAACAATATCAATTCACCAGACCCCCCTAGAGCTCCCAGGGACTAAGCCACCAACCAAGGAGTACACATGGCTCCAGCTGCATATGTATCAAAGGATGGTCTTGACAGGTATCAATGGGAGGAGAGGTCCTTGTTCCTATGAAGGCTCAACGGATGCCCCAGTGTAGTGGAATTGAGGGCAGTGAGGTGGGAGTGGGTGGGTGGGTGAAGCAACACTGTCATAGAAGCAGAGGGTAAGGGAATGGAATAGAAAGTTTCTGGGGGGGGAGAGACCGGTAACGGGGATAGCATTTGAAATGTAAATAAAGAAAATATTAAATAAAAATAAATAAACCAGCAGATAAAAAGTAAAAGAAAGAAAAAACCTCTCAATCACCATAGATGGAGAAATCAAGATATTCAATGATAAAAACAAATTTAAACAACTGTTTTCTACTAATCCAGCAGTAAAGAGGATATTAGAAAGAAAACTAACACAATGGGGGAAACTACATCTAAGAGAACACAAGAAATTAAGCATCTCACAACAAACCCAAAAGAAGAGAATCATACACACATAGGATCACCTTCAAATGTAATTACAGAAACTAATGATTATTGGTCATTAATACCTGTCAGTGGAAATGGACTCAATTATCCAATAAAATGATACATGTTAACAGTCTGGATATGTAAACAGGATCCATCATTCTGTGGATGAATCAACACACCTCAGTAACAAAGATAATAGACACTTCCTCAGAGTAAAGGGCTGGAAAATGTTTTCCAAGAAAATTGTGCCAAGAAACAAGCTGAAGTTGTTATTCTAATATAAATAACACAGACTTTCAGTCAAAAGTAATTAAAAGAGATGGGGAAAGACACTTCATACACATCAAAGCAAAAATCCACCAAGATGAAGTTTCAATTTGGAACATCTATGCCCCAAATTAAAAAAAACACTCACGGTTATAAAAAAAATTTTCAAAAGCTCAAAATACACATTGAACCCCACACAATAATAGGGGTAGACTTCAACACTGCACTCTCATTAAGAGACTGGTCATCTAAACAGAAACTGAATAGCCACACAATAAAACTATCAGAAGTTATGAGCCAAATTGATTTAACAGATATCTACAAATTATTTCACACTCACCCCTAAAGTATTTACCTACTTCTTAGCACCTTAGGAAACCTTCTCTATTATTGACCATGTAACTAGACACAAAACAAGCCTCAACAGATACAATGAGATTGAAATAATTTCTTGAATTCTATCATAAGATCACCACAGGCTAGGCTGGACTTCAACATCCTTAGAAACAACAGAAAGCACACATACTAAGAGAAACTAAACAACTCTCTACTCAATGATAATTTGGTCACTGAAGAAAAAAGTAATTAAGTACTCTCTAGAATACAATGACAATGAAGGCAAACTGTAGCCAAACCAATGGGACACAATGAAAGCAGTGTTAAGAAGAAAGTTCATAGCATAAAGTGCCTTATTAAAGAAATTGCAAAGATCCTATACTAATAACTTAAGAGCACACCAGAAAGCTCTAAAGCAAAAACAATCAAACATGCCCAAGAGGCTTAAAGGGCAGGAAATAGTCAAACATAGAGCTGAAATGAATCAAATAGAAACAAAGAAAACAATACAAAGAATTAACAAATTGAAGGGCTTTTATGGGGAGGGGGAGAGGACAGGACTGAAGCCCTGAGGGCTAGCACAAAGAATAGAATAAGGCAATCTCAGGAGGTAAGAGGCAGGGGGCGGGTTGACCCTCTAGATTGTACCAGAGACCTGGGTGGTGAGAGACTCTCAGGACTCAAAGGTTGGGACCTTATATGAAATGCCCAACAGTGAAGAGAGGGAACTTGTAGAATCCACCTGCAGTAGAAAGATAGGGGACAAGATATGACTGTCCACTCTCTCCTACTTCTAGCTAGATCATTAAGACAACAAATGGACATCAAAGGAATAGAAGTTGAAAAAGAAGTCAAAGTATCACTATTCACTGATGATGTGAAAGTATACAGAAATGACCCCCAAAGTTCTACAAGAGAACTCCTACAGCTGATAAAATCTTCAACAAAGTGGCTGGATATAAAACTAACTCAAACAAATCAGTAGCCCTCCTTTATACAAATGATAAACAGGTTGAGAAAGAAATCAGGGAAACAGCACCCTTCATAATAGCCACAAATAATATAAAATATCTATGTGTAACTCTACTTGAGAAAGTGGAAGATTTATATGGCAAGAATTGCAAGTCCCAGAAAAAAAAATTAAAGATGAACTCAGAAGATGAAAAGATCTCCCAAGCTCATGGGTCAGTAGGATATACATAGTGAAATTTGCCATCTTCCCAAAAGCAACCTATAGAGTCAACATAATTCCCATAAAAATTCCAATAGATTTTTTTACACACATTAAAAGAACAATACTCAAGTTCATATGGGAATACCAAAAACCCAGGAGAGCCAAAATCATTTTGAACAATGAAAGAATTTATGGAGGAATTACAATCCCTGACCACAAGCTGTACTACAGAGCAATAGATTTAAAGACACAAGGTATTGGTACAGAGACAGACAGGTGTAGGGTAATTTCCCCTAATTATTTGATTGGCTAATAAAGACGACAAGAAGCCAATCTCTGATCAAAGAGGAGGAGGCTGGATTTCCAGTCTGAGAGAGAAACAGGGGACAGGAAAGAAAGGAAGGGCCCTTTTTGTCACCGAGGCTGAGAGCAAGAGGTTTGCAGGATATAGGCCGGGGAGTCTTCAGAATTGTTGGCAGCTCCTGCCGCAGAAAGAATTTCTTACATAGAATAGAGGATGAGTTTAGGATAATAGATTACATGCGCAGCAGTTGTGTCATTCTGGTTAATTTTAAAATTAAGATTCAGGAGGGCAGTTTGGTAGAGCTGAGCCAGATCAGAGCTCTGGATTGGCAAAGCTAGCTGGCAAAAAGAGTGATATTCAACTTCATATGGGAATACAGAACACCCACTATAACCAAAATCATTCTGAACAATGAAAGAACTTCTGGAGGAATTACTATCCCTGACCTCAAAGAGTACTACAGAGCAGGGGTCTAACTGTCTCGGGATAGAGTGCAGGCTGCTGAAAGCATGCCTACAGCTGGCCCCAGGTTGATGGGCTGGCAAGAAAGCGATCTTAGAGCTCTGGAGAGGTAGAGCCAGTGTTTATGGGAGAGGTCTCCGCTAGGAGAAACAAGAAGGCTGTGGTCATGGGCCATTGCACTGGACTAGGAACAGACAGATACCGACACCAGACCAGGGCGGACAGAGCAGAATGGCACCAAGCTAGCCGTGGGGTATGGGTGAGAACACTGTTGCTGGCACCTAGCTGGAACCAGCATGGGCTTTACATGCTATAGACAGGCTAATCAATGGAATAGAAGTGCTGTACACATCTGTGAACACTTGATCTTTGACAACGAAGCCAAAACCATAGAGTGGGGAAAAAAGAAAGCATCTTTAATAAATGGTGCTTATCTATTTGACTGCCAGAATGTAGAAGAATGAAAATATATTCATATTAATCACCTAGCACAAAGCTCAAGTCCAAGTGGATCAAGGACCTGAACATAAAACAAGGTACACTGAATCTAATAGAAGAGAAAGTGGGAAACAGCCTTAAATGCAGGAGAAAATTTGCTGAAGAGATCTCCAATGGCTCAGGCTCTAAGATCAACAATTGATAAATGGGACCTCATGAAAGTACAAAGCTTCTGTAAGGCAAACAAAACTGTCATTAGGATAAAACGGCAGCCTACAGATTGTGAAAAGGTTTTCACTAACCTAAATCTGATAGACGGCCAATATACAAAATATATACAGAAATCAAGAAGTTAGACTCTCCCCGCCCCCAGAAAAAGAAACAAAAACAAATAACACGATTTAAAAAGAAAGGAGGAGGGTACAGAGGTAATCGAGAATTCCCAACAAAGCAATCTCAATGGCCGAAAAACACTTAAGGAAATATTCAATATCCTTGCTCATCAAAGTAATGCAAAGCAAAATGATCCTGAGATTCCACCTATATATCATCAGAATGGCTAAGATCAAAAACCCAAGAGATAGTACACACTGGCAAGGATATAGAGACAGGGGAACATTCCACCACTGTTAATGTGATTGCGAACTGGTACATCCGCTCTGGAAATTAATCTGGCAGTCCCTCGGGGGGAAAAAAAAATTCAATAGTTCTATCTAAAGACACAGCTATAGGGCTCATGGGCATATAATATACACAAAAATTATTCCACAATATCATAAGGACATGTGCTCCACTATGTTCTTAGCAACCTTATTCATAATAATCAGGAACTGCAAGCAACCCAGATGTCTCTCAACTGAAGAATAGAATCAAGAAATGTGGTTCATGTACACAATGGAATACTAATCAACTATTAAGACAGTAACATCATGAATTTTACAGGTATGTGGATGGAGCAAGAAAACCTTGTCCTGATTAAGTTAACTCAGACCCAAAAGGACATGCATGGTATGTGCTCACTGATAAGTGGATATTAGCAAAAATGTACAGAATTCTCAAGATAGAGCTTACAGATCCTAAAAAGTTAAACAAGAAGGCCCATGTGAAATCCCACCACGAAGAGGGGGAACAAAATAATCATGACAGGCAGATGGAGGAAGGGAGCTGGGTGGAAGAGGGGAGGCAGAGAGGAAAAGGGGGGGGTAGGTTCAGGTATGTGGGAGATAGGACAGAGGTGGCGGTCCAGGAGAATGAATGCAGCAACAGGAGTTGGGGGGTAGGGAAACTTCTAGAAAATCACAAATACCTAGGATGGAGGAGTTCCCAGGACTCAATGTGGGTGACCTTAACCGAAATGCTCACAGTGGGGATATGGAATGTGAAGAGACCACCTCCAGTAGTTATATAGAACCCCCAGCAGAGGATGGAGACAGGAACCTACCTACAAAACTTTCAACCCAAATTTGCTCCTGTCTAAAAGAAATGCAGAGAAAAATCAGAGCAGGGCTGAAGGAATGGCTGAGCAGTGACAAGCCCAACTTGGGATCCATCCTATGGGTGGGCACCATTTCCTGTCACTATTACTGATACTATGCTGTGTGTGCAGACAGGAGCCTAGCATGGCTGTCCTCTGAGAGGCTCTACCAGCAGCTGACTGAGACAGATGCAGTTCCTCACAGTCAGGCAATGGACAGAGGTTGGAGACCCCTGTGAAAGAGTTCCGGCAAGGATTGGAGGTACTGAGGGGACAGCAATTCCATGGGAAGACTAACAGTGTCAACTAACCTGGACCCTGGGAACACCCAGAGCCTGAGCCACCAACCAAAGAGCATAAAAGGGCTGGTTCAGCAGACCTATGTACATATATAGATATGTATATGCACATATGTTGCATAGGGCTACAATGCCAACCCTCACCGGGAGAGGATGTCACTAATTCTGTAGGGACTTGATGATCCAGGGTTTGGGGATATGGGAATGCACCCTCTCAGAGGCGAAGGGAAGGTGGAATTGGGGAAAAAATCTGGAAGAGGGAACTGGGAGGGAATTTGGAATATAAATAAATAAATAAGATAATTAATTTAAAAATGGAGTGCCATAGTTTAGGATAGATATAGAGAGGTCAATAAGTCAAGTTTTCATTTTTTGCCTCAAAAATATCATAATGAGATGAAGAAAGGAATTTACACTAGGTAAGTTGTTTATGTTTAAGACTGATAGAATTTGCAGGTAGGTTTGATATGAAAATGAGGGGAAAAAAGTAGTCATCCAAAACCGCTTCCTAAATTTTATTTGTAAGCAGTCGTGAATGGCAATGGAGAAGATATTATTACAGGCAAGTAATTTTGAACAAATTCTTAATGGTGATTCACTAAAATAAACCAAGGGAGTAGACATTTCTTAGTAGTTTGATGGCTTAAGAGAAGCAAAGCAGAGCAGCAGTGATTTGGGCCTGAGTAACATACTGGAGACAGTGACATTCAATTTCCTTTGAAACATTCAAGTAGAAAAACAAGGAACATTTTTTAAAAATTGTGTCCAATGTTAAACATAGAATCTTGAATCAAAGAAAATTATGATTGGAATGTTTATTTTAAAGATAATAATTAAAGCCTCAAAGAGAATAGAAAGGGATTTGAATAGAATAGCGTAAAGAATCTTGGATGTTTGTTCAGAAGATTTTCATAGAAACCTACTAGAAAAACCATGTTTGTGGTGACACTGTTCTCAAAAGAAAGAGAAGATCAGTAATTCCAAAGATGGATAGAAAGTCAAGGTGACACAAAATGAAGTAGATTTAGTACTATATTGTGATGATATATACTGTAATATTTAACCTTGTAATACAGAACAGAAAGCAAAATTTTGATGTAGGTAGGAATAAGTAAGGCTGAAGAAATCTTTCAAAGATTGTGATGGTGAACAAAGCATGATATTTAATTATTATTTAAATATTTCCATTTGAGAATAAAATTACCTATATTACATAAGACATATCATTATCATAAAAAAGATGATAAGTCCATTTTATTGATGTGAATTTATTGAATTAAATTGATTTTCTTTATAAGACTGTATTTGTTATTGTGTTGCTCTTATAGTAGCTCAAAAGGAATTACAGCGAAATGAGTCTAGGATCAAAATCTCAATGTGTTCCTTCATTGGATATAATATACAGTAGTAATAATTAGTAAATATATAATGATAATAGATGTTACTAATTAACAATAAAATATTATGATGTAATTATGCAAATCATTAATACAAGAGAAATATTGCAGTATGCATCAAGGTGAGGAAACCAGGATACCTAAGAATAAACTTGTCTCAGGTTATAAAACAAGAAAATGAATGTGTAAAATTAATTCCCATATGTGTAACAAGAATAGATAATGAAAAGGAGAAGTTTATGATGTGTAAGAACAAACATTATGTAAAAAAAAGTATGTTTAAGGAAACATTTAGTTTTTGGGTAATTGAAAAAATGTCGTGAAATCATGTAAGGAAAATATATGCATAAGAAATGTGCATGAATATCTTCTAGGGAAGTTATAGATGATATAGATGTTAAGCAAATTAAGTCATAAGAAAAATGATACTGCCATTCATTCAACTTCACATAAAGGTGTGATACTACCTTTCATAGCAAAAATGTTATCACATTTATGGTAATGAAAATAAAGCTTGAAACAGAGGACAGATTTGAGGATTATGAAAAAGCTTCCGTGGAGTCCACTGACCTAATGCAAACACACACAGGAGAGCGTTATTGGTTACTTTAGGTTATGTCATGAGAAACTCCAAAGAGAAGTAAGGAGGGGGTTTCAAAATAAAACCATGAGTTCTGGAGTAACCATGTTAGTTTGAGTGTGCTTGTTAAGGAATGACTGAACTACTGGATTAAAGGCTAGATCAAGGGAGGAGACTGAATGGTAACTGCTTTTCATATTATGATTGTGCCAATGAGGTGTAGGGAATGACAGGTTGCCAGGCTTCCAATGAAATATTATCTTGAAGACTCAGACTTATGTCCTATAGTATCATTATCTAGTGAAGAATGGGTGAAAAAATGACATAATGGTTGAAATGTAGTCATTGTTTCTACCTCACTTGAAAAAAATTCATATGCATCCTGAACTCTGTATGCAACGTTCTTCATCCGCTAACTAATCTGATGCTTTGAGTCAGAAATTATGGAGAATGAAAATAACCTTGATTCCTTTATCACTAACTCCGTCTCTGGTACTTATGTCAAAAATTTAAATCATAAATTGTCTTACTTTAAGGAAACACAGCTAAACAGATTAGTTAATATTTGGAATAGCAGAAGAATGAAAAGCAGAAAATACAGAGTTGACAAAAGTAAATCAACAAAATTGAATTTCAGTCTAAACTATTTTTCTACTTCTAAAATCTATCATCTCTTCTGGCAAAGTTTGTGGCTTAGGAGGCTGACCTACATATTTTCCTTTGGCTTACTTTGGGTTCATGATAAAACAGTACTTCTTTCTTTTTGCTGTGAACAGATATAGTCCCCTTGTGGCATGAACCAGTTCTCAACATGAAGCACAGCCTTGAAGCCAGGGCAAGTCTAAAGGGTAACAGTTGAAGCTTAGGATGAAAGCACACATGGATAGCAAGCAAGGACAGGTCTTATATTTCCTTTTACTGTTAAAATAAAGTAGAGGAAATGAAGACAAAATATAGAACTAGGTCCTATACTTAGAAATGTAAAAGACTATAAAAGTGTGTTGCTATATCAGAAAATAATTATGAACACATAAATATTGTCAAAGGAAAGAGTTCTAAATTTAAGAAGAGGGAATAGCATGGACTCACTAAAATTAACTATTGAAGTATTATACTGTAGAACCCAGAGATAGGCTACTGTTTTGCAACCATGATTTTAGAAATTTATCTGAAGAAAAATGCAGAAGCAGATCATGCCGGGAAAACAAAGGCCATTCAATGAATGTGGCAGTCAGGTTTGTATCTGCTGTTTATTTTTCTTCAGATAAGTGTTTCTGATACATTTTACTGCTGCTTTTTTTCAAGATATCTAGCTAGATATTGTTTCTCAATAAATATATGCACATTAGATATACATGCTTCTGAATCATAGGGGTAATAATTTTGGAAGGTATATTCTATCTTAATTCTTCTGCATTTGAATTCATATTCTTATATTGTATTGTCTGTAATTTACTTCTTACAAGTTAGACATACATGTTACAGATTTCTTTTGTGAGGCAGAGAAATAAAATTGCCCTTATGTGCTAATATCCCCAAATCTCAATTCTATTCCAGGAACTACTTATGTGATAACCTAAATTGAGCCTGAGCTTTATAAGCTAGACCAGAAACAACCTCCTATGCTATACCCAGAGGCTAAGAAACATTTCTCATAGGTTGACACATATCAATTGAAATGTCAAAAAATCATAAAACAAAAGTTTTAGTTATTAGATACTTAAACATAAAGAGACTTTCAAAGCATTTCTTTTGACTCAACACAGGGATTAGGAAAACCTCCTTCATTATATAAGGCTTGGAGACTTTTTACTTATATATATTGATTCTTTAACCATGTTTGAACTTGATATTAAATATTAAATTGGAAACAAAATAATATCAGAGATTAAAATTAATATAGTTACTACTAAAAGATGTGAAAAAGACACAAGAATAAAACTGAATATCAGATAAAACAAAACATATATAAAATAGCAATGAAACAAAAATCAACAAAGAAAGAACAAGAAATTTCAAAGGGTACTTCAGCAGATAGTATAGCTTGGTCTTCATGTGGGTCCCAAAAGTGGATCAAGAGCTTTCCCTGACTCTGTTGCCTGCCTGTGGATCCTGTTCCCCTCAATGGAGTGTCTTGTCTGGCCTCGCTGGGAGAAGTTGTATATAGTCCTGTGGTGACTTAAGATGCCCAGTGGATTGGTACCCAGGGGAGACCTCTGCTTTCTCCGAGAGATGAAGACTAGGGAGGCTGCAATCAGGATGTAAAGTGAATAAATAGATATAGTGTTGGAAAAAAGAATAAATAATTTGCAGAAAAAGGAAATTAAACAATTTATGCTACATTCTAAAAAGGAACAAAAATGATTTAGTGACACAAGAATATTTAATTCCAAAATTAAAATAATATTGAATTTTGAATTCTGGTCTAGAATAAAAAAGTTTGTCAGTTGACAATATGAACAAGTGAAAATCTGAAAACAAAAAAAGTCAACATCAAATCTTCAGTTTTCCAGAGGTGGATTCAAATAGCAATGAGAAAAGAGGTGTATGCAGAGAACAGTAGCTTGAGGGAACACACAGCACAAAGCTGAAAGAAAATGTGTACCTAATCAGAGACAAGTAAGTTCTAACTGATGAGTTCATTGCTAGATCCTCAACTTGGGCAAGTTTAAGAGTTCAGAGTTCCAAGGGACTTACTTATCATTGGAAATTTATATAGTTTAATTTTTAAGTTATTTTTCTAAGAACCAGAGGCACACACACACACACACACACACACACACACACACACACACAGACACCAAACAATAACAACAACAAAAAAACAAACAAAGAACAAAATATAATGGGAAGTGTAGCATGTAATTTTAAGAATCCAATGCTTTCTCTGGCTAGGAGACAGCAACGGCGGTCTCACCCAGCCCCCATGGTCAGACCCTGGTTCCCGTGGCTGGTCTACAGAATACCAACAATCATTCTAGCCTCACTCAGCTACCTCAAGCTCCATGAAAGAAAAGCACTAGAGATTTATATTTATACCAGTCAGATTTATATTGGTAAATTTCCAATCCCAATATGCTCATACAAAGAACATACAACTCAGTATATTCACAAGTTGTACGCCTAGATTGGGCAGATCTACCACTACACTACTCTATTGGCTATGAAGTCCCTAGCTATTTGCTGCTCTTCCATGTCACATGGGTCTGCTCCATTTTCCACCTTTTCTTCCTCCATATTCTTCTCCCTCCATTTTTCGTCTCCTCTTCCTCTTTCCTTCCTCTTTCTACTTCTCCAAAACTTCCAGCCCTGCCTTTTCCTTCCACTGCCCAATCACAGACAATAGCCTTTATCTTCGGTTAAATTGGGGAGCAGGTTCGCATGGAATCACCTGAGTACATGATCCACTCCTCATCAGGGACAGGATTAGCATCAACAAACAGCACCAAGGCAATCCACATCATTTTCCCATTTATGTCCAATTAAAAGGCTCTTTTCTCTCAGATATAAATTGAACATAACAATTACCATTTTGTAATTTATAAATTATAAGATACACTTAAAATCCAGTCCATCAATTTTGTCAATTTAGACGAAGCACTCCACCATCTATCTTAACTTAGAAGGCTTACATTTCTGTACCTGTTATTGGTTTTAGCTTGTATAGTATCTGAAAATCATCTTCTCAATGTTGAACATCTTGGGTTGGTTATGAGGCGATGGCCAGTTTCCAACCCTCCAGAAATCTGAAAGCAACTTAAATATTACCTGAAAATTATAGGAAGCACTAACATAGCTTCCAAAACTAAAACAAATTGTAGAGACAGCTGTCTACCTGGACAGTCCTTTATTCCTCAACACCTTGGAGCATCTGTCTTTGGCTTTCTGGCCCAGGATCATCTATCTGACAGACATTTGCAAAGCAGAATTATTAAGTACTGTTCACCCTGTTTTGGCAAAGCCAATAGTCTATTATTCTGCATAATGTGCCCTTTTCCTGGATAGTATTGGTTTGCAGATGAAATAGGCAATTTCTGCCCAGTGACTATCTTGTCATGATACATAACCTTGCATGGAGGTGAAGATGCTTAGTATCTTCTTTGAACCAGAAGGATGTGCTTTCAGGAGCAAATATGTCTCAGCATGAAATGATTAAATAATATTAAATGGCATATACTGTAAATTTCTGACATTTTGAAAACTATCTATGTTGAGCAATGGTGTTAGGCAGTGTTCTATTAACACCAGAGACTGTATACCCATTAAGAGGAAAAGGTGACACACACACCCCAATTATGAAGGCTTTTATTCTGGCTCATCCTGCCTTTCATAAAGAATTGTGTGTGTGTGTGTGTGTGTGTGTGTGTGTGTGTGTGTGTGTGTGTGTGTGTGTAATTTATACATGTATATATTATCGAGCTATCATGAATAGGAAGAGAAAAATAATAATTTTTAAGTGAACTTGAATTTTTCTACTCTTCTTACCAAGATTGTTTTTAACCAACCCTAACTTCTTGTAGTTTTTTCAGACAAGTTGACCTGGTGGAAGAAAATACATTGCTATGACCTGTTCTTGGCACCTGCCTGCTGGGTCAGGGGAGGTTAAATATTCTGTGTGGAATTCATAATGTAGAGGTTTGGAATCACAATACATTGATGAATATTCACAGCATTAGAGATGGCATCTGCTCCTCAAAGTGTAATGCCCTGTTGTTGAAGGTCTGCTTAGATCTTCCCACAACATATAATTTCACTAAGAGCTTCATGACCAATTTTCAAGCAGAAATTTCGAAGATACATAAAAGGAAGAAAACAAAATATTACAAGTTGGATAGATTCAAAAGTCAGAATTAGATAAAAAAAAACAAAACAAAACACTAATTAGGATGTTAGTCTCTATTAGACAAAAAACAAACCATGAAAGAAAAGCTGGACAATATTAGCAGAGAGCTACAATATCAAATACCAAGTAGACTAGGCACAGCTGAAAGAAAATTTCCATGTTTAAAATATTTGAATAAAAGCCTTTCAAAAATGAAACTCAAATAAAATAAACACTGACATGAACAAGACAAGGAAACAAAATTTAAAAATTAGTAAACTGTGGGACAAACATATAACCTAGAACATATGTAAAATGTAAATGCAAGAGAGAACCAAGTGAAGAAACAATTAAGATAAATTTATGAAATAATGTTAACAGAAATGTGTCCTAAATTATCATAAAATATAAACCACAGATTGAAGGACCTCCTAAAATACCACAAGGAAAGAAAGCCAAGGCCTATCACTTTAAATATGTTGAAAATCAAAGATAAAGGAAACATCCTGAAAAAAAATGACAGAAATTACCAATTTTAGAAGACAAAACTAAAGACTCATATCTTATTTATAAACTTGCCGAAAGTAAGAAGAGTAGAGGGAGTTAAATACAAGGATAGGGATAAATGGGAAACCCATCAGTAGAGAATCCCATCTTCTCAAACATGGCAGCGGAGCTCATCTCTCTGTGAGAAATTACCTTTTAATGTCGAGTAAAATGAAGATTTATATTTTGTTTTTCAGATGAAAACGTTGAGTTATTTGATTGCCAGCAGATCTGCCTTGATAAAAATCAGAAACCTAGGCCTCCATGAAAATGAGTAATGCTGAGGAAGTAATATTAAAATGTGCTCATGCTTTCTCATTTCTAATTGTTCTTACATATAATACTATTCACAACTTCTATAACATGTGCTTAACAATGTGTGCTTAGATATGAGAAATGATGTCATCTATGACAAAAGAAACGGGACAAGAAAATGAGGATTATTTTGTGACAGTGCTGTTCATGACAAATATAACTATCTAAAAATTGACTTTCACTAAGGATAAATTTGAACTTTCAGTAATGAAAAATTTGAAACTGTCGATAAAGAAAATAGAATTACATAAAATAGTAAAATCCAAGTACACATGCAAAAATAAAAAAACACTGGAAGACAAAGAGAAAGTCACAGTGCCAGCTAGTTTTCTATTATAGTGAAAAGTTACCTGATATAATCATTTTATGCAGAGCAAGCCCTATTTGGCTTCCAATTTTGGACATTTCGGTTTATGACTATCATGCTCCACTGGTATGTACCCATGCTACACCAGTCCATTATCATAGGAGCATCTGGCTTCGAAGGCCACTGACACAGTGTCAGTTGAAAGAATAAAATGCAATAGTTCCATTTCCCATAACCCCTTTTGGGGTCAATATAACCAATGACCAAAATCTTCAACTCCACTGACTTGTTAAAGATTTTCTTCATCTTCAAAAGTGTCAGGCTGAAGACCATGGTTTTACAGTTATTCCTCCATTTACTTAATTTTCCCCTTGTATTGGTTACTTTTCTGGTTCTTCAATAAAACATGATTCATAGAAACGACTTAGAAAAGTAAGAGTTTATTTGGGCTTGTTGTTTCAGAGAGATAGTGTCCATAGGTACAGGAAGAAACTGACACAAGCAACAGGCACCACCATGGCAGGAGGAAATATCTAAGCACTCACATCTTCAAATGTAAACATGAAGCAGAGAAAGAAAAGTACAATTAGGGTGAGGCTGTATAATTATAACCCTGTACCCAGTGACATAATGGTCTCCAGATGTTTTACCTCCTAAGCTTCTCTAAATAGAGTCACCAATTAAAAACCAAATGTTCAAAACCCAAGTTTTGCCCATTGTTATCCTGCAAGATTAGGTTGTTGTACTTTCTTATTGTTTTTAATCACAGGACATAGTAATAAGAGATGTCCTAAAGAATCCCCTGAACTTCATACATAGTTTTGCTTTACCTTCCGTTGTAAAAAGTAATTAATTCCATTTCCTCTAGGTAGTATGAACCAATCACTCCTCCTAACAATGTTATTCATTTCTAAGGTTATTGAATTAAGAGCATCAGAATCCAAAGTGGCCAGGGGAAGTCTTTACTTCCATATCAGTGGAACATTTGTCCCATCTTCGTGAAGGTGCCCTACCCTCTGGAACAAAACTCCTAGGCCAAGAAAGCATAGGATCATGAAATCAGAAAGCACAAAATTTGCTAGTAGATCACTAGAAATGATAGTAGACTCATTACCACTTCCACCTCTTGATTCTTAGACTTATGACACTATAGGAGAAACAATTTATCTGATGCTGATTTTCAGTATATACGACCTTTTGCAGAACACTTCCTCAGCTCTGCAAACTGAAGCCATGTGACTGGTGGTGCAATTGTGCCTTCAAAAGACCATTCTACTGTTTATTAGGACATCTGCTTTGAGATGGTAGAAAACAAGGTAAGACAGGGCATTCTGTAAGCTTGAGTCCACTGTTGTGTTTCTCAGGCTGTGATAAAGTGGTACTTTCTGGATATGTCATGTGATACAGACTCAAGTTGTGTTTTGCTGAGACAGACTCATATGGTGTTTTGTTGAGGCAAGACCCATGGGAGGACAACTGATGTTTGGAGAGTATAAATAGGACTCAATGGAGAGTGAAGGCATGCTTGCATAGCTAGTTTTGCAATGCTTTATTGGTCTCCTGTCTTTACTGATCTTTGCTTTGTTGAGAGAGGCACTGATGAGAATTTCTCTTGGCATCCACAACTGATTCTGGTTGCTCCTGCTGACCCATGCCAATTTGGCAGAGGACTGCCTGTTTCTGCTAGATCATGCTACTGTTCCTGATTTTTGTTCAGTATCCTGACACTACTGAACTGGACTGCTGGTTCCTAACAAATGGAGATTGGGTGGTTGAAATTACCTCAAGGAACTACTTCTAAGCATGTCCACATTCTTTTGTCCTATTTGCCATCTTTTCTCCCCTATCTTTGGACAGTAGGCTAGAAGAGGCGGTTGAAGTGTTTAAGAACCCTTATTTAAAGTAAGCTTTAAAAGAATCATAGCCCTGTTAAGTGAGTTCCTTGGTCAAAAGTAATGCTATGAGGAATATATTGAGAGTGGATAAGAAATTTCATTGGTGGCATAAGCAGGATGTTCAGAAAAGTCAACTCTATAACCAGAAAAGACAGAACTATTTACCCTTTCCATGAACAGAAGAGGTTAAATGTAGTGAACTTACCACAGAATCACTTGGCATATACTATGAGGTGTGATGTCATAATCAGGGTTCACTGATGGTCTCTACTACAGGAAGATTTGTCACTAAGAAGCACCTACAGCCAGTTCAATATTGGTGAGTGAAAGTTCATTGTTTTGAGCTTAGAAATAACCTTCATCTCTGCCACCACTGTCCACTGACCCTTTTTTTTTTTTTTTTTTTTGCATTGGCAGATAGATGGAGAAAGATGATAACTATCCACAGAACAAGTCATCCCGTCTACTTTATTAATAAACACTTCCTCTAAATGTGAAATAAACCCTTGAGAAACTGAAAGTCCTGTCTCATTAAGATGATCTACATACCTCCATCCCAAGTTACAGGAGCTTATGCTTTCCCATTCAATTTGTTTTCTTTAATTGTAGACATCCTTCAAACTGGGATTTGACTTTTTAATTGTAGAACAGTCTATCTTATGAAGATCAGCATCTTGGATTTGATTTTTAGCCAACTTGAATTCTGTAGCGACTACTGAAAATATTCTCATCCAGGGTCCCTGTTGAAAACTTTAAACTGAAAGAATGGATTTATTAGATTAGCCCACAGGATGCCAGCCAAGCAGTCTAACAATAGGTATCTCATGCTGGAGAGACTGAGAATCTGGCAGCTACTCAGTACATGAGACTATATATCTCAGCAGTACCAATCTGGCTCTGGGGTCCTTAAGGATTCTTCCAGAGATGCTAGTCTTCAGTCTGTATTAGAACCCTAAAGAAGTTGACTCTAATGTCACCATAACAGGAAAACTTTCAAGCAAGAGTGAGAAGAAGAAGGCCAAAAGCAGTTCCTTTCTTCCCTGTTTTTTATCTCGACTGTCTCCAGAAGTTTCTGCCAAGATTTAGGGTAGATATTCCTGCTTCAAGTATTCAAATCAAGGAATTTTCAGAAGAATAAATAACTAGTGGTTTGGGTTTTGGTCGATTCCAGTGAGGTGAAGTTGACAGCCAAGATTAGCCATCACAAGATGTAATATCAAACATATAAACTGTGCTTAGTTACTTATTTTCCAAATATATGCTTAAGAATAAGAGGTGAATGTTTTGGTGCTGACTATATATGCATTCTGGGTAATAAAGTGGCTGGGAAATAAATTGTAAATCATGTGAAGAAGCAATTAAAAGCATAAATTGTCCCATATTCCTCATAACATTAAAAGGCCAAGATGAATTCCTAAGACAAAGCATCAATAATATATGATTAGTTTAAAATGATGTCTTTCTTCTTTAAAGTCAAATAGACTTTTGTGACCTTTTTTAAACATTTGTTTATATATTGTATGAGTGAAGGATATATAAATGTCACAACATGTATATTGATGTTCAATGAAAGTTTGTGAATGTCATTTCTCTTTCTCATACGGGTTCTGGAGATTCAACCAGGTGACCTGGCTTGACAGTCAGTACCTTTACCAACTCTACTATCTTGTTAGCCTGAATATTATGAATTTTACAAGGGAAGGAAGAAAATTGAACACCTTCAATATTCTAGTTGGGGCTACTAGAGTAAAAACACTTGCCATCTGTGTAATCCAGAAGACTGAGATTATCTAACTCCAAGTTGAATCTAGAAGAATTTACAGTTGATTACTAAGATTTAATATTTAGATATAAAGAGGAAAAAACATTCTTTTATTTCCTTTCTTGCATAATGGGAGGATGGTATTGAGTCTTCCGTCATGTGGTTTCAGATACCAAAAGAATACATAAAATTTCTTGAATACTGTTTTAGCTCCTTTAAGTTTGTGTAAAGGAGAGCTAGTTTTTTAGGTGTATGTCTGGCATTTATGACATCTTTGGTTTTATTCCTAGTACTGTATATTATGGCAGTACACACCTGAAATGTCAGCACTCAGGAAATAAAGGTAATAGGGCTAAAAGTTCAATGTAATACTTTCAGAGTCAAGTTGACAGCTCTGTGCGTTCAGAAGTGGAATGGAACCAAATAGGCCTCCAATTTTGGAGTCCTGGACAAAGGACAGTGATGCAAAAGATTAAACCCAAGCTTTTTATTTCCACTGTGTCTTGTTATGCTTTTTAAAAAAATTTTCTTTATTTACATTTCAAATGTTTTCTGCTTTCCAGGTTTCCCCTTCAGAAACCCCCTATACCATCCCCATTCCCCCCGGCCTTTATGAGGGTGCTCCCCCAACCCCCACACCTGTCCTCCCTCCCCAGCATTCCCCTAAACTGGGGCATCGAACACCCTCAGACCCAAGGGCCTCTCCTCCCACTGATGTCTAACAAGGCCCTCCTCTGCCACCTATGTGGCCAACGCCATGGGTTACTCCATGTGTATTATTTGGTTGGTGGTCTAGTCCCCGGGAACTCTTGGGGGGTCTGGCCTGTTGACACTGTTGCTCCTTCCAGGGTAATGCAAATCCCCTCAGCTCCTTCAGTCCCTTCTCTAACTCCTCCTCAAACCAGAGCTCAGTCCAATGGTTGGCTGTGAGCTTCTGCCTCTGTTATTTGTCAGGCTTTGGCAGGAGACAGCCATATCAGGCTTCCATCAGCCAGTACTTCCCAGCATATACAGTAGTGACTGGGTTTGGTGGTTGTATATGGGATGGATCCCCAGGTGGCACAGTCTCTGGATGGCCTTTCCTTCAGTCTCTGCTGTGTACTTTGTCTTCATATATCCTCCTGTGAATATTTTGTTCTCCCTTCTAAAAAGCACTGAAGCTCCCACATTTTGGTATTCCTTCTTAGGCTTCATATGGTCTGTGAATTGAATCTTGGGTATTCCGAACTTTTGGGCTAATATCCACTTATCAGTGAGTACATACTGTGTTTGTTCTTTTGTGACTGAGTTACCTCACTCAGGATGATGTTTTCAAGTTACATCCATTTGCCTGAGAATTTATTAAGCAAATCGTTTTCTCTAGGTTTAAAATCTAGTGCATGACAAAGTTTATGGCTGAAGCTGGGCAAGAATCTAATAATCTAAACATGGAAACTGCCATATTCTCTTCCTGCTGGACAACATGAAAGCAGTCATTATGACATAGATGATCAAAGAAACCAAAATCAAGAAAATTTCCTTTGGGTTGATACCAGAAGCAATACCTTTTCTTCTCTGTTAAAAAATCACATTCCTACTCTAAATTTTAAATGAAAAAGTAATCATTCCATAGTCTTGACGTTATGAAAATAAACTGTCAAACATAGCACTTTGAAATGTAGAGTCAGAAAGTCTAGTCTCGGATAATTCTGCCATAAACTACTTGAGCGGTATTGATTTTTGTGTGCTAATGGCATCATCCTGAGACGGGAAGAATGCAGCTTCTAGGCCATTGGGGGGTTTGGCTTTATGAAACAATCAAGAAATATGCACAGTACTTTCTGCATTGCAAGACTGCTTTTGCTGTTCTGTTTGAGAATCCATTGATCTATTCCCCCACTGACAACTTCCTTAAGTGCATTTAGTTTACAGAACTTAGTTTTCCAGTGAGGTAGATTCTATAAATATCTCATATAGGCTTCCCTATGTGTAGTTCTTATCTCTCCAATTACATCAAACGTTATTTTAGAGAAAAGCCTCTGCTGATCTTTCCACTATTTAATTTAAAACAAACACTCAATTAATACTTATTGATTATCAATAGAAAGGTTTTAACATGAAAAGTAGCATTTTCTGGAAGAGACTAAGGGAATCACTGTAAGAAATCATTAGAAACTATGCTTGTTCTTACAATCCTTCCTCTTCTAACTCTTCCATAGCAGTTTCTGACCTCAGTCCAATGGCTGACTTCAAGTATCTGCATCTGTCTTGGTCAACTGTTGGTAGAGCCATTCAGAGGACAGCCACGCTAGGCTCCTGTCTGCAAGCAAAACATGTCATCAGTAATAGTGTCAGGGTTTGGTGCCAGCGGGATGAATCCCAAGTTGGGCCTATTACTGGCCCACTTTTCCTTCAGTCTTTGCTCTATTTTTGTCCCTGTGATTCTTTTATACAGGAATAATTCCTGTTCAAACATTTCGAAGGTGGGTTGATGTCCCCATCCCTCCACTGAGGGACCCTGTCTAACTACTGCGGGTGGTCTCTGTAGTTTTCATCTCCCCAGTATTGGATACTTTGGCTAAGGTCATCCCCATTGAGGTCAAAGACCCCCACGGAAAAGTTTGAGGAAGGACTGAAGGAGATGAAGGATGGCGACCCCATAGGAAGACCAACAGTGTCAACTAACCTGGACTCCTGAGAGCTCCCAGAGACTACGCCACCAATCAAAGAGCATACATGGGTCGATCTGAGGCCATGGGCACATATGTATCAGAGGACTGCCTTGTTTAGCCTCAGTAGGAGAGGATGTACTTAATTCTCTAGAGACTTGATTCTCCAGGGAAGAGGAATATCTGGTGGTTGGGGGTGAAGCATCCTCTCAAAAGCAAAGGGGAAGGAGTGAAGAACTCTGGGAGGGAGGTCAGGAGGAGGCAACATTTGGGATGTGAATAAATAATATAATTAATTTAAAAAGAAAGAAACTATGCATGCAGCATTGGTTATGTAAGTTTTATTTTAATACAGGGCAATAAAATTTCTAACCTAAGGGTTTGAAGGTAGTTTGAAGATATTATTTGTGGACACTGCATAGTAACTGTAGCTTCTACCTATCTTGTCACTTTCAAATATTATAAATGTATTAGTAGTAGGAATACAGCCACTTTTAAGGATAACAAATAGATTTTCTGCTTTCATTTTTATTTCTCAGACTTTGAATATTAAGTTTGCTCTTAGTACATGCTTTTTACTACTGTAGACAGTAGGTCTCGATTTCTTTAATTCCTTCCTCATTCCTAGATTAGACCCATATCCTTAACGAATCACTCCATTACTACTCCAGTGTTCAGGTGATCTGTAGAAAATGGAGAAAGGCTCTGAATGTAATTACCTAAAGAATAGTTTCATTACTTTAACTTTATTTAACAACTTTTGTTGGCTACCATTATAAAAAAATCACTTTGTTGTCTAGTAAGTACTAAGACAATCTCAGTTATAAAATTCAGTTAAACAAAATAATATATAAAGTGTAGAAGTATCTAATTTTATTGTAGGTGAGAGGCAACACTGTATCTTTAAAGAAAAATAGTAGAGTAAAAAACTGAAAATAGGAATAACTCTAGGAAACCAAAATGGAGGGCATTGTTTATTAATGAGCTGATTCCCTCATTAGAAGAACAAATAAATCTGTCACTGTCTCAAGTTTTACATTTTGATGTTGTCTCTTATCCTTATGAATTCAAAGATTATTTAAATATATATATACATATATATATAATGAAAAAATAGAGCTATTTTTGAATTTCAAATTTTGGTTGAATATATGTATACATATATAGAACATATATATACATATACATATATAAATATATTCAACCAAAATTCAAAATTCAAAAATATATATATGCCTACATACATACATACATACATAAATACCTGTCTCCTTTAAGTATATGAATGGTTATAGAAACAAAGTTATCATGTTCCTGTGTGCTTTTGCACCCGCAGTTAGATATTCTTTGTCTCTCATTGTCTGAGAATAAGAATGTTGTACCTCTAGACTGTATGAAGAACAAAATGGAGAACCTCTCCCATCTCAATCAGACAGAACTCTCAGAAGATCTGGGCCTTTAGAGTCTGTGCTTCAGATAAGCATGTTGATTTCCCTAGGAACTTCCTTGACTGCACACTGTATCCTCCCAGAAGTCCTAACTCAGGTCTCAAAGCTTGTCTAGTGACCAAGACCTCTACCTCTCCTTACAGTCCTTAAACTTTCAGGTTTAGCTTGGGTCATGAAGTTCATCCACTAGGCCAGTCCACAGGGTGACCCAGATCTGCTCTGTTCTCAAACTCTGAGGTCAAATGCAAATATGTAAATATATGCAAACCCAAATGGCAGTCACCCCAATACACTTTCATGGATGCTATGGTATTAAAAACATTACTGTCCAAATTGTACTGTATTGAAGGAATGACCTGCTAATTTTTCATCCTTGATAAAAAAAATCTAACAAACTTGGGAAACAACATACACAGAAGCAAAATTCCACTAGGTGGAAGCAAAATAGAATCACATATCTGACACATGACACAGAAAAGAAATTCATATGCACTTCAAAACACCGCAAAAGCACAAACAATATGAAAGGCCAAGAAAGCATGTCCTCCAATCCCCTAGGACTATAGAAATATTCTTCTATATTAATTACCTAGATCAACCAAAGCACAATATTTTAAAGACAATTACAGACATACTTAAGAATTCATATACTCTAAACGAAGATATAAAAAAAAAAAGCTCAATAAACACAAAGAAGATAGAAATAAATCCTAAATGAATTTTAAAAATAGCACAAATATAGGACTGAATAAAAAGATGGGAAAAGTTTTGGTCTTAAATTTTGAATTCAATAAAAATATAAAAAATCCTGAAGATAGTATGAATTGAAGTGAAAATTGAATGAAAAATCTCAATAAACCAATTAGACAATGTTCAGGAAAAAGACTTATCAGCAGAACTGATCAAACAGAAGAAAGTAGATAATGAATACATAAAATAAAATGAAAGGATTAGATTAGTTTATCAAAAATATGAAAAAAGTCATCAAATGAAATTGCATGTTTGTATTTTTATTTTTAATTGAAAATAAATGAGATATTTTCTAACAATTGCTGGAGTACATTCATCTTTATTCCAATCCGTGGAATCTGACTTTTCTTCATTAATAGTCAAGATCTCTAGTACTCAACAAATTTTTCTTATGACTTTTGTGTTCTTTCCTAATATCCATAAATAGAGGTTTAACTAACCTAAAATATGTTCAGTGGACTATGATTAAATAACTTTTTGAGACTGATTGTTTCATAAGACAGAGTTCTTAGAACTTCTTGTCATCTGGATTTATGTTCTGGAACATTCTATCATAGAACCATCAGAGAAGAGAAGGTAGCTCTTTCCTTAGTAGAAATGTGGTCCATATGCACATCGTTGATTCACATGAGCAGAGGAGACCAGCATAATGTTGCTAAGTGAGGTAGGCTGCACACTTGACTGGCAGAATACTGGCAGTCAAACTGTAATGTTGTGGCAATGACATTTGCTGAAGAGGTGATGATGTAAGATGTTTCACAACAAATGGCATGCCTTTAAAGCTAGAACACATCAACCTTAAGTTGTCTTATTGTGGGCACTCCAGGACAGTTGAAATGTAAAAAATTAGTAGCAGTCAACTGAGTACATGGCAATTAAAGTTGGGAGTTTGCATGAGTTCTCTGTAAGTTTCACCATTGCTTTGCACAATTCTTATGCAAAGAGCTGCTTTTTTTGTTACATCGCAGGATTTATCTTTTATGCTAATCCAGGGTCAAAAATCAGAAGTATGTCTCCAAAAGTGAGCTGTCTCCTGGATTATTTCTTTAAAAATAGCAAATTATATTTGAATGATTACATTTCTGTTTGCGATAATATGGATATTTATGTTTATTCTTTGGAAATAGATTAGTACCTTCAAGGTCTTAATAAATCATTGTCTGAATTGTAAGATGTTTTGAAAATGTATTAAACAAGACTCATAGAGCCTGATTCTACCTGGCACACTTACTTGAAGGTGATTCTGTATGATTTGTTCCTGAGAGAATGTTAACATGCCATTTTATGAGGTGATTCAGATTCCTAAGCCCTACGCATTGTGATACACTTAGCTCAAATTCATGATATGCTAACTTTTTATTGAGCAGAGTTGCTGGAATTCCATTTAGGTAGGCTTATTTTAAAAGAGAAAGGGAGGCTCACGTTAACAGGGCATGTATGTTTAGGTCAATATTCTGTTCATATTTATGAAGCACTCATTAAATTAATTCCTATCACTTTTGAACTGAACAAAAGTGAAAGCTCCGTGATGAGGAATGTGTTCATGCTTGCACTGCTCTCATGGTCTGCCTGGCGGGCCACAGAACCCGCTGGGATTTTTATAGAGATATATGCTTTTAAAAGTCCCAATCACAAAACCCAGATTACATTAGTTTATATAGTTCCAGTCATAGCATATTATAAATTTAAAATAGTGACTATAGTTTGAAATGTTGCAGAGAAAAATTAATGACTTAGAAAGCACACAAAAAGTACTTGCTGTCAGGAGCCTGATACAGCTGTTTTCTGAGAGGCTCTGCCAGATCCTGACCAATAGAAATGTGGATGTTTGCAGCCAAACATCGGGCTGAGCACAGGGACCCCAATGGAGGAGTTAGGGGAGTGACTGAAGGAGCTGAAAGGACCTTATCTGGTATCAATGGAAGGGGAGGCCCTTGGTCCAGTGAAGGCTTGATGCCCCAGTGTAAAGGAATGCTAGGGCAGTGAGACAGGTGTGGGTGAGTGGGTAGGGGAGCACCCTCATAGAAGCAGGGTAAGGGGGAATAGGATAGGGGGGTTGCAGAGGGGAAACCAAGAAAGGGGATAACATTTGAAATGTAAATAAATAAAATATCCAATTTTTAAAAAAAAGAAAGAAAGAAAGCACACAACCATGTGTATCTATTTATACTGGAAGGCATTTCCTGTAAGATAAAAGAACACACATACTCATACATGGAAATGTCGCTAAGATAGGAGACATATTGGGACACAAAGCAAATCTTAATTGAAATATCTCTGTTTTCTATAAAGCTTAAATTTCATTAGTAACCATAACTGTAGTAATTACAGGTATTTGTGGAGAGTAAACAATCCATTAATAAATGCTGAATAAGTCAAAGACATTCAGAGAGAAATAAAAAACACACTACAATTAAGTGAAAATGAAAACAAAATACAATAAAAACTTTGGGACACATTAAAAGCAAACCTAAGAGTCAAATTCATAGCTTTAAGTATGAGGAAATATATTTTTATAAATGAGGAAAAGTACAAAGAAAGGATTCAAAGCAATTTTAGGATTAGTAGAGTAAGAATAAGCCAAGCCCAGTTTTATAAAATGGGTAAGAATTATAAAAGCAAGAACAGTAATTAATGAAATAGAAAAAAGGAAATAATACAAAAAACCTCAACCAATCTAAGGGCTGGTTCTTTGAATAGTTAAAGACTGATTTTTACATCAGCAAAAGGGAAACAAAAAAGAAATGTAAAAAGACCCAAATTAAAAAAAAGAAAGAAAGAAAGAAAGAAAGAAAGAAAGAAAGAAAGAAAGAAAGAAAGAAAGAAAAATCTTTACAACAGATAGTATCAACATGAGAACATTTTTTTGAAATGTTTAAACATATATATTTCATTAAAATGGAATACCTAAATTAAAATAGATGACTTTCTTAAACACAAGTGCTAATCTAAGAAGAGATCACAAATTACAGACATCCATAACATGTAAGGAGATAAACAGAATAATATAAAGCTTTAGGACAAAAATGTGCGCAAGCCCAGAAGCAGATCCACAGCAGAATCTCCCAGGCTTGCACAGAACTACAACCAATGTAACATAGTATTTTCAAAGGAAACTATTCCAAATTCCTTTTCTGAAATCAGTATTATTGTCATACCAAAACCAGAAATAGATACAAAACAAACAAACAAACAAACAAACAAACCACAATTATAGGCCAACTTTCTTAAGAAAAATAGATATAAATTTCTCAGTAAAATAGTTGCAACTCTCACCAATAGACAGGTCATTGAAACAGAAAGTAAACAGAGACACAATGAAAGTAATAGAAGTTATAAACCAAATGGATTTAACAAATATATGCAGAATATTTCACACTAAAGCAAAAGAAAATACCTTCTCAGCACCTCATGGTACTTTCTCAAAAACTGACCATATAATCGGTCACAAAACAATCCTCAACAGATACAAAAGACTGAAATAATCCAATTCATCTTATCAGATCACAACTGACTAAGGTAGACCTCAATAACAACAAAAACAACAGAAAACCCACTTACCTATGGAACTGAACAACTCTCTACTAATGATAACTTGGTCAGGGAAGAAATAAAGACTTCCTAGAATTCAATGTAAATGATGATACAGCATACCCAAACTTATGGGACACAATGGAAGCAGTACTAAGTGAAAAATTCATAGCACTAAGTGCCCTGTTAATGAAATTGGAGAGATCCTACACCAACAACTTAACAGCACACTTGAAAGCCCTAGAACAAAAGGAAGCAAACACAACCAAGAGGGGTAGACAGCAGGAAACAGTCAATCTCAGGGCTGAAATCAATCAAATAGAAACAAAGAGAACAATACAAAGAATCAGCAAAACTGAAAGCTGGTTCTTTGAGAAAATCAACAGGATAGATAAACCCTTAGCCAACCTATTTAAAAGCACAGCTACAGTATCAAAATTAACAAAATCAGAAATAAAAATGGATATATAACAACAGAAACTGAGGGAATTTTAAAAAATCATCAGATCCTTATAAAAAATGCTTTACTCAACAAAACGGGAAAATCTTGATGAAATGGATGATTTTCATAGACAAACACCACTTACCAAAGTTAAATCAAAAGCAAGTAAACTATCTAAACAGTCCCATATCCCCTAAGGGAAATAGAAAATGTTATTTAAAACCTCCCAATCAAAAATAAAAATAAAAATAAAAGAAAGCCCCAGGGCAGATTGCTTTAGTGTAGAATTCTACTAGACCTTCAAAGAAGAGCTAATACCAACACTTCTCAAAGTATTCCATAAAACAAAAACATAAGGATCACTACCTAATTCATTGTATGAAGCCACAGTTACTCTGATACTGAAACCACACAAATACCCAACAAAGAAAGAGAATTTCAGACCGATTTCACTTATGAATACTGATGCAAAAATATTCAATAATATTCTAGCAAACTGAATCCAAAAACACATCAAAGCCATCATTCACCACAATCAAGTATGCTTCATCCCAGGGGTGCAAGGTTGGTTCAATGTATGAAAATTCATTAACATAATATACTACATAAGCAAAATCAAAGAAAAAAGTCACATGAACATCTCATTAGATTCTGAAAAAACATTTGACAAAATAGAACACCCCTTAATGTTAAAAGTTTTGGAAAGATCAGGAATTCAAGGCCCATACCTAAACATAATGAGAGCAATATACAGCGAACTAACAGCCAATATCAAATAAAATGGAAAGATACAATGGAAAGAACAATTCTACTAAAATAGGGACAAGACAAGACTGTCCACTCTCCCATTATCTACTCAATACAGTACTTGAAGTTCAAGCCAGAGCAATAAGACAACAAAAGGAGATCACAGAAATACAAATTGGCAAAGAAGAAGTCAAGGTATCACTATTTGCAGATGATATGATAGTACACATAGTATACATAAGGGACCATAAAAATTCTACCAGAGAACTACTGCAGTTGATAAACAACTTCAGCAAAGTGGCTATATATAAAATTAACTCAAACATATACGTGGCCTTCCTTTTACAAATTATAAACAGTGTGAGAATGAAAGTAGGTAACAATATACTTCACAAATTAATATATGATATCTAGGGGTAACTCTAACCAAACAAGTGAAAAAAATCTGTATGACAAGAACATCATATCTCTCAAAAATGAAATCGAAGAAATCAGAAAATGGAGAGATCTCCCATGCTTATGGATTGGTAGCATTAACATAGTAAAAATGGCCACCTTACCAAAAACAATCTACAGATTCAATGCATTCCCCATTAAATTACCAACACAACTCTTTAAAGACATGGAAAGAACAATTCTCAAATTCATATGGAAGAACAAAAAACCCAGGATATCAAAAACAATTCTTAACAATAAAAGAGCTTCTGGAGGAATCAGCATCCCTAACCTTAAACTGTACTACAGAGCAATACTGATAAAAACTGCATGGTTTTGGTATGAAGACAGAAAAGCTGATCAATGGAATAGAATAGAAAACCCAGAAATAAACCCACAAATTTATGGACACTTGATCTTTAACAAAGGCACCAAAAATATACAATGGGGAAAAAAGCATCTTCAATAAATGGCGCTGGTTTAACTTGTAGTGTTTATGTAGAAGAATGAAAATAGACCCATATTTGTCATCTTGCATAAAGCTCTAGTCCAAGTAGATCAAGGACCTCAACATAAAACCAGATACACTTAATCTAATAGAAAAGAAAGAGGGGAAAAGCCTCAAACTCATTGACACAGAGGAAAATTTCCTAAACAGAACTCCAATGGCTCAGGCCCTAAGATCAAGAATTGATGAATGGGACCTTATATTAATGGGACCTTATGAAACTGGAAAACTTCTGTAAGGCAAAAGACACTGTCAATAGGACAAATCAGCAACCTACAGATTGGGGAAAAAATCTTCACTAACCCCACATCCAAAAAAGGACCAATATCCAAAATACATAAAGAACTCAAGCAGCTAACCACCAACAAAACAAAGCAAAAAAAAAAAACAAAAAACAAAAACAAACAAATAAAAAAACAACCCAATTAAAAAATGAGGTAAAGAGTTAAACAAAGAACTCACAACAGAGGAATCTCGAATGCCCAAGAATCACTTAAAGAAATGTCCAAAGTCCTTATTCTTCAGGGAAATGCAAATCAAAATGACCCTGAGAGTCCACCTTACACCAATCAGAATAGAGATCAAAACCTCAGGTGACAGTTCATGTTGGCAAGGATGTGGAGAAAGAAGAATACTCCTCCATTGCTGGTGGGATTGTAAACTGGTACACATACACTGGAAATCAATCTGGAGGTTCCTCAAAAAATTGGAATTAGATCTACCTGAAGATCCAGCTATACCGCATTTGGACATATACCCAAAAGATAGACCACCATAACACAGAGACAAGTGCTCTACTATGTTCATAGCAGCTTTATTTGTAATTCTTCACAAAATGAGAAAGGTGGTCCAAAAATTTCTATGCAGACAGAGGATTCTGGATACCTGATGTAATAATCTAAGCGCGCGCGCGCACACACACACACACACACACACACACACACACACACACACACACACACACACATGTCTTTAACGATCAGGATACCAAAACTCAAGCTGTAATAGGACCATATTATTAAAAACACCATGAGGCTGGTACAAAAATAGACATGTGGATCAATGAAACAAAATGTAAGACCAAATATGACTGAATCTTTTAGAATTATCTGATGTTTGACAAAGATACCAAAAATACACATTAAAATCATACTCCCCTTTAAGGAAATGGTGTGAGAAAACCATACATACACAAGTAGAAAATGAAATTAGACCTGTATCTATCACTCTGAAAAAAATCAACTGCATATGTATCAAAGACCTCAATATGAATCCTGAAACACAGAAACACACAATACCCTACAAGATACAAGTTGATGAAATAATTTTCTGAATAGGATTCTATTCACCAAAATTTAAAGCCAACAGTTGACAAATGGGAACTAATAAAGTTAAAAACTATTGTACACAAAGGAAAAAAAGCAGTCAAGTGATGAGCAAGTGCACAGAGGAAAAAACAATATTTTCTAAACATATTTCTGAAGGATAATTAGTATTCAGAGTATGCAAAGAGCTCAAAACAGAGGATGAAAAATATAAAACTAGGACATGAGACCTGGGGAGATGGTTCAGAAGTTGAGTATTAGCTCCTTTCCAGAGTACCAGGGTTTAAATCCCTGTACACATTGTATTGCACAAACATCTGTAAGTCCACTTCCAGGAGTTCTAGGGTTCTTTCTAGTCTTTATGGACATCACTGTTTGCAGACAAAACACCTATAGACATAAAATAAAGCCAAAGAGACTGCACCAAGGTTGGATTCTCATTTTAGAAAGTTATCAAAGTGTTGAAGAAAACAAAATTTCTTTCTGTTTTTCATAAAATTTCATATTATATTTTTTTTCTATTAAAATTGAGGTACTCAACCTCCCTAATACTGTTGACTCTTTAATAGAGTTCCCCATGTTGTGGTAACTCCCAACCATAAAATTATTTTTGTTGCTAGTTCATAACTGGAATTTCACTACTGCTTTGATTCATAACAAAAATATCTGTGTTTTCTGATGATCATAGGCAACCCCTTTAACCCCATTAAAAGGGTCATTCTACCAACAAAGTGATCACATCCCCAAATTAACCATTACCTCCAGGCCATGGTGGTTCAATCTAGAAAGAAGCTGAGGTGAATTTCCTGTGACTCCATAAGCAGTTACAGTTGTACTAAGTAAGAGTCTGGATCCACATGGAGTTTAGCATACCATAACAGTAAAATATATTACTTTACACCAAGGTCTGATTCACAAACAAAAAAAAAGAGAAAGAGAGAGAATGACTTCTGACTCCTGTTTTAAAATTTGGCTTAGTCATGGTGATTGTGCCTGGCAGAAGAATTAGTAACCCTGTTCTTACCCTACATATACCTTTGTCCTTTCTATCTTTTCTATTTTCCTCTCCAGCTCTCATTCCAGTCTCTCATTTCAATTCTCTCATTTTTTCTTCACAATTATTATCATATTTTTCCCATTTTAATCAAAACAATTTAAATTTAATGAATAGGCTTTATCTTATTATGTTATATGTAGATATATACCATAGGTTGGCTTTGTGTGCAATCAAGAATATATACACTTTACATATTATATAATCAATAATTAAGGATAAAACTAGACTTCCAAGAGTCCTAGAGACAAAAGTCAATCACATTAACTAGCAGTGAATTTTTATATTAAAATGCCAATTGAAGTCAAGAATAGGTTCACAGACCACATTATGTTATAATTTAGAATGTGTAGTAATAAAGAAGTATGGCTTTGGAACACTACATGTCTCCAGAAATGCAATCCCAGAATATTGGCTTTAGGGATAATTTTTACCCCTGGAAGTTATAGTTTATGCTTATTTCTTCTCACTGCCCACAGTTCATCTTTATAGGAGGTCAGATATTAGTGTTTACTTCAAGCTCATGACAGGTTTCATAGCAAGGCATTCATAAGTTTATTATCTTTGGTTTATCCTCTTTTCTTTACCCTGCTCTCATGCATTAAAACAAATGGCACACGATCTATACCTACAGAGTCCCTCTATAGTACATACTAGTTAGTACTGCCTGGCACCCAGGTTCACATAGAGCTCTCTGAGATTTCTTGAGATACAATCCTGCTTTCATTTACTCATTCCAGCTCCTGGACATGAAGTGGACTCAGCTTTTGATTTCCCATATTCTTAAAATCAGTACAATGGATATAGGCTGATATTATTACTGCTTTTAAAACATCTATAATTACAGATGCATATTGCAATTCTCAAATTATTTAGTGAATGTTATTTTGTGCATTATCAAACATGGCTATATGCTACAAATATTGACTGACTTTTATATCGAAAATATGCAAATTTTTACATTTAATGTATACAAATCCACATTCCTGTTTTGTTGACCCTTTCAAGAATGTTTACCTTATGCTGACTCTAAGAAGCTCTTATTTATGAGATACAATACCAAATCTTGTCATTTCCTTTCACTTCTTAATACTATGTAAAATAGACAATGATTCCTTTATGTTAATGTCACTGATTTATTCTATAAAATATATTTTGTTTCAATTTTTATGTTGGTTCTTTAGCACACATGCTATTTTCCATATATTCACTGTTATGTAATCATAAGATTCATATATAAAATATTTTTCAAATGTATCTTGTATTTAATCCTACGCCACCTATGCTGTCTTTTGTCTCTATTCTCCCTCCCCACCCCACCACTGCTCTGTTGCCTAGGAGTCTTCCCTACTGTATTTTCCTTCTGTTTAATGTCACTTATATCTGAAGAGATATGCATCAAATCTAGTATTGAAGGTCCTTTCAATCTGTTGGATAATATATATTTCTCAATAGCTATACTGTTTATGCCTTTTATTTTAGACAAATGCTGATATGTGGGATTCAATACACAGGCATGAGTATTTAAGTTCATGCCTCAGCATGCATTTAAAAAGATATGTATAGATCATATATCTGTAACCCCATTCTGGAAAAGGAGTGGGGTCAGTGGCTCTATATAAATGAATTCCATGTTCAGTGAGTCCCATGTCTGTCTCAATAAAATATATTAGAATGATACAGAGGACATCCAATGTGCTACCGTGCCTATATGCATGCACATGTGCTCATCTACAAATGCATATACATTGTCTTGGTGTTTTATTGCTGTGAGAAGATAGCAGTACTAAGGCAACTTATAGATGAAAGTATTTAGTTGGGGTTTACTTACAGTTTTGTAGGACTAGTCCATGTTCACCATAATGGGAAGTGTGCAGTTATTGCTCCAGAGCAGTAACTGAGAGCTTTACATTCTGATTATAAGTCAGCAGACACGAAGACAGAGAAAGAGAGAGAGAAGAGAGGGCAGAGGAGGCACTGGACCTGCATGGTCTTTTGAAACCTCAAAGCCAGTATTCTCAACCTTCCTAATGCTGTGACCCTCTAATATAGTTCCTCATGTTGTACTCGCCCCCAACCATAAAGTTATTCCATTGCTACTTCATAACTATAATTTTTCTACTATTAGAAATGTAAATATCTGATATACAGGATATCTGATACACAAAACCCTGTGCCCTTCCCAGCCGTGAGCAGGCTGAAAAGACTTTGAGTGCTTGCCACAATGGACCTTAATGACCTAGATTGAGTCATCTGCCTTGGTTGCACTTGCAACTTCCCACAGGAACTTAGAAGAATAAACTGATCATTCAGCTTGCTTTGCAACATAATCCAGCTGAAACAAAGGATGGGGTCTGTGGGCTTTCCCTATATAAATGCAGTGCTGAATATTAAACTTGGAGCCTTTATCTGAACCTTGTCTTAGCTTCATTCTTCTCTCCCCCCATCTCTTTTTCACTTCCAGCCCCCCTTTCAGATAAACCCAGTTCATCCATGGCCGCTGGACAGCTACAACCCTCCAAAGGGTTCCCAAGGCCAACAGATTGAGAAACTTTGCTCAAAGTCAATCATCAGTTCTTCTCCCAACAAGGCCACATATATTCCAAGAATGTCAGACCTCTTAATCCTTCTGAAACAGTTTTACTATCTAGTGACAAACCCATGCACACATATGAATATGCATATGCATGCAGGCATATACACGTAAGCATATGTACATGCACGTATACATACACTGATGCACAGACATGCATAACACATGTATATGCACATGCATACTCGGACATACATACACATATGTAAATTTTCCCAGGATACCTTAGGGCGACACATACCAGCTCCCAATTTTCTCTACCATCTTCATTCTGGTTTGTGTACACTATATTTAAAGAAAGCCCATGGAACCCTGATCTGAGGAACCCCACAAGAACTTCCAAGTACCACACACATATCGAACTAATATGCATGAGTAATACATTTAAATTTGTGCTTATGATATAAAAGTTATGACATAAAAGTTAAAATCTAGTATTCTGTATACTTTCTATTTATAATGGTAATTCTAACCAACTTTTCTTTGGATAATAATTTTTAAAAAATCTGAAACATTTATTGACATGGAAAGTCCTTCCTTAGAGACAAAGCAGTCAAACAACCATCCTGTAATCTAATTTTTGTTTAAATTGAAAATAAAGAGGCTATTTGTTGCATTTTTCTTCTGTAGCTAATCTTAGAAATGCTAACTTCTACTTACTTCATGGCTCACACTGATTTCCCTTTCTCCCATGTTCTGCATGAAGCCATTTTCATCATTAATGGACTAAAGATCTTTATAATAATAGCTAATACTCTGTTGATTTTAGAATTAATGATATGACATTTCCAAAAGGAAATGCATAGCACTGCTCTTAGTTGTTGCTATTATTTTAAGTACCATTTTCTGCTTCAAATCATTATAAGACAATTAATAACTAAAAACAGACCCAAAACAGCAATTCATTCATTTAATAAATATACTTTGAGAACTCCCATGTTCTTGTACTCTTCTAAAAATGTCTGTGTAAAAATGGAACATAAATTAAAATGTCTTTTTAAAATGGAAAAAGAGGAACATAAAGCAAGAACATAAATAACAATATTATATACACATGAAACTACTGTATCCTCTGTGTAGGATTATATTTTAATCTGATTTTTGCTTTCTGTACAAAGCATGTATAAAATAAATTGTGCATACACATTGTCTACCAAAGCAATCAATAAAGATATCAATATGTGATTTGCTCTGCTAACAACTCACCTAATTAAAATAAATTTCTAAAGGTAACTGGTTTTTAATATTAAGAATTAAGACTGTTTGAATACAACTGATTTATTCTCTTGCTGTTTTAACATATTAATTGTTATTATTAATTGTGAATCTATAACAGTATAGGTTTACATTACTCTGTTTTCAACAGTAAGGCACATTATAAAGTAGAACATGAAATATTTTAAATGTAGTTTTGTATCCAGAAGAACAGAAACAGAACAAAACTATGATAAAATGGTTTTAAAATATCTTTATCAGCAGCCAATATGCTCCTGTTTAGTATTTTTTGTCTGTTTTACATGTAATCAATCCTTTGATTTCTCTGACACATTTAACCCATACACACACTCTGTGAAACATAACACACTGAACAAAAATCATTTTCAAACTAAGACTAAAGTACAGACATGGAAAATCAAAGTGATGTAAATCATAATCTTATCCATTACTTTATTGTAGATATTACCTAATTTTAAGCAAAGTTTTAGTTCTGGAAACATCTAAGGACCATAAATCTTAAGGCTAAAAATAATAGGTGCCATCCACTTAAATTTTAGTTTAGTAATAAAGGCTCACTCTTTGATAAATTTTATGTAAACCCTTTTGAATTCTTTTCACAACTATGCAAATTTTTTTGCTTATTTGTTCTTTCTTTATTGCTTAGCATTATGAAGAATTCTACTTTGTCAGCTTAGCAACTGTCCCTTGCCATCAACATTTGTCCATCCCACATAGTTGATCAGCCATCTAACTAAGTTTTCTCATAAGCCACTCAAATCTCTGTTCAACAAGAATAATGTCAAGTCAATTTAACAAAATCATCCATCCATTGCTGTTATTGTAACCCAATTCCCACCACTCCCAGCTACTTTATTGCAAAATCCCCAATTGTCTCCAGTACATACTGGAGTAAGCCTGGTCCTATAACAGTGAATCTTTTCCTTTCTTTCAACACTCCTTGATTATAGTCTGTCTTTAGTACTGTTATCATCCAGCAGTGGCTTCCCTTGGTGCTGATTAATGGGGCTATCAGCACTTAACCTTGCTGAGAAATAACTTGTGTGGATTGGAAAGCACCATGCATAAATCAGTAAAATATGGATTTGTCCCAACATTTTTCTTTGTTCTTGATGTATGCATATATGTACTAGCACAATCACACAAGCCAATTGAGGGGGAGGTCAGAGTCCCTTCTCCATATTATTTCTTTCAGGACAGGCTCACTCACCCCATATTTTATTATTTCAGATAGACTGGATGCTCACCAACCTCAGAGACAAGAACATACAAGGATTCCTCCACTGGGATAGTGTTACGTACATGTATTAAAGTGACTTGCTTCTATGAAGGCACTTGGGATCCAAACTCAAGTTCTCATAATTATACAGTAGGAACTTTGCCTAATGAACCATCGCTCTAGCCTTAATCCTAATTGTTTCATTTATTATTATTATTTTTTACAACACAATGCTCCCATTTCACATATGCCCACCCTTTTTCTGTATTCTACATTTTACTGAGGTCTCCTGTGGTGCCGATTGACACACCCATGTCTTACAGGAACATCACAGCTGAAAATTCATTGCAAAGGTAAAGAAATTACCACAATTCTGCCTCCCACTCTACTGCAAATGTCTTTTTCTTTCTGCAGGTTTGAAAGAATGCTCTCATTTTCATCACAGGAAATTAAATAATCACTATCAATCAATTAAAGCTGGCAGGATCAGGTAAACATATTTCTGATCACCAATTCCCTCTGTATGACACTTCAATTGAACCTAACACATACAATAATGAGGACATACCTCAAGATTTGAGTTCTACAAGGACACTTTTTTATACAGAAAAAAACAGAATGAGCCAGCCAAACTGGAACAATCCAGATGGAACATAGAGACCTTCACAATGAACTGCCTGTCTGTTGCACAGGACCAGAACACCGATCAAAGACTTCTGTCTTTTAAGATACATATAGGTTGTTCCCTCATATGTGGGTGCAACAAATGAAAGTCTCACATTTTAATGAATATTAATGTTGCTTCTAGAACTGAGAACAAAGCAAGATGGTTGTATGATGTTAGTTACCATTGTAGAATCTTGATTATTGTTTACCTGCTTTAGAAAATTTTTTGTATTACTATTAATGATGTTCAGGAAAATTTGCTCTTCCATGTTTCATATGGAGATATGTAAATACTCAGGTTTTAAAATCTATATGAAAACCTACTACTCCTGTAACTTCCTAAAATAAGTACATATATAAAATGATTTTAAATGGAATTACCATATACTGGTGGGCACAACACCTCAAATAAAAACTTCATGCTACCAAATAAAATCACCAATACCAGGAAGAGAATATATCTTTTAGAGTAATTGGAGAAAGGTGCCTCATAGACCATCCCTCTAACTCTACAGGCTATGATTGCATATGGATGTCATTGCTGCATCTTTAGAAATATCTTTGCATGCTGGTCACTGTTGTGATTCATATGTATTACAGTTAGATTGGACTATTGATTGCTTTCCACCCTTGGGACCTTTCATTCACCTTCTGGTACAATGAAACCAAGACTACAGAAAGGCAGGAGAGAGAGTTTCAAGATATATCCAACTAAAATCATTTAAGTCTTGTGTCCAAAGTGTATGATTTTTACCTTCAACTTCTGAGAAGAAAGCAAACTCAACAGCAATAGTGTGCATTATTTTCAGAATCCTTTGCACTTCTCTGACCAATCACTTGACAAAATTGCTTTTTATGCCTAATAGCAGAATTTTGCTAGACAATCTACAACCATTGTGAGTTATGTTCCTTCCAGTCCTAGTCTCTCTAGGATTTTTTGATGAAGGCATATTGGGTTTTACTGTGTCTGTAGAGGTGACCATGTGATTTTTGTTTTTAAATTTGCTTAAATGATTTATTACACTTCTTGACTTACATATGTTGAACCATTCCTGTATCTTCAGGGTAATTTAATTGTGGTAGATGACCTTGATATTTTCCTTTATTCAGTTTGCTGTTTTATAGAGGATTTTTATATCTATGTTCATCAGGAATATTGATCTTTCATATTTTGTTGTTCTTGTTTTTGCTGCTACTGCTGCTTTTGATGTTGTTATGTTTTTACTTATTTAATATAATAGTAATACCAGCTTTATAGTTCATGTTTGAGAACTAAAATAGGAAATTCTCCTTGTTTTGGAATGATTTAATAAGTATTGACTATAGGTCCTCTTTGAAAGTCTGGTAGAATTCAGTTGTGAACATATTTGCCTGGGTTATCTGATTGTTTATTTTTATCATAGGATTTTTATTACATCTGACAACAAATGATGGTGACGATGTAGATAAAAAGAATTTACTCTCATTTACTGCTGATGAGAGTACAAACTAGTTCATCCACACTGGAATTTAGCATGAATAATTCTCAGGAAGATAAATACAAATATGCCATGTGACCCAGCTATATCACTGTTGAGAATATGTCTAAAGGACTCAACATCATGCTCCACACGTACTTGATAACCATATTCACTGCCAGGGTTTTCACAAAACCTGTACAGTTGAATCAACCTAAGTGTTCTTCAGCTGAGAAGTAAATACTGAAAATCTAGTACATTTATGCAATATAATATTATTCAGCTGTAAAAGAAAGAAAATTAAATTTGTAAACTGATAGAACTAGAAAATATTATATTAAGATAACCTAAACCAAGAGAAACAAACTCTGCATGTTCTTTCTTAGCTGTGGTTCCTACCTAAATACTCAGCTATGACCATTTAACCCAGAGTTTCCACAGAAACCATAAATACTAAAAAGTATTAAAAAGTACCACTGTGGTGGTATTGACAGAGGACTAGCAAGACACAGGTGACAGGTAGAGGAAATTTGGAAAACTGAGAAGTGGAGATTTAAGTAAAGTGTCAGAAGATCAATGCAGACAAAGGTGAGGGAAAAATAAATATGTCTTAAATGGTATTGAAATTACCTAAATGTTCCTGGGAGCTATTAACTTCACTTGGTAGAGCCATCCATTGAAATATATTTTCATGTTAGAAATCCAAAACTGTGGTGATAATGTAACAGATAATTATCAGTATCTATCTTGAAACTTAGGAATAGAGTGTTTATATATTATGCTTGTATATAGTTGATTCAAGTTAACATAAAGCAGTATAGATTGGCCTTTGTACAGCTGAAGTGCCTGTGGTCACTTATGGTCTGAAATGAAAACATAGCAGAAATCAGTGGTACTATGTGAGCATATTCATATCAATAGAATATTTAGTACTCTTGAATGAACTGATAATAATTAAAAACAATAAACTGTAAAGTATTTGTGAAGAAAATGCAAGTTTTCTAGTAAATGATTCCAGTGACATTTTTGGATCTATTTATGTGACCAAATCAAAATCCCAACACAATTCTTCAAAGACATGGAAAGAGCAATTCTCAAATTCATCTGGAAAGGCAAAAACCCCAGATAGTGAAAGCAATTCTTATCAATAAAAGAATGTCTGGAGGAATCACTATACCTAACCTCAAGCTTTACTACATAGTACTAGTGATAAAAACTTCATGACATTGGTACAGAGACAGACACATTGACCAATGGAATAGAATTGAAGACCCAGAAATAAAACCACACACTTGATCTTTGACAAAGACACCCAAAATATGCAATGTTAAAAAGAAAGCATCTTCAATAAATAGTGCTGGTCTAACAGACGGTCTGTATGGAGAAAAATGAAAATAGACCCATATTTCTCACCTTGCACAAAGCTCAAGTCTAGGTGGATCAAGGACCTCAACAACAAACCAGATACAGTGAATCTAGTAGAAGAGAAAGTAGGAAAGAACCTTGAACTCATTGGCACCTGGGGAAATTTTCTAAACAGAACTCCAATGACTCATGCTCTACGATTGAGAATTGATGAATGGAACCTCGTGGAACTAGAAAGCTTCTGTAAGTCAAACGACATAGTCAATAAGGCAAATCAGCAACCTACAAACTGGGAAAAAATCTTCACTAACCCCACATCCAATAGAGGGCTAATATCCAAAAAATATATATGCAAAATATATATATCCAAATATATATAATGAACACAAGAAACTAACCACCAAAAAGCCAAACAACCCAGTCAATTTACAACAGAGGATCGCGAATGGCTGAGAAGCACCAAAAGAAATGTTCAAAGTCCTTAGTGATTAGAGCAATATAAATCAAACTGACACTGATATTTCACCTTACACCAATCAGAATGGCTAAGATCAAAACCTCAGGTGACAACACATGTTGGCAAGAATTTAGAGAAAGAGGAACACTCCTCCATTGCTGGTGGGATTGCAAACTGGTACAACCACACTGGAAATCAATCTGGAGGTTCCCTGGAAAATTGCAAATAAATCTGTCTGAAGACCTAGCAATATCATTCTTGGGAATATAGCCAAAAGATGCCCCGCCATGCCACAGGGGCACTTCTTCCACTATTTTCATAGCAGCCTTATTTGTGATAGCCAGAAGCTGGAAACAACCTAGGTAGCCAATGACAGGAGAATGGATACAGAAAATGTAGTTCATCTACACAATGGAATACTATTCAGTTATTAAGAATGAGGGCATCCTGAGTTTTGCAGGCAAATGGATAGAACTAGAAAATATCATCCTGAGTGAGGTAACTTAGTCCGAAAAGGATATACAAGGTATGTACCAAAAAAGTACAGAATTCCCAGGATACAGTCCACAGAACTCAAAATGGTTAACAAGCTGAAGGGCCCAAGTGAGGATTCCTCAGTCCCACTTGGGAAGGAGAAGAAAGCAATCACAAGGGGGGGAGGGAGAAAGGGAGGGATCTGAGATGGAAATTGGATGGAGGTGGAGGAGAGAGGGGAACCTGATCTGGTGTTGGTTGATGGAAAAGGACTGAAGACCTGAGTGACAACAGAAAGAATGGAAACAAGTAACCTCAGGAGGTAGGAGGTTGGGGGAACCCTCCAGAAAGCACCAGAGACCTGGGAGGTGAGAGGCTCTCAGGACTCAAAGGGAGGGACCTTAAATGAAATGCCTGACAGTAGGGAGAGGGAATTTACAGACCCTACCTACAGCAGGAAGACAGGGCATCAAGTGAGGGAGGAGGTTGCCATTCCACAGTCAAAACTCTTACCCATATTTTTTCCTGTCTGCAAGAAGAAAGAACTGCAAGGATGGAAATGGAGAGGATCCTGAGGAAAAGAAGGTCCAGCAACAGGCCCAAAGCAGGGTACAGCTTAAGGGGAGGTCCCAAGGGCTGACATTATTATTAAGGCTATGGAGGGCTTACAATAAGGGATCTGTCATGACCATACTCAAGAAGACCCAACAAGCAGCTGAAAGAGTCAGATGCAGGTATTTGCACCCAACCCATGGACAGAAACTGCTGATCCTTGTGGTTTAATTAGAGAAAAGCAGGAAGAAACTGAGGAGGAGGGTGACCCTATAGAAAGACCAGCAGTCTCAATTAACCTGGAACCCCGAGATCTCTCAAGTACTGGATCATCAACCAGGCATCATATACCTGCTGATATGAAGTCCTCAGCATATATACAGCAGAGGACTGCCGGGTCTGGGTTCAGCCAGAGCAGATGATCCTAACCCTTAAGAGACTAGAGGCCCCAGGTAGTTTAGAGATCTGGTTGGGTGAGGGTGGGGGTTGGGGCCATCCTCTTGGAAACATAGGGGTGGAGAGGAGGTATGGGATGTGGAACAGTCATAGGGTGTACGTGGGGGGTAAATAAATTCTGGAGTGTAGAAAAAAATTAAATAAATAAAAGACAAAAAAGAAAACAAAATATATAAAACTTTCATAGTGAGTGCATTTTTCTAGTTAATTTATATTCTGTTATAATATTATGAGATATGTTTATCTATTTATGAGACTAAATCAGTGGTAATCAATAAAGAGGGTAATGGACTCATGAACACAACTCTTGATGACCTTGACATGATTTTGAAGACTATTTACATTAATCCTTCACTGCCAAAAGAATACAAATTTTCTGAAATTACTAAACAGCTGAATGCAAAAGAGACATTGATTTCTTTATTCTTTTTATTGAACTAATAAAATTTATTTTAAAATATACAACTCAGTATTGATATATTTTAAATCATCAAAATAATTTATAAAAGTTAAATGGCTCTTAAATATACGTGATATTTTCTGAAGTTAAAAGTAAAATGCACTCAACCAGTTTTTAAAATGTATTTGGAATATTAAACATAATAGAAGTAGAAAAAATCTCTTATGAAGTCCTCTATGAAAGGAAGTTGTGACAAGTTCCTGATTAGACAGAAACCATTGCATCTCCAAAGGAGAATATCCAGAGCAATTGTGGCTTCATAGAATGAATTGGGTAGTGTTCCTTCTGTTTCTATTTTGTGGAATAGTTTGAAGAGTATTGGTATTAGGTCTTCCTTGAAGGCCTAATAGAATTCTGCAGTAAACTCATCTGGTCCTGGGATTTTTTTTTTGGTTGGGAGACTTTTAATGACTGCTCCTATTTCTTTCGGCGTTATAAGACTGTTTAGATGATATATCTGATCCTGATTTAACTTTGGTATTTGGTATCTGTCTAGAAAATTGTCCATTTAATCCAGACTTTCCAGTTTGGTTAAATATAGGCTTTGTAGTAGCATCTGATGATTTTTTTTTTTAATTTCCTCAGCTTGTGTTATCATATCTGCCTTTTCATATCTGATTTTGTTAATTTGGATACTGTCTCTGTGCTGTCTGGTTAGTCTAGCTAAGGGTTTACCTGCCTTGTTGATTTTCACAAAGTACCAGCTCCTGGTTTGGTTGGTTCTTTGTATAGTTCTTTTTGTTCCTACTTGGTTGATTTCAGCCCTGAGTTTGATTATTTCCTGCCATCTACTCTTCTTGGATATATTTGCTTCTTTTTGTTCTACAGCTTTCAGGTATGCTGTTAAGCTGCTAGTGTATGCTCTCTCAAGTTTCTTTTTGGAGGCATTCAGAGCTACGAGTTTTTCTCTTAGCACTAATTTCATTGTGTCCCATAAGTTTGCATATGTTGTGCCTTCATTTTCTTAAATTCTAAAGCCTTTAATTTATTTTTTTTATTTCTTCCTTAACCAAGTTATCATTGAGTAGGGTGTTGTTCAGCTTACATGAGTATGTGGGCTTTCTGTTGTTTTTGTTGATATTGAGGACCAGCCTTTATCTGTAGTGATGTGATAAGATGCATGGGATTATTTCAGGCTTCTCGTATCTATTGAGGACTGTTTAGTGACTGATATACGGTCAATTTTGGAGAAGATACCATGAGGTGCTTAGAAGAAGATATATTCTTTTGTTTTAGGATGAAATGTTATATAGATATCTGTTAAATCCATTTTGTCTATAACTTCAGTTAGTTTCACTGTGTCTCTGTTTAGTTTGTTTCCATGATTTGCCCATTGATAAGAGTGGTGTGTTGAACTCTTCCACTCTTTATTGTGTGAGGTGCAATATGTGTTTTGAGCTTTAGTAAAGTTTCTTTTATGAATGTGGGTGCCCTTGCATTTAGAGCATAGATGTTCAGAACTAAGAGTTCTTCTTGGTAGATTTTTCGTTTGGTGAGTATAAAGTCTCCTTCCTTATCCTTTTTGATAACTTTTGGTTAAAAGTCGATTTTACTAGATATTAGAATGATTAAAATCAAATGTCTTATTTCTTGGGACCTTAATCTGAGGTAGTGTCTGTCTATGACACTGAGGTATGTTTCCTATATGCAGCAAAATACTGGATCCTATTTATGTATCTAGCCTGTTGGACTATGTATTTTTATTGGGGAATTGAGTCCATTGATGCTAGGAGATAATAAGGAATAGTGATTGTTGGTTCCTGTTATTTTTGATGCTATTTTTATGTTTGTGTGGGTATCTTCTTTTAGGTTTGTTGAAAGAAGGTTACTTTCTTGGTTTGTCTAGGGTGTAGTTTACCTCATTGGGTTGGAGTTTTCCATCTATTATCCATTGCAGGGCTGGATTTGTGGAAAGATATTTTATAAATTTGGTTTTGTCTGGAATATCTTGGTTTCTCCATCTGTAATTGAGAGTTTAGCTGGCTATTGTATCCTCAGCTGGCATTTGTGTTCTCTTAAGGTCTGTATGAGATCTGCCCAGGATCTCCTAGCTTTCATAGTCTCTGGTGAGAAGTCTGGTGTAATTCTGATAGGTGTGCCTTTATGTGTTACTTGACCATTTCCTTTACTGATTTTATTATTCTTTCTTTGTTTTTGTGAATTTGGTATTTTGACCATTATATGTTGGGAGGAATTTCTTTTCTGGTCCAATCTATTTGGAGTTCTGTAGGCTTCTTGTATGTTTATGTTCATCTCTTTCTTTAGGTTAGAGAAGTTTTCTTCTATAATTTAGTTGGAGATATTTAATGGCCCTTTAAGTTGGGATTCTTCACTCTCTTCTACACCTATTATCCTTAGGTTTAGTCTTTTCATTGGTGTCCTGGATTTCCTGGATATTTTGGGTTAGGAGATTTTTGCATTTTGCATTTTGCATTTTCTTTGACTGTTGTGTCAATGCTTTCTATGGTATCTTCTGCACATGATAGTTTCTCTTCTATCTGTTGTATTCTGTTGGTGATGCTTACATCTATGACTCCTGATCTCCTTCCTATTTTTTCTATCTCCAGGGTTTTCTTCATTTGTGATTTCTTTATTGTTTCTATTTCCATTTTTAGATCCCGGATGGTTTTGTTCAATTCCTTTACCGGTTTGGTCTTGTTTTCCTTTAATTCTTTAAGGGATTTTTGTGTTTCCTCTTTAAGGGCTTCTAGCTGTTTACATATGTTCTCCTGTATTTCTTTAAGGGAGTTATTTATGTCCTTCTTAAAGTCCTCTATCATCATTATGAAATGTGATTTTTAAATCAGCGTCTTGCTTTTCTGGTGTGTTGGGGTTTTCAGGGCTTGGTGTGGTGAGAGAACTGGGTTCTGATGATGCCAAGTAGCCTTGGTTTCTGTTGCTCATGTTCATGTTCTTGCCTCATTCCATCTGGTTATGTCTGGTGTTAGTTGGTCTTACTGTCTCTGACTGTGGCTTATCCCTCCTGCAAGCCTGTGTGTCAGTACTCCTGGAAGACCAGTTCTCTCCAGGAAGAATTTGGGTATGTAAAGCTTTAGCACAGGATCAGCTCTGAGGTGCAGGGAGAAACTAGTAGGTTCTTGTCTTCTGCTGTTCGTTGGTTCCTGACGGTTCTGGAAGGGTCCCTCTTGGGTCAGGAATTTGAACAGAAGTGGTAGTCTTACCTGTGCTCACAGGTATGTTGGTACTCCTGGAAGATCAGCTCTCTCATGGCGGTATTTGAGTATGGAGCACAGTGGCACAGGATCAGCTCTGGGAGATGTAGTAGAGGATCAGCTTCCAGCAGTCCTAAATCAGAAAGTTCCTGTCCCAGGTTGTTCCTTCATTCCTGTGTCCTGAGGGTTCCGGGCAGGTCCCTCTGAGCAGAAGTGGTGGTCTTATCTGTGCTCACAGGCAATGTCCACACTCCTGGGAGACCAGCTCTCTCCTGGTAGTATTTGGGTATGGAGCGCTATGGCACAGGATCAGCTCCAGGCATAGATGGAAACTGGAAGGATCCTGTCAGAGACATTCTTTTCATGATACCTCATATTTAAAGATCCAACAGTAGTTCCTTGGTTTATGGGAACAGGAAAAAAGCTTTTCTAACATTTTCAGGACAGCATCACATCTGAATAAAGATTGCTTACAGACAAAATCACTTATTTTTTTTTCTGACTTGGAAGTAAAATAAAATAAGTTTTTATTGAAACAAAATATAACAAAAGACATCAATCAACAACAAACCTGAAAGGTATCTTCTGACATTGCAAAGAAATGATTCAAATGTGTGATAATTATAACAAAAGGGAACAATATCAGATTTGTTTTAGTCATGGAGTATTTTAATCTAATACACTGGGACAGCAATATTTGGGGAATGTTAAATAAAGGAAATGTCACCCTGACGAGTTATATAATGTGAGAAATGCTCCCAGTGCCACTTAATTTTATTTTGTTATAGGATAGGACTAAACAGACAAACGAATCTATTAATATATGAGGAAAGTACTTTTATCTTAAACATGCTGCTGATTGCTATCTACACTGCCAAAGAAAATTATGCATGATTGATGCATAGCTCACCTTACTCCAAATGATTGATAACACATTTATTTTCTAATGTATGGGTCATTGAGAATCTAAGCTAGAATTTCAGGAAGTTAGAATGGCTTCAAATATGTTTTGAAACAATAAAGTAATCAAATAATCAAATAAAGGTACAAGCCATTATACATATGATGCCATCTCAAATGATACTTCATTTGGAAGTCTTTCAATTCAAAATGGTATTGAAAGGTTTCCATCTGAGTAAGGTAAGACAATGTGAGTTAAATAAGATTTCCTAAGAATTGAATAGGGTAGAAATATGTAAAAAACTTATTTTAAAATTTAAAAATTAATCTATTCTCTGATGTAGCTACTCCATGCATCATCTTATGGCCAAAGGATTCACACATACTTGTTCAGATATTTCATTTCTGCCCTGTTCATAATAGCTAGAAAATGAAAACAACCTGAATGTCCTTTACCCAATGAATTGATAATGAAAATGTGGTACATATACACAATTGAATACTGTTCAGCTGTGAAAAAGAAAATGAAATTTGAAGGAAAACCATTGAATTAGAAAATATTATATTGAGTGATATAACCCAGACACAGAAAGAAAAACTCTACATGTTCTTTCGTATCTGTTGTTCCTAACTCTGAATCTTCAGATATGAGTATACCTTCCACCTCTCATCGAAGAGGTTTTTTCCTACAGCAGATGGAGCCTACAAAAAATTACAACTGGTCATAATGCAGACATCAGTGTATAGTGGGTATCCCAACCACAATGATCACATCTATATCACAAGCCATGCGTTTTTTTCAGGGAATATCACAGAAGAGAGGAGGGAAGAACGCAAGGGCCAACTTACCAAGAAGTCTGCTCTGAAATACTCTCGTAGAGATGGCTACATAAGCAAGACTGGAACAATAGTGCATGTCAATATGCACATTAATATAGAACAGAAAGTTTGATGGGAACCAAGTCTAAACAAAATGGACATCCCTGCATCCATATGCACACAAACAAAAGAAATGGACTCAGCAGGGTGTGTTTTATATATTTATGAAAATATATACTAAATATATATGCATATATAATCACATTTTTATATAATAATATTCAAAATAACATCTATAAACTTGAAAAGAGGCAAGAGAAATGTGGAGGTAGGAAAGAAAGATTTATGTAATTCTATACAATATAAATTTAATGTAAGTTAATAGTTATATAATTCAATTGTAATTAAAATGTGTTTAATATATGAATCTATTATTACCCATGAAAAATAAAAAGTTTAATTAATGTCAGCTATAAATTAAAAACATGTTTTAGAATTTTGGAAGAAAACTGTTATTCAAAACTTTGAACACATATAAAATTTAAAATGTAATAGCTTAGGGGATATGATGTTCATTTTTAATTTAGAAATTTGGTTAATATATAAAAGTCCTCTTTCCTGAAACCTCCACATGTTCTTGCTTGAAAGAGACATTTTAAATAAGAAACAAGAGCTAAGGCTGTTTTTAGTGGTACAGCATTTGCCTAACATCAAATACAAACACCTAAATAAGACAGACATAAAACATAAAAGTTTAACATGTTGATTTTTTTGTTATATTTTCTCTCTTCACCTTCTCCTCCTCCTTCTTTTCCTCCTTTTTGTACATGTGCATTTTGGGGTGTGTGTGTGTGTGTGTGTGTGTGTGTGTGTGTGTGTGTGTGTGTGTGTGTGTATGTGTATGTGTGTATGTGTGTGTGTCTGTCTGTCTTTGTTGGTATATGTGTGCACACTCATGCTTGCACACACTCTAGTTCAAGGAATGAATATTTCTCAAAGAGACAACCTTGAAATCTGGCTTTAGAGAATTGATAATACAAGGATAAGGACTTTGAGAAGCTGGATGCGAGCAGAGGGCAGGCTGATAGTAAATGATGTTGCTAGAGACACCTCTGCTGTATCTCCACATAGAAATAAGGACCAAGGTTTCTTTTCAGGGCTTACTTTTCGTTTGCTCTGGAAGTCAGAAAAGATGAGATACCTTTTCTCTTTAGAAGCTTGCATATTGCTTTCAGACAAATAAAGGGAAGATAGAGTACCTTTTTGTAACTTCTTTCCATTTACCCTAAGGTCAAAATAATCACTTTCTCAAAAAGGGATATTTTGGATCACCATTTTCTGGTCTCCAATAATTGAGAAATCTATCACCATCAAACACTACACAAAAATTAAAATGACTATGAGAGATAATGAGCAGAATTATTCTATGTATAACTGAATTCTCAGAATTACTTTCTATATAGCAGGGAAATCAATTTTCAGAAGCACATATCTTAACCCTGATACACTAAATTTTTTTTTAACGTGAAATATTTCTAGGGAAGCCGTAATAAAATGCAATTGACTAAGTGGCTTAAATGAAGTAGCTGTATGTGCTCTTGTTATAAAGGACGCAGTTCCAAATGAGTTCAATTTAATTGTGGAGTGGTCTTACCACTCTGCTAGCAAGTAGCTGTCTTGGCTTTACATCTTTATTGATTGAAAATGCAGACAAGGAGAGAGAGAGAGAGAGAGAGAGAGAGAGAGAGAGAGAGAGAGAGAGAGAGAGAGAGATTGTGATTTCTCCTTTTATAAGGATATTAATCAATTTCCCAAAGCCCCATTCTCATGAACTCATTACTTCATCTATTCAAATATCTTATCTCTAAACACCTTCGTACTCTGGGTTTGGGATTCTCTAGAGAAATTTTAATCCAGCAACATGAAATAAAAACATGCCCTTAGTATATATCTTTCATCACTAACATTGAAATTAAAGTTAGTTTCTAGAAAGAAGCAGCCATGTTTGAAAGTGACATATAATTGAGTGGCAGACAAAGTGGTGAATCTGACAAAGATTTGACCCAACTCACACATAAACAGCTCTTAAGGTGCTACTTAAGAGCAGCAGGAGTGAAATCAACCAAGAAAAAACAGATTGGGTTAGTAATCTTGGAAGGTTAGATTGTATGGAAGCTAGAATCTTCCAGGCCTAGGCCTAGGAATATTTAGAACAGAGAAGGAAACACCATGGGACAGCTAAAGTTGTGTATTTGCAAAGCTTGTGTACAGCTCTCATCGCATTACTTCGTCTGAGGAAATAAAAGTGACATTTATGGGATTCCATGAATAATTTTGGGATTGATAGACAGACATAGTAATGCAAACCTGAAATATCAGTGTATTGGAGAACAAAGCATGAATACTGCAACATAATACAAGTTAGGCTACTTACAAATAACCTAAAATCACACATACACAGGGATAGACACAGTTGATCCCTGGGTGGGGTAGACACAGTCTAAAAATAACACTAAACAATTTTATAAGTATTCAAAGCAAAAGCAGAATATCAAAATGAGCAAACAATAAAATATTCATGATCTTAGAATTTACAACAGTCATTAAGGCAAAAATAGAGTGTTCTGCTTCCAGATATTATGGCATAAAAGGAACTAGTATTTGCCATGTTGCTTTTTAAACAACTAAAAAAATTAGAAAATATGATACAACACTTTAATACACTGATATCATGGAATACAAAACTGCAAGTGATAAAGACAGGCAAGAGATTCTCATTGAAGCTGTCTCTAGAGGAAGATTTTATTTTGTTCACAACACAGAAAGGATGACATAAAGTGACACAATAGTTTGGAAAGAACACAGAACATGTAAGTTTAACAAACTAGATAGAAAATAGGAACCTTGGAGTTCTAAACTATGTTTGCAAACATGAAGGAATATGCAGAATTTAATTCTCTTTCAATTCATTATGGATGGTTTTTAGCTAAAAATAGCCAAGACCATTGAACTAGCAAGAAGAGATGACGTGACAGAAGATAGAATCATGATCACCAAGAGAAGAGACGTGACCAAAAGAAACTTCCCTGGTTGACCATTATATAATTAGAATGAATAGCACACAAGATAAAATTTAACACAGATTAGACACAATGAAAATAATGTTTTGAGACAATAGGAGAATCACAATGACAGTGATCCAAAAAGAGACACTTAGAGAAAAAGTACAGTGATATTATGAACAAAAGTAAAGAGGCTTGTCAGTGGAGTGGGGGACTATAAAAGAGCCACATTTGTCACAAGATAGCTACAAGAGGAAGAAACAAGAATGACTTTTAAGTAATAATGGCCTCAGTAGCTCAAAAAAATTAAAATAATTATAAACAAAAAGATGCACAACTGAAGTTGAACAAACCTTCAGTGAAATATTTATAAAAGAACAAAAACTAAGGCACAGCATAAACATTTTTTGCATAATGGTAATATAGGAATAATGTCAACAAAAGGAAGAAGAAAAAAATACAAATACCTATCATTACGTATACCATAAATCACAACAGGAATGGTAGGTTCTCAGGTACCACATAAAAAGGAAGACTTTGAAGAGGTATGTCAAAAAGGATCTCTACACATAATTTCTAAGGGATTATATATTTTTAAAGAAAAATGGCAAAGAAATGCATGGATTTATACCAATATAAGAAGTTTGGTATAACAGGGCATTTTAAAAGACAGGGACAAGAGGATTCCTGAAGCTTGACTGGCAGCTAGTCTAAGCTGATGGATGAGCTTCAGGCCAATGATAGTCACTGTATCAAAGAAGGAGGACATTGTTTTTTGTGGTGACTCTTATGTGGTTCTCCAGTTACTAGATATGCATGCATGCACCTGTACACATACATACTTACACATGCATATGCACACAAATATATACACACCACCCCACACACATCACAAACACACACACACACACACACACACACACACACACACACACACACACACACCAAATACACATACATATGTACACCACAAACACACACACTATACACAACACATACACACACACACACACACATAACACATGCACCACACACACATACATACACTACACACCATACACACCACATACACACATACACATACAAAGAAAGAGAGGGAGAGAGAGAGAGAGAGAGAGAGAAAGAAAGAAAGAGATGCAAACACATTGAAATCAGAGAAATCAACATTATAAGGTGAGCAAAAAAGAAAACATGAGAAAAATTGGGTCCTTGACCACTTCAGTTAATGAATAGTTTTAAAGGAACTTACTTTTTTTAACTAGTTGAACATAATACTTAACCTTAAATATTTCTACACACTATATGTATATATATATATACATATATATATATATCACAAGATATATAAAAAGACAAGAGAAAGAATCCAAAGTGACAAAGCAACAATGCCAACAAGATACTGTGGGATTTTGCAGTTATCATGCAGAATATGCAATATAACGAATTAATTATGACAATTAATTAATTCTAATTAATTAATTAATCAATTGAGAAAGCAACACAAAGAGGAAAAATTGGTGATAGAAGAACAGAATTAAAAACTCTAAGAAAAAATAAAAAGGAATCCCTTTGATTGAATCAACTCAAAATAGCCAAAGCCATAATTATTAAACATGTACATATGAAGATAACACAGTTTATTGAAATAAATGATTCAGATGATGAAAAAATAAACTAAACAGATTATATGAGAACTGAGAAACAATATTGAAAGAAAATACTTTTCAAACGAAATTACATAAAAAGAGTGAATAAGAAATATGTGACAGAGATATTTTTTAATTTAGAAACAAACACAAAATGAAAAATGCTGTATGTTCAGTGATCTTCTCAAATCATGACTGTCAAATGGAAGAAAAAATATTACCTATAGAAAACAATATTCAAATTATATGGAAACAAAGAGAGAAAGTGTTGAAGGAAACCAAAGGATGAAACATTTTAAATTAGAACAATAGTAAGGCTTTCATCAGGAATGAGAGAAAAATTAAATTAGAGAAAATTTCTTTAAATCATTCTATGTGCCAGACCTACCTGCTCCTAAATTCAGATGAAAGTTATCAAGATATAATTTATTTGAATACATACCTAGGGTATAGGGAGCTCTATATTTATAAACTGGGTTTATGAGACAAAGGTAAAAAAATAACTGAAATGTAGATTATCAGATCTCCTTAATAAATATGCAAAATTCTTGTTTTGATATTATCAAGTTTAAAAATGAGTGTATATAAATAACTATATATACTATCACTCAGAATATATTCCATGCATAAAAAGCTAGTATGAATACTGAAGAAAAGGATGACATATCACACCATCAGGCAAGAGGTATATATTTAGTTATAATTGTATGGTTATGAAATAAAATTAAAAGAAAATAAGTTATTGTATATTTGAGAACGTTATTAAACTCTCTGCTTTTGAGACAAAAGATAATAATGAATATTGATGGGTAAAGTATCATGACAATGGTCTACTGAGTGAAGGCGGAATATCTGTTCACACTGAAGATTTAAGATGGACACAAGCCATTTCACTTACAAAACAAAAGAAAAAGTAAGTGCCAAACAGTCGTAAGTTTGGAAAGTTACAGCACTGAAGAAAAATAAATTCCAACAAGGAGCATCATACATTAGAAAAAGTGATAGGAATCACCATTTCTTAGCACCCAACCTTCTAATTGCTAAGGAAAACACATGCTATACTAAAATTCTATTCAATAAAGAAGTATATTCATATATGTAATAGTTCATTAAATATTTCTTATTAACATAATTGAGCTAATGCCCTTGTGGTATGGTAGAGCATCCACTGGGTATATGCCTAGGAGTAGTATAGCTCGGTTTTGAGGCAGAACTAATTCCCAATTTTCAGAGAAACTGAAAATTGATTTCCAAAGTAGTTGCATAAGTGCAGTCCCATCAGCAATGGAGGAGTGTTCCCCTTGCGCCACATCCTCACCAGCATTTGCTGTCACTTGAGTTTTGGGATCTTAGACATTCTGACAAGTGTAAGATGGAATCTCAGAATAGTTTTGATTTGCATTTCCCTGATGACTAAGGACATTCAACACTTCTTTTCAGAGTCCTCTGTTGAGAATTCTTTGTTTAGTTCTATACCCCATTTTTTAATTTGATCATTTTAGTTGTTGGTGCCTACTTTCTTGAGTTCTTTATGTGTTTTAGATATTAGTCCTCTGTTAGAAGTAGGGTCAGTGAAGATATTTTCATGTTGTTGACTGTTGTTTGTGTCTCTGCTCCCTCAAGAAGGGTGCTCATACTCAGGTGAGATCAGGCAAAATCTTAATCAGCAGATAAAGTTAGAGCTTGTGATTGGACAGTGGAAGGAAAGGCAGAGCTGAAAGTTTTATAGAGGGTAAAGGGAGAGACAAAGACTGAGACGGGTTGGAGATGGGGAGAGAGACAAGATGGAACCAGAAGAAGATGGAGCTGACTCACATGGTCTGGAGAAGCTGCAAGTAGCTAGGGATTTCATAGGTGGGCAATAAACACTGTAGGGTACATTTGCCCAATCTAGGGGGCAGCTTGTATTTATATCAATTGAGTTTTGTGTTCTTTGCAGAGGCATTTTGGAATTGGAGATTTACTGTCAAAAATCTGGAAAGTTATTACAAGTCTCTAGTGTTGTCATTTTTTCCTATTTTTTCTTTTTATTTATTTTACATTGGCTATTTTATTTATTTACATTTCAAATGTTATTCCCTTTCTCAGTTTTGCCTAAACAACCCCCATATCCCACCCCCACTCCCCCGGCTTCAGTGGGGTTGCTCCCCCACCCATCCACCCACTCTTGCCTTCCTGCCCTGGCATTCCCCTATTTGGGGGGGCGAGCAACTAGCCTTCACAGGACCAAGAGCCTCCCTTCCCATTGATGCCAGATAAGGCCATAGTCTGCTACAAATGCAACTGGAGTCATGTGTCCCTCCATGTGTATTCTTTGGTTGGTGGTTTAGTCCCTGGGAGCTTGGAGGGAGCATGGTTGGTTGATATTGTTGTTCTTCCTATGGGGTTACAAACCCCTTCAGCTCTTTCAGTTCTTCTCCTAACTCCTCCAATGGAATCCTGTGCTCTGTCCGAAGATTGGCTGCAAACATCTGTGTCTGTATTTGTTAGGCTGTGGCAAAGCCTAATGAGACAGCTATATCAGGTTTCTGCCATCAAGCACTTGTTGGCATCAGTAATAGTGTCTAGGTTTTGTGTCTGTATATGAGAAGGGGCAGTCTCTGAATGACTGTTCCTTCTTTGTTCCTGCATTTCCTTTAGACAGGAACTATTCTGGGTTAATATTTTGGAGATGGGTTGGTGGCCCCATCCCTCAACAGGGGGCCCTACCTAACCTCTGGAAATGGTCTCTATAGGTTCCCTCTCCCCTTTGTTGTGGATTTCATCTAATGTCATCCTTATTGGGTCCTGTGAGCCTCTTGTGTTCCTGGGGTCTGGGACTTTCTAGTGGCTATCCCCAACCCCCATTGCTACACACCTCTATTCAATTTCCTGACCCTCTATACATCTCCCCTGTCTCCTCCCATACCTGATCCTGTCTGCCCTTTTCCCCTCCCCTTCCTTTCTTCCTCCCAAGTCCCTCCCACCCTCTACCTCCAGTATGGGGCTAAGGGAAGCTGAGCAAATGGTAGTTGACTTTCTGCAGGCTAGCCACAGGGAGTGGATGGCCTGGAAAGATCAGAACTCCCTGTGGAAACCAGGCCAAGACTACTGCTTGGGGCTCCCTATGGGGGTTGGCAAGACCTCTTTTGCAGGTACATAGCAGGTTTAGAGTGGATTGTTGTTTTTTTAAACTACATTTTCCCATTCTGTAGGCTGTCCTTTGTCCTCTTGACAGTGTACTTTGCTTTGCAAAGTTTTTCAGGTTCTTAAGGTCCTGTTCATTGTTGATTTGATATACCTGAATTATTGATGTTCTGTTCAGGAAATTGTCACCTGTACCAATACTTTCAATACTATTCCCCGCTTTCTATTAGATATGGTGTATCCAGTTTTAGGTTGAGGTACTTAATCCACTTGGACTTTAATTTTCTGCAGGGTGATAAATATGAATCTATTTGTATGTTTTACGTGCAGACAACTAGTTAAATTTGATGAAGATGCTTTCTCTTTTTTTTTACAATGTATGGTTTTAATACTACCTGAGGACCCAGCTATACCACTCCTGGGCATATACCCAGAAGATGCTCCAACATGTAATAAAGACACATGCTCCACCATGTTCATAGCAGCCATATTTATAATAGCCAGAAGCTGGAAACAACCCAGATGTCCCTCATCAGAGGAATGGATACAGAAAATGTGGTACATTTACACAATGGAGTACTACTC